>CM067488.1:10773935-10912030 GCA_034552555.1 Semaprochilodus insignis
ATATATATATATATATATATTTTTTTTTTTTTTTTCCTGTCCAGCATTTATTTATTTATCTCCTTACTTCCTTCTTTCCTTTTGTGTAAATACAGTTATTTTACATTTAGGGGTAAATCAGGTAGGTCACAGCTGGTTTGTTTCATTCTTCAGTCTGGAGAGCTGGCTATATATTATGAGCTGGAGGAAGGGGAGAAGTGCTGTTCCAGAGGAATTGTAGAAGTGTGTCCAGAGTCTCACAGGTAAGTGAGATACCACCTGAGTGATCTTTGTGCTTTGACACATTTTCTTCTGTTATTAGAACAAACTAAACTGAACACAGTGTCACTGGTGAGATGCAACAAAGACAGTGTACCTAATGGGCATCTTAATGATGTCAGCAAGAATTGCTCTCAGTCAGGCCCAAGGCCTTGAAGGTTTCCTAATGGTCACCTTTCACCCAGTTATACGATGATAAAAAATAGACCCTCGCCATGTCTGATTGAATAGATGGGCATAAACCCTCATCTCATGGAAGCATAAAAAAATTTGCAGTTTTGGAGATACATTTACAGTTTAGATTTGTCTTAGAAACACATTTCAAACATGCAAGCATAATTCTTCAGGTAAAATTGTCTTTCACTCAATGAAAAATATACAAAACATACATTGTGTCCAAATATTGGACTGTACAGCCGCACTGTAACTTACAGATATATGTCATGTACAGTATGTCATGTGGAGAAGTTACGCATCTGAAAATATAATTTAGGAGTAGGAAAGTCATTAATCAGAACAATAATCTTTTATTTGATCAGAACATATTAGAATAAATGCTAGTGATAACATTAATATGTACTGATATTTTGGCTCCAGGTTTTAAGGAGAAATCTACAACCACACAAGTGTTCTTCTAACTAGCCCATATCATGAAGGAATTATTTTTACTCATTGCTGCATTGATGCTTGTTTGTATTTGTTGTGATGTTGTATAGTTTTGTTTTTTATACTACCAAGACACATTAATAACTGGGTTTAAATAGTTCAGTGCCTGAGAAACGCTGTATATGCTGCACCAGTGGACTAAAGCTGTATGTGTTTCAGGATCACACGTTTCCTCGAGAAGCCACAGGAGGGCATCACCGCATCTCGTCTGGCCAGCGTGGTTTTCTACTGCCTCCGCAAAGAAACGCTATCTTACCTTTCAGACTTCCTGTTCCAGCAGCCAAATGTGGAAGACAAGACGTTTGGCAGATTCTGGGTCAGTGGTCTGCCTGTTTCCGTTCCTTCTTAGCAAACAGTACTGAGGACCAGTGTAATTAGACAAAAGTGGAATGGTCACTTGAGGGTTTTGTTTTCAGCCTTTACCTGACTTGTGTTGTTGTGTTTATGTACTGTGTCCTAGGAGTGGCTCATAAATGAAGAAAAATTGCCAGTATATGGCATGAAGCTACCAACAGGGTTCCAACTCATTGGACAAGTGGTGGGTACCTGGATAGCATGCACATCCGTTTATCCTGACATCCAACTGGAAAGCTCTGCAAGTCAGTGTTTGGATGTGTTTTGTTGTCTGAAGTTCACTTTTTTAATTCTGCACTGGAGTGAAAGTGTGAAATATAGGGGTCAGGCTGTCTCAAAATGTCTTTCCTGACTAAATAAAGCTGCAGCACTGGTCTGCCTCAGGCGAGGGAGCAGCCAGCTAACACTGAAATAGAGATCCAACAGAAGACACCCTGAATCCTAGGGGGTGTTTTGCACACTGACTGGAGCTATTAGACAAATGCCACTGACGAGTAAAGGAAGCATGTAGCCCATCAATTAGCATTGTATGAACATCTTCCGACACTTCTCCCTACCAAACCATATTGAGTTTGTTGAATCATCTCAAACAGGTTTGCTTATGTGCTTTCTGATTTCGAATGATACTATTACCAGATAATAGACAAAAGTATGTTGCATATCTTAAAAACAGTAGAAGCCTGAATTCTGTCCATCTTTTTGATATCTGTTAATACAGGGTCTGTCTGACTACACTAAATGGCTTGCGCATTACTCAGCTAAGCAGCAGGAGTGTCCCGCCAAACCAATCACATGCCGTTCTTATGCCAGGTGAGTCATAAAGCACACCCACCATCAAGAATGACATTCAACAGTAGTCATTTTCATTGCTATTTTGCTCTCTGTCTCTCTCTGTCTTTGTGTTTCTCCCTGTTTACAGAGTCGGTCTGATGGGGAATCCCTCAGACGGCTTCAACGGAAAAACTATCGCTATGACCATTTGCAACTTCTGGGCTGAAGTCACGCTAGTGGAGAGCCAGACTCTGGTAGATAAAAGCTGCAAACATCATAAAGGCCCTGTCACACTAGCGTTTGTGAGGCAATTTTGCAAATGAAATTTTTTTCAATGGGTTTCTGACTGAACACTAAGCACGGTTGTTAGTCGCTCTGGATAGGACCGTCTGCTAAATGCCATAAATGTAAATGTTTCTCTGCAGTTTGTTCTTTAAAGCTGCAGTACGTTGTATTTTTTGTGTTCAAAATTTAAAAGATGTACGGTTACTGAGTCACACAACTGAAAACACGCTAAATAATGGTTTGCGCTGTAAAGCCTGCAATAATAATTAACAAGTAAGAGGCTTGTCATCTCATAGTCCACTTCATACACTGTTATGTATTAACATCACACTCAAAGACTTTAAAAGAAGTCTAGTTTGATCTTTAGACCTCAAATTCGGAATTGGCGTTTTATTGATCATGCCCAACCCGCAACCAATACACACAGACCATTGCAGCTTGTACCTGCTTTCTATTCCACGTGTAGTGCGTATGGTTTTTAAAACATTAACATTTAGTAAAAGTTTTTATGGTAATCACATATTAATTATTATAACACTAAGTAACTCAACATCTTTTAAATGTACTGCATTCATGAATGCCCTCTGGTGTAGGTTTATGCCTAATAATACCCCTTGCTGGAGAAACTTCAAACTGCAACATACGCTCTAAATGAGTCGTTTGTTAAAGTCATGATTACGTGGTTAAAAAAATGTGGTTTCTGCGCAGGTCATGTGTAATATTATTTAGCAAGCCATTTAAAGATAGACAGTTCCTTTCAGTTTTCTTACCCAACACAGCGATTATTGCCTTTTTAAAAAAATCATTATTCATCCGTCGTCAGCAATATCTGATTACGCTGTCCAGACCTAAAGTTTTAGAAGGTATGCTGAATTTAAGATTAATCACTTCCTTAAAAGGTACATCCTTTGTTTTGAATTAGACGTTTCCACCAGAGAGCTCTCCACATCTCTATAAAACACACATAGTGTAGCTTAAACCTGCCAGTACACACCCTTAAAAATTGTACCACTGCTTTGGATTTGTTAACTTCCGAAGTGACGGGCTTCACATTGCAGCACTGAACATTCAGTGTCTTAACCAGCGTCTAGGCACAAACCTTTTAACACTTCTTCCCTGCTGTCTATAAAAAAACCTGTGGAATGGTGACTGTAGGGTGCACAGTCAGTCGAGAGGCTGCATTATTACCTTAACGTTTGTTTACTGTTTGTGGTAGACGAGCTTCTTGACAAACAGCAGCTGCACACACCCCACTGCTGCGCGCCACGGCAGTTATCTATACTGTGTAGTGTCAGATCAGTGTGCAGCACTGTGTTGTGGCAAGAATAAAATCATCTGGGGTAATTATGTTCACATTTGTGTTGTAACTGTTTACAGTTAGTGAGTTAGCTAGTTTGCTTGCTGCATCAATAGTCTTTATTTTTTCTCAGCCAACCGCTGGCACACCCATTTCACAAGGCGATGCCAACTGCAAAAATCTAGTGTGACTGCAGCTTACAGCCAAAATAAGAAAAAAGGCCCCACTTCACTTGTTTTCACTCCACTTCACTTTTTGTGTTTAGGTCCTCCTGCCTCATCCTCTCAACGACCCCACGGAGTTTGGCAGTCTGCAGGATCTGTTCCGCATTAGCCGCAAAGAGGGGTTTGTTCTTTTTCTCAGTAATACTTCCTGTCTGAATGTGCAGGCAATATGTCCTGTATGAAATTACTGTGAAAGAACAACCCCTTCTATTGTTTCTGCCCAGGTATTTGGGGGGTCTACGACTGCTACAGGCCACCTGCAAGAAGTTCTACCAGTTCTGCTCAAAGCAAGGGTGAGCCTCTAGTAGATTATACCCATGATTAAGTCGTTAAGATATAAACAAAGTCATTCAGAGAGTAAACAACTCATTCAGGGAGTAAACAACTCATTCAGGGAGTAAACAAAGTCATTCAGAGAGTAAACAACTCATTCAGAGAGTAAACAAAGTCATTTTTGTGTAAAACGCTCCATTCTGGAGAAAAGTCTGAATTGTGCACGGTGTTAGGAACAGGATGTCTGAAGTCTTTAAAGTTAGCTAACGAATATGCTGCCTGATGCCTTTTGAGACTTTTGGCCTAAAACATATAGTTTTTTTAGTCCATTTGTGGCAGAGACATTACATGCAGGGTGATGTGAGTAAATGGTCTCCAGGAATAAGACCTTACCACTATTTTGCCATTATCAATGTGGCATATAGAAATCAGAATATGTGTGTAGATTCACTGGTTGTTATGGCTGTGTTTGCATTGTGGACAGTTTCTCTACAACTTACCACTTCACGTCAGACAACTCTGATTGACCTGCACTGTAAAAAGTGGTTTGTTGGTTCATCCCAAAAACAATTACAAGCAAATCAATTAGGTTTATTCAACCTAAAAAAAGGACTTTGAATGGACGATTATTTCAATCAAAGTAATTTTTTTGTAAAAACTTTTTTCAAATTGTTCATAACAAACTGAAATATTTTTTTAGGTTGCACTTTTTACAGTGTACCGTCATCATCAAAAGAATAGTTGCACAAATAGGTGCACCCAGAAGGAATCAGCCGACAAGAATGAAACTTGGTGGATAGATTTGACATAGTGAGACATTTGATTGATTCATGTTTCACACTTGATCGCGCATGTGACGTAAGCAAGGACAGCCCTTATTGCTGTACCTGACCAACAGCCATGATTGAGGACATTCAGCAAGCAGTGATGCCCTCCATGAGTCATCCTGTTAGTGCCAGCACCATTGGCAGACGACTGCACAGTGCAGGACTACATGCATACAGACCGCTACAACGACTACCCTTAACACCACATCAACGTTACCAAAGACTGCAGTGGTGTCGTGCCAGGCTGTCATGGAGTGACTCAGAATGGCAGCAGGTCATCTTCAGTGACGAGTCCCGCTTTTGCTTGGTGGAGACAACCAACAAATCTGTGTGTGGAGGCACTGTGGTCAGCATCAGTGTGAGCGGTTTGTTGTCACGTCTCACACGTCCTGAAGGCCTGGTGTCACTCCACCTCCACCCCTTCTGCAAAATGTGCAGGAACTGTGTGAGCATATTGAAGCTGCATGGGATGGATTATTGCAGGACACCATTATGAACCTCTACAACGCCACGCCAAGACGTCTGGCATGTTGCATTAGCCAGCGATGCCATACTGAGAGACACTACTTCTGTATGTGTAGCTCAATATATATTACCCATATCAGTCTAAATTTATCATCATTTATTGTTCCTGGTAACCTTTATCTTCCTTCCACATAGCATTGAAATCTCACACTTCCTTCTGGGTGCGACTATTGTTTTGATGATGAGTGTATTTTTCAAGCATAGAATTAAGCAATATAAAAAGATCAGTGGAATTCCCCTTTAAAGTGATAGTTGATGTTACACAATTCCCGTTACCACAGATTTGGTCAATCAGCCGAGACATGTTTGTAAAAGAGTATGGAAATGATTCAGGTTTCAGAGCTGCTTCTAATCCTGTTTTTTTTTTTTTTCAAAATGTGATGTTGTTTTGTATTTTTTTATAGATTGCAGTATGCCATACAGTATCAGCAAGTCTGTTTGAGATTACTTAACATGCCACAGCCTGTGATGATTTATGCAGTTTACGTAATGCTAATTAATGTAATTAAGCATCTGTTACTTGTGAGCTGTCTTTGCCTCAACCAAGCAAGCATGTTGTTTTATATAGGATAAAGGAAGATGTGTATGAATATGATTTGTCACTTTACTGCCTTTACTGCCCGTGTGAGTCGCTGGTGTGATGCAGTTTGTTGTGTTTTGTCCCCTTTGTGTTAACAGTATTGCTCTCACCAAGCAGAACTTCACTCTGAAGTATGACACTAACATTCCACGGCAGGTGGTAAGTCTAGTTAGCCCATTGTGGTCATCTGCTCTTATATCAACACTACTATTACGATACAAAGTGGAGAAATAATGTCTTGGTGCATGAGGTGAATTCAGAATCCATACAGTGTAATTCTCTGGTCACTTCTAGGGGCTGGCTGGCAGTAGGTGAGTGTTCTAAAGATTCATGGTTTTACTTATTTTAATCTATACAAAATCACTTTCCTTTCTACTAAAACTGAGTTTACTCTTAAGGTAAAGCGTCCCTGCAAAATACACTGGCTGGCCAAAAATGTTGCTCTTTGAATTTGAATAAGTAAATACTTAAGTAAAGGCTTTTATGGGATAATTACACACAAATAGAAATCAGGCTAATTGGAAAATAAGGCTTCGGCATGGTTGGCAGCAGAAAGTTTGGACTATAGAGCAGTGAGGAAAAAGGTCATGTGGTCTATAACTCTACGATGGGCGTGTTCGGGTAAGAAGGGAAGTATATGAAGCAATGCACCCATGCATAGTGCACACTGTACAAGCTTCTGGAGGCAGTGTTTTGATCTGGGCTTACTTCAGTTGGTCAGGTTGAGGCTCAGCAATGTTATATGGCAATATAAAGAAGTCTGCTGACTTCCCCTCCAAAGTGCTTGTAGTTTTTCAAAGTTCTTACTTTGTTCAAGATACATCATCAGAGCTTGTTACATCATAAAGTCACATCATAAATCTAAAACTGTTCTTTTTACACTCTAAGTCACTCCACTCTACGCCCTACGAGGCGAGCAGGCATATTCACAGTAGATCTAGCAATGCTTACATTTGTCATTTTGGCTGGAGTTCCCCTGTAACTAGCAGAAGCATATCTTCTACTAAAATGTTGCCATTTCTGGGGTGTGAGGTTCTGTTATGACAGTGTTGTTATGTGACATTTACGTAAATGGATCATAATTTTGATGAAATTTTTATATTTTTGTCAAGTGCCATCGTGTCTGCTACTCTGAAGTGCCTGATGAAGTTTTACAATCTCACAGAAGACGTATGTTACTGTTTATGTTGAAGATTTAAGATTTAAAATAAGCTTTCATTGAATTCTGATAGAGTGATGATATTGATGGTGGTGTTTTGTCAGGACCTTCCTAAACCAGTCAGGGCCAACTTTATACTGAATGTGGAGACGGATGAGCTCTTCATCACGGCTGGTTTGCAGGACAGGGTGGTGCAGGTCAGTCAGTCTGTTCTGCATGACTTGGCAGATTCTTTCTAGCATTGACGTACACATTTCATACATCAGTGCTGTTTCTTTCAGGTCTATGAGGGTTTGGTGTATATGGATTTCAGCAAGCAGCTGATGGACGAGCGAGGTCACGGTACTGGCTTTAAAATCTTAAGTCTATGCGAGTCGGCTGGTTTAGGTGAACATTGAGAGCTGGCTTGGCTTTTTTTTTGAGAGTTAGGACAAAACATACGGGTAGATCTTATTACATTGTAGTGGCTTACTCGATCTTCTGTCTCCTCCATATGCCCCCTCAGTATCCCCAAACCTTATGCTTGTGTATTAGCTTGGCTCTGGTTTTGTTCTTGGCGGCTGTCATGTAATTCTTAGCCGTGTTTCCAAGAACCGACTCGTTCACAAACAGTTTATACATGTATACTGTTTGCTCACAAGAGCAAGATTAACCCACTTAGAAAGAAAACACGGATTTGGGTTTCATGCGGGTTTAAGGGTTTTGCTCATGGTTATTTCTGATGCTTGGTCATACAATGGAGCAGTGTTTGAATTCTGCTTGATCATGGTCCCCAAAAGCACTCCATGCATTTGCACATATTTTTAGCTTTGTGTTCTCTTTCTGGTTGTTTAGGGGAGTACATCCCCCTGGATATGAGCGGCCTCCCCACATTTTGGTTGGCTTACTTGGGGGATCCGAGTGACTCTGGCCGCATTCACAGCAATGTGAGACAGCGCTGGCTAAATGGTAAGCAGTCAGAACATTGCAGAAATGATCTCTTGTCCTTTCTTCATCTGATCAGTCCTTCATCTGATGTCTTATGCCATGTTGTACCTGTCCAGGTGAAACTGATGTAGTTGAAGCCATGAAACGTTTTGCTGAACTCACAGACCAGGCCAGGTTTGTTAAAGACACTGCATGTTTTACTGCACATGTGGGCCGTTAGTTCAATTAGTTACATTTCCCCACGCTAAAGCAACTGCCCATTGGCTTCAGTGGTGAGCAAGTTTTGTGTCAGTAGGTTTTCTTTTGTGAAGCACGTATGTGGGATGTGTTTAAAGTTGGTGCTGAAGTTTTAAGCAGCATATATGTGACATACACAATGATTTTTTGATGATTTTTGGATAATGTACATTGAACAGAACGTGTCATAACGTGGCATAATGGAGAGAGACGATAGTATACATTGCTCACTCTGTGCTCACTCTGCTCGTCCTTTGTCTGGACAAACTCTATGTATATTAGCTGAGCAGAAACCAATCAGATTGTTGTTAGACTGTTGTTGTGGCAAACTGAGCAGAAGATACAAAAAACAATGAGTGCATTGGAAAGATCTTAATAATGTGATAACTGCAGGAAATCAGATTTGGGTTCATTTGGGTTATCAGATAATGGGAAAACTCCACGTCTACGTGAGTCAGGCAGTAATCAAATTTCTAGTTTGTAACTGGCCAACAAACTCGCAATAAAACATAAACATAACGCAAAACTTCATACCACAACTTTTTGTAAACACTTTACCTGAAATTATGAATATGCATTGTGTAGAAGGTGAACAATATTTAAATCCTTCATTTCGTCAAGCATGTAATTTCAGCTTCAGTGTTGCTCTGTAAATGTTTTGTTGAAATCCTGCGTTTGCTGCACTAAACGCTACTTGCTTATTTGCAGTCTGACAAGACATCTGAAAGAAATCAGAGCAAGACTGTACATACACTGAGAAATCCAGTTACTGAGCAAAAATCCACCTCTCATTATCGTATTTCTTCAGTGGATTTCTAAACCTTAATCCAAACTAAAACTAACAAGCTCATGGTAAAAAATCAGTGTATGCTGTTTACATGACCACTTTCTTTTTTCAGAACTTTCTATTAGCCTAGTAAATATTAAGCACGTCCCTGTTATGAGGTGTCGAAATTACTGTCTGTGGCAACCAGTAGTGCAGTACAGATGCGTGGCAGTTAGTGATAAAGTTGATTGATTGAGAATATAGAGAATAATGATCATAACGTTCCTTGCATAAGAATATATAAAGTTATGACATATTTATGTTATACCAGTGAGGGGAGTAACTACTGTGTTTCATGACACTGTTTCCTTCTTGTAGGGCAGCCATCCACTCTAAGGACTGGCACAGACTAGCTCAGCTCATGGATGAAAACTTTGAGCTGAGACGGTAAGAGCCACACTTTCTGACTGCGATGCTGTGTTATGTCTGTCACTACGAAGTCTATCAAGCCAAGCCATCCTTTGCCCTCCAGGTCTGTTTACACCGATGACTGTTTGGGTCCAGGAAATCTCAAAATGGTGCAGGTGGCAAGACAGGTAAAGCATGGAGAGAGAGAGAGAGAGAGAGAGAGAGAGAGAGGTCATTTTTGGTGATAATAATGGGTTTTGAATCTGGTAAACTTAAAGAATATTCCTCTTGTTTATATGTGCACTCAGTTTGGGTCTGCTGTGAAATTGCCTGGCAGCGGTGGGGCTGTTGTGGGCTTGTGTATGGATCCTGACCGACTGGTAAAAATGACTAAATACTATATTTGTTATATAAGTATCACAGATTACAGACTACAGCAATACATATAGCTCTGTAATTATTGGCACCCTGGGTAAAAATGGGTAGAAAAGGTCACTAAAACAAGAAAAACATGTGTCAGAATTATTGGCGCTCCTGCTTTTAGTACAGTCCTCTTCAGCTTATGGCAGCTTTTGGATCAGAGCACTGGGCTAACCATGTCAGAAGCTTGATTCTGAGGTCACTGAAGCATTTGTTTGTGCATTTGGATCACCGTCCTGTCGGGAGATCCAACCACAAAGCAATTTTAGCCTTTAGGTAGAGGCAGCCAGCTGTTTATTTCAAATCTCCTGGAATCTGTAATGCCTTGTATCTTTACCTTCTTCTGCAGATCTCTGATGGTTTGATTGCCTCCTTACTGTGTGTGCTGGTAAAATAAACATGCATTTTCTTCCATGCAGATTCACTACGGCTCTGGCTGTTTTAAACTTATCAATTAGTGTCCTAAAAGTGGATTTGGGCATTTTCAGCTGTGTAGTCATTTTTCGATATATGAAGGCCAGCATACATGTATCTTCTTTCATTTGTGTATTTGATCTTCCAAATGTTGATGAAGGGTATTTGACCCAAGTGTCACTCTAGCCAAACAGGAAGCCATGGATGACAAGTTAAGGCCCCTTTTTAAGTGAAAAAGCAATGTAAATCCAAACATACTTCAGATACATTGTGTTCGTAATAAATTCAAGGTGTGCCAGTAAACGTGTCACATGATTTTGTTAAAACCATGTAAAATAAATTTTTTTATATGTAGGTATTTAGGTAATTTTTAAGAATTTTGTTTTTAGTCTAAAATAAAAGTTTTTTTTTTAATTTCAGATATTCAGGTTGATGGAGCTAATTCACCATATAGTCATTTTTGTTTAATTATCGCTTTTACCTGTCTTTACCCAGCGTGCATTACAACAAAGGAGACAAGTGTATTGTGCTGATATAAAATCTGTCACCCACATTTTTTTTCCTTTCTGTTCTTGCTATTATTGATGTAGCACATTTTTGAGGCCTAAGCTGTTGCTGTAAGCAGATTAATATAAATGTGGTTGAAGCTAACAGTTATTTAGGTGTGGTGGTATTAAATAGACAAGAGCGTTTGATGTTGAAAACAGGTGTGGAAATACGTACAAGAATATGATATCAATATGTTTGCTTCTTGACCCACTAGGTGGAGATGAAGAGAGCGTTTCAGGAGGCTGGCTGTGTTTTCTGCCTTATTGTGCCTCATCGTCCATCTAATTGTGGCATGAGTTCAAAATAACGTTTTCATAGACCATGCAATATCAATCAGGTGACATCTATGCATAGGAGAAGTGATTCTCCCAAAGCTCAACATTTCTGAACCTTTGTTTTTGGTCAAGAAGTCATTGTTACTGGTCACTGTGTTGACCCTTTGTATGTGCTGCAGTGTATTTGAAGCAGTGGACGCAGATGTAATTCATTGAAGCTCTGTTGCTGCGTGTCTCAGGCAGCAGAAACAATTGACTAGTTAAAGTGCTATCAATGCCAGCATTGTACACCCTTCCTGTCCCTGTGTTTCAAGACAATAATAGCACAAGACTGAGAACCAAAATGTTTATTAGAATGGGTGTGATTTATTCTAAAATAGATTTGTGCATTTCAGTTACTTTTTACTAAATGCGAAATGAATACATGAATATGAATTATGTACAACGCAGATTTGATATTTTGTCACATAATACAGAATGTGTTCAATTTCAATTACAATGTGTGATTTATACATCGTATAAATAATAAACAATCTGTCACATCTGTGACAGAAATGATGAGAAAGTAATAAGAAATATTGTGTTTAATATGTTGTCTTTAGTCTGCAGAGGCAGTTAACTGTATATTATATAATGGATGTACATACATACATGGCATCATTGCTATATCATCATGTCCAAAGGTCTGTAGACACTAGCATTTGAGTGCTGCGAACGATCCACCATCCAAATAACACCTGCTCATTGGTGGTCCTAACCTGGTTAAAGGAAGGCTCAGTAATTACGCAGAGGAACACATGAATACAGTCCGTACCCGCACCTTTATATGCTCATCATCAAAAGAATAGTTGCACCAAGAAGGAAGTGTGGGATTGCAGTGCTATTGGGAAGGAAGATAAAGGTTGCCAGAAACAATAAATGATGATAAATTTAGACCGATGTTGGCAATATTTATTGAGCTACACATACAGAAGTAGAGTCTATCAGTATGCCGTTGTTGGCTAACACAACATGCCAGACTCGGCATAGAGTTGTAGAGGTTCCTAATGGTGTGTTGTTATAATCCATCCCATGCAGGTTGAATATTCTCACACAGTTCCTGCAGATAGTGCGGTAGGGGTGGAGGTGGAGTGACACCAGGCCTTGTGGGCCTGTGACGTGTGACAGCAAACCGTTCATCCTGGCGCTGACCACGGTGTCTCCACACAGATTTGTTGAGTCACTCCACGACAGTCTGGCACGACACCATTGCAGTCTTTGGCGATGCTAATATGGTGTTAAGGGCAGTCGGACCACATACACGGTCTGCGTGTATGTAGTCCTGCGTCGTGCAGCTGTCATTCCTGTCAGTTGATTCCTTCTGGGTGCAACTATTTGTATCAGTGCTGACTTACCGGGCTTTGCCCTAGTAGACATCAGTGAGCTTTTATGTCTGCTTATTAATGTGAGAACGCTAGGGTTTTTAACCAGGGGCTATTAGATGCCCCCCGAACCAAACTATAATCAAAAGGGGGCTTGTTTTATTCTCTTGTCTTTAGTAGTTTTTGAACTATTCTGGTTAGGAGTTCAGCATCTCTATGTGTGTTTACTGTCATTTATTAATATTATTATTTTAAATGTTCTATTTGATTGTGTTATAGTAAAGAACATTGAGACTTGTTCTAGAAAAGTGCTCTATAAATAAATCTACAGACTTATTTATTTATTAAGGTAAGTGGAGCTGAGGAAAATGACCGCTACTAAAGAGTCTAGTTCACAGCTAACTGTACGGTATATGTGGGGTATACAGACACAGTTCCGCTCCTGCATGTGTGTGAATATATGAGTGTGTGACTCTCCTCTGGCTCTCTCTCTCTCTGAACCCTCTCCTCTGTGTGTGTGTGTGTGAGTGTGTGTGTGTGTGTGTGTGTGGTTGTGTGTGTGTGTAAACTCAGGGTGGGTGACGCACGCTGTCATTGTGGCGGTCGGGTGGGGAGGGAGGGGATGTGCGCGCGGTCACATGGAGCTGAAACAATCCGATATCTCTCATGTCTCACTCGCGCTCCGCTCGGTTCTCCAAGAGGCCAGCTGTTTATGGGAGGCTGAAGTATGGCAGCGAAGGAAGAGCTGTACTCCAAAATCATCCCCCGCAGGCTCCGCCAGAACCGAGCCAGCAACGCCGTCAAGCAGGGCTCGCATTTGGACGTGCTGCTGTCGATGGGCTTCCCTCAGACCCGAGCGTAAGTAGCCCCACACGGGGAGGAAGGAGCGGGACCAGGCGCTGCTGTGTTTCACCTGTGGTGCGGTGGCCGGTTAAGGGTTAAGTCTGAGCGCCTGTGCTGCAGGATGTTCGGTCAAAATATCCTGAGGTGACGTTAACTTCTCCTGTCTGAGTGCAGAGGCTGGAAATATGCTAACAACAATAGCGTATTATATATATATATTCAGCAGCCTTCTACACTTCTAACACGTCTTTCAGTCAGTAAAGGAGGACTGAGGTGAAGGCTGGATGATAGAAAGTTAGAAGATGCATGAAGGCGAGCGTCTGCTTCATGTGCTGGTGTTACACTTTACAAGGAGTGTTGACTAACAAACATGAAGTGATACGTTAACAATGGTTACAGTGCTTAACTAATGTTAAGTACTCATATAACAACTACATGTTTACATGTTAACACGTATCATTAGTAAACATTACTTAACATTAAGTAAACATGTATGAACTACATGTTTACAATGTTGACATTAGTAAACATTACTAATCATTAAGTTAACATAATCGGTTGTTACATTAACATTACTTAACATAAATATATTACAGTTGTTACATGTTTACTTGACGTTAGTAAACATTACTTAACGTTGAGTTAACATATAAGAACTGCCTGTTTACTTGTTAAGTAAACACTAAGTAAACATGTTTACTTGACATTAGTAAACATTACTGAACAACAAGTAAACATAGGAACTACATGTTAAATAAACGTTGCCATTATAACATTACCTAATAATATTTAGCCATTGTCAATGTATTACTTCATGTTAACTAATGCATTACTTCATGTTAGCTAGTCAACTCTTAATCTAAAGTGTTATCCCACTTTTCTCCTGTCGTTTGTGAATGTACTGTTATCTCGTTCAGACAATGGCATTCAAAGTTTTGCTCATCCTCCTGTGTAGAGCGCTTTTGTGAGATTTTGTGATTAAATGGCTTATAAATTCTGATTGATATGATCACTATGAAGAGCTCAGATCTGAAGTGTACAGTACAGTAAAAGGAATAAACAGCATGCTTTTGGTCGTGTCAACAAATAGAGCTCCGTTTTTCACTAAAGTGAACTTAAAGGTGGATAATTGAGATTTTTCAACATTCCTGCAGAATTCAGTCTTTGAGACGTTACCAAAATCACAAGTTTGGCATGGAACACACCTTTCCAAAATAAACATACTGGTCAGAACTGCACTCAGCCATGGTGATGGGAACCAGTTGTCTAAAGGAAGACTGTATTTCTGTTCTCATAGTTAAATAAGGTGAGTTCAGTACATAGAACTCACATACCGTGAACCTCAAACACTGTTATTCCTCCTTAAAACACAAACCCTGCATTTAGAAAAGAAGATGGTGAAACGGAACCTGAGTCATTGATATTTACACCCCCAAAATTTACATACGACAATGGAGCAACTGCAAATGACGGCCTACGTGGAGCAATCTACTGTTCCAGGCGGTGAAGCGGATGTCAGCACTTTTACCCTTCCCAAAGAACCAAACTGGCAACAGTCATGGTTAATGTTCTTCTTTAACTGAGGCTGAATTTGGCTTCCTGTTCACCAGTTTGTTAATCGAAAGCTGCAGTCCACCTTAAGTGCTGCAGCTTGCACAGGCACCTGACTGTTTTAATTTGGAATGGAAGATTCAGAAAACAGGCTGATAAATGGAAAGCCAACTTCAGCTCGCACACCTTTAACAATATCCTTGACAACTGGAAAAGCTAATTGTTTGCTGTGGACGTTTCCTTTCCTGGCAGCTGACAGCAACTTGTACGTAGTATTGCACCAGACTCTCTAGGGAGAGTCTAGTACCTTTCGCCACTTAACATGACCAAGAACCTGCATGAACAGGACAAATAGATAGACAAATAGAACATGTGACAAATAGAAGAAGGCAATCTTGAAAACAGTATCACCACATAAACCTTTTCTTCGGTAAACACAGCGGAGCGTCTGTAGCTGAGATGTTTGCTAGACTAAACTAAGCTGGAACAACAAATCCATGATTCATGTCGAACCACCACAAAACATTTTACGGAAGTGCAGATAGCCAATCAGAATGCAGCCAGCAAAATCCTTACAGTGTGGCCAGTTTAGTCCACTAAAGATATCAGACTCTGAAATCAGCCTCTAAGTAGCAGCCATGCTACTTACCAGCTTATCAGCCACGTCTTACCAGCTGAAGCAGATCATCTTAAACTGAATGTTTCATAGTGACCAACACATTTAATTTACTGTGTGTTGATGTCGAGATTGAACATGAGTAGCTCGTACCAGTAACATTAGCTTCTTACAAACTCCAAGCAAATACTGTGATATGATGACCCAGTTTATTTACACTGAGGTTCATTTAATGTTCCTGTCTGTGTTTATCCTGACAAGCTGTTTCTGTGTGATCACTGCAGTGTCTCACTGTAAACCAGCCAATCAGAACAGTGCTCATTAAATTATTCTGATCTCAACAAAAAAGACAAAACAGCCCATTTAATTCTAGGATCAAATCACAGCGTGTAAATGGGCATGTGAAACCGCATCTGGGCATTTTTTCACCAGAGCAAGTCACTTACCTTCTACGTAGAGAACAATTTAAATACTTAATAAATGCGTTTCATGGCACCTTTATGATAGTTTTGACCTAAAATGTGTTTTTTTGAAGGTAAAATTGTCTCCTCTAAAAAACTACTTTTCCATCATCAGTATTACATATTATCATATTATTTGTATTATATATTATATATATCACTATATATTATGTATTATATTTCGTTGCTGTCCAAAGAAAAACATGTATCCTCATTTTTGTGGATTTTTACTTTTATGCATAATTTGAACACAGCAGCTGCCGTTTATACTGTGTGAAAATGTCATGATGAACGGACCAACAGAAATGGCCCAAAATCGCTTGTAAAAAGTCTGTTTCCTTTGACTTACATTACAAGTTTTTCGCCCTCTTCTGTAAAAACACTATTTTGTAGATACGTGTTTTTCTTCGGACAGCGATGATATTTATATTACATATTATAACTCAAAAGACACATGTAAGTTCAGTGATGGTTCTGTACGGCAAATAAAATGATATATTTGTGTCGTAGACGTTCCAACCCTATTTTTCAATAAGTTTCTCTACAATGCACAATTTCATATAAACCACTCTGAAAGACTTTGCTTATACCTAAACAGAAGAATTAATCATCAGTTCTTCACTTCCTTGCTGTTAAATGCCACAGACAGAAGGCTTATACCTGCTAAATTAGTAGTCTGGCTAGGTCTGACTCAGACTGACCTCAGACTGCCCTTAGGGTCTTACTCCGAAGAAACGGAACATCTCCTGATAGCTCTGGGAATAGCTACAAACTCCTTTGTGTGAGATGGCCCGTGGCGTCCGATCTTCAACACGGGGTGTTATTAATACCTCTTTACACAGTCTGTCTCTCGGAAGTATTGACCTATTTTAGTTCTACACCGATTGAAAGGGAAATGCCCTGATTTCCCTCTAAGGGTCCTTTTCAGATCTATGTTGTTCGCCTAGATCTGAGACAAATGAGATAACTCCCCAGCCTAACGAAAGAGACCCTGAGGAACGGCGCTGTCTCTGTTTAATCTGGGATCCGCGCTGTACCAAGTAAACGGACCCACAGTAGAGGGTGAAGCGGAGAGACAGAGAGCATCTGTGCTCATCACAGCGTGACTGATCTGCAAGTCACAAGGTGCTGTCTCTCATTCTCCTTTTGGCTCAAGAGCGCTTGCCGAGGGAGGGAACCTAAGGCCGTGCAGCTGGTTTTAAAGATGCATCACATCCACGTTCTCTTTGTTTTAGCCAAGAGGGACCACCCTGCCTTTTCCAAGCCCTCTTCCTTGAGGGGAAAGACACTCCTTTTCTTACAGCACTTTTGTGGTTGAACCTGACAGCAGAAGTTCGATGTGTAAAAGTAGATACATGTCGGCCTTTATGATTCAGTCAAACAGTTATTGCTTGGTCTTGTTTGTGCATGCTGTGCGTGCTTTGTGCATGCTGTAGTTCAATATCACTATTACAAAGGATGCTTTTGGTGATGGCTTGGTAAAATTGTATGAGGATAGTTTTTCAGCTGTTGCATAAAGTGCGTATTATTCTATAATTAGTAGTTGTAGTAGTAGTAGTATAACCCTGTTACTATTATTACTGACACAGAGGGTAAATCTTGGGCTTTCTTGTGTATAATTACTGTGGTCGACAGGGTTTCATATCAACAAAATATTGATCATCCAAAAAAAAAGGCATACCATACCACCACCGTAGAACGCTCAGTCTTTGGTAGATCAGGAGTGCCAAACTGTGTTCCTTCTGGGACCTCAGGACTTTCGGGATCGGGACTCTGACTTAAACCAATACTTGTAACAGGATGTCGCAGTTGGCAGCTGACTAATCAGAACTCAGTGGTTGGGCTGACTAATCAGAGCACACTGGGCTCATCAGGAGGCGGGGCTTAAAGGCACAGGAGCTCTAACTGAGTGTTTTAGACAAAGAGTGAATTCAAATCTACAGTTTGAGGAAACATTTGATTGAAGCATGTAACTCTATTCTAGCACACCCCAAAAATAATATGAATGCTTTAACTCATTAGGTAATTATCAATGACTTCCTGAGTTGATGCTATGGTTGGCTAAAGGTTAGGCTTTAGATCAGATGAGTTTGTTACAAGCAAATGAATTAGGTTTATTCAACCTACAAAAAGGAATTTGAACGAATGATTCTTTCAGTCAGAGTCATTTTTTGATTTGAGTAAAACATATTCAATTGCTTGTAACAAACTTAAGTAATTTCTGTAGGTCGCACTTTTTACAGGGTATGACATTGACCATAAAATGTGCGGTGAGTGAGCTATACTGGAGAGCTATCGATAACCACATTTTATACTGTATCAAATTATATTTCAGTGTATTATTTTGTATTACTGTATCACGCCTAGTAATTACAATATTCAGCCACATGGATGACAGCCATTGATTTTCTGGGGGTTTTCTGGAAGTCAGTTAATATTTTTACCCTTTCTGCTCCCATCGCTTCATTCTGATGCATTGGATGTCACTTCAAGGTGAACAGACTGCTTTTCTGCCTGGTTGTCTTCCTTCTGCATGGCTCAGATGACTCCTTATAGAGATACTGTCCTGAATGAGTGTAGGGTTGCATACGAATGCAGTACACTGCCCTCCACACGGGGCTGTTTCTGTTTCAGTTTTAGCTTTACTTGGATCAATACAGTATCAATACAAACCTGGAGACTGTTTCTTATATATTATCACTCAATAGCTGACTGTCATAAAATACAGTACTGTGGGCTTGAAAATGGACCATCACCATAACGCTGTGTCATTGTGGTTTTGAGTCAGGATGATTTGTAAATGCTGTTGGCTTCCTTAATGAAATAGGACACTCACACCACTTTGGACAGCTTGCTGTGTGCTTGGCTTTTATTTCAGGGAGAGACCACTCTATTGATGTCTCTCTCAGGGTTTTAGTGTCCATTCAAAATTTGTTGCTGGCTCTGTGGAAGTTTGCTGTTCCTTGCTTGCAGACGATTATAGGCTTGCCTACAGTTGCTGTTGTGCTTGCAGGTGTTGCGGTGAATGGTTTCGGGATGGACAGCTGTGCACCTCTTGTCCCCTGGTCAATCCCAGTCCCATGTGTGCCAGACATAGCAGCTGTTGTTTTGAGGGCTGCACTTGAGCCCGTGGAGACATGAAGACATTGTGAGTGCACTTGTGCTACTCCCTCTGAGCACCATCGAGAGCCACTGCCTCCCTTCAACAACATGATGATAGAAAGCCACAGGATCAAATGCAGCCCTCTGCACTAGCTTTTTGAGTTTATTCTGCATTTTCTTATGTTTTGTGTATATCATGGTGTGTTTAAGACGGAGTTACTTGTAAATGTGGGCAATATCTTTTCTGTGCATATAGTGAACATTGTCAGGAACGATTAATCTAGCAATCGTGAGGAGATGCAATATGAAAGGCTCTGCAGCCCACTTTTGATATGATACATCTTCCATTAAGAAGACATTAACAAGTCCCCTTAAGGGGGGTACCTGTCTATGATTTAGCCCTGTTTTCAGGGAATTATGTGGTGTAATCTCATCATATGTTTTAATCTGGCAACCAAATACTATGGTGCTGAAGCGCCGCTGGGGTAGGGGGTGGTGGTAGGGGGTACGATGTGTTGGGGGTGCTGCCGGAAAGACACTGACAAGATACTGAACATGTCAGACATCTCGGCATGGAGTTGTAGAGGTTCCTAATGGTGTCCTGTGATAATCCATCCCATGCAGCTTGAATATTCTCACACAGTTCCTGCTGATTTTGCAGTAGGGGTGGAATAGGAGTGACACCAGACCTTCTGGACGTTTGGTGCATGACAACAAACCGTTCATATTGGCTCTGACCACGGTGCATCCACACAGAGATTCATTGGTTGTCTCCACCAAGACAAAAGTGGGACTCGTCACTGAAGATGACCCACTGCCATTCTCAGTCACTCCATGACAGTCTGGCGCAATGACATTGCAGTCTTTGGCGATGTTTACGTGGTGTTAAGAGCAGTCATTGTAACAGTCTGCATGCATGTAGTCCTGTATTGTGCAGCCATCTGACAATGGTGCTAGCACTAACAGGATGACTCATGGGAGGTATCACTGCTCGCTGAATGGCCACAATCGTCACTGCTGGGTCAGTGAACCTTGAATCATTTGCATGTCTCACGATGTCAAACCAAGTTTCATTCCTGTTTGTTGTTTCCTTCTGGATGCAACTATCTGTCCTAGTATTCTTTTGATGATGAGCGTATGTAGCCGTTTCTTCAGACTGTAGCCCGATGATAATAAAATGTGCAGGAAATGAGAGTGAAAAACATTTTTCAAATGGGTTGAAGTATAGCTAGACTGCCTTCCATATTCCTGAGCAAATTGTAAACGTTTGTCAAAAACACTGATCATAATTGGCTTTGTTTAATAAAGCATACGATACAGTATGAAATTAGTAAAGTATCCCAATAGGTATCATGGGAAAGTATTGTGATATTATATATTTGCCATGTTGCCATCTTTAGATACAAAAAATACAAAAAAAATATTTTCAATAATAATTGTAATATTTTGGCAGCTATGGGTCTCTTAAGGTGATACACATTTACCTACAGGATTTTTCTATATTCAGCGCCATCAGTTTTTACTTTCATCTTCTTTTATGGCAGTTTTTTGTTCTGATCTCTGACACAGAGAAGCATCTCTAAAGCATGGTGCTACCACCACCCATGTACACTTTGGGGAGGCCAGAAAAGGGACCAGAAAGAGAAACAGAAGAACCACTGTTGGTTACTTAGAGCAGCACTATGTGAGGACTGATATTTTAACTCTTGGGGTCCCTCAACAGTTATAGAGTGTAACTGACTTTTACCCCACTATAGCATTTCGAGCCCACCATTGCTACCCACTCTCAAGGATACACAATCGGACTTCTCATCATGTGCACATGCGTCATGCCGGCATATGGATGGTACAGATTACATTTAGGACTTCGCAGTTCTCGTCAGAGGTCTCATGCAGCCCCCTCCAAAGTTACATAGCGGTAGAGCAGGCCTGTTAAAAGTATGCGTCCTAAAAAGATTTTAAAGCTGGTATTTTATGTTTGTTACATAATGTTGCTTAACAGACCTTTCAGTGGATGGCTGTGTTACCTTTTTCACAGTTACTATAAAATGCAATATTAGGCAGAATCAAAGTGCCCTCATTCTGCCTATGCACTGACCTGGAGTTTTGTCTTCGTAGCTGCGCAGGCAAGTCATCAATGGCATGTTTTATTTTTTTCATGTGCTGTTTTTTAATTCAGGTTTTTGATATCAAAATAATCTGCGGCTCTATCTCAGCCAAGATTGTGCAGAGGTGTGAGTTGTTTTTGCAGCATGTTGGCCCCCCCCCCCCCTTTCTACTGCTTATTGCTCTCTAGCACACACAGAGAGCCAACAGATTCCTAGTTAATGTGGTAACAGAGTTAAGGAGAAAAATACTCTCCTGGCTGAACGGTTTCTGTGGGGCCTGTAGAAAGAGGCTACAGAACCATTCTATGTAGATGAGATGTGTAAGCATGAAGAACATTTTTACTGAAGCTCATTATAGTGTTAAGGTTTGGTACCAATTCATGTTGGACCATAAGTCCAAGCCAAGAACCATTGAGAAACCTTTATTTTTAAGTGGTGTTTTTGATATGACACGCTGTGCTATGATGCTGAGTTATGCCAGACATATTGCTAGCTGCGCTTCTCCTCCAACGATGAACAACACACTCAAGATACATCATCAAGCCTCCGCTCTGCTAAAATCATCCAGCCTGGCCTTTCTTCACTGAGCTCCTCCACCATCAGTGTGGGGCTTCTATCAGTGTGTGCATCAGAGAGCTTGTGTGTGCATTCTCTCAGTAGTGAGTCCACCATCTGTGTCTGTTGTGTCCTTGCCAGATCGCGGGCGACTCATCCAAAAGCGAGTGTCCTTCCAGCTCGCTGCTGCTGCATTGCCTCAGACTTGAGCTGTGGGAGACCCAGCGGGACGCTTCTCCGTACTCCAGCCAACCTGCTGGACAGTGTTTTGGAATAGCATTAGGGCTTGTGGACTTTTAATTATGGTCCTTATGTGGTTTTATTTTGACAACACATTTGAGAGGAGGCTGATTTTAAAGTTAACGGCTGGTAATATTGCCAGGCAGCAGAGCAGATTGTTTGCCATGTTACTATCATCAGCCGTGGTGTTTTTTGTGTTCTGTAGGAAGGTGTAGGGCCTACTTAATTTCCTTTACCTTTTTTTCCTTCTTCATTGTAAGTGCTTCATTGTAAGTGGTTATATAATATTGCTAATATGTTGTGCTAATATTAACATACACTGAGTTGCCAGTTCATATTAAACACCTACACTGGAGTTACAGTCACTGGTCATTTTATCAAGTACACCTACTATACAGATGCACTGTATATTAGAGATGACATGATTCCACTTTTCACTTTTTCCTTTACCAATTGACACTGATCCGGTATGTCTTTGTTTAACATTACAATGCCTTAAAATGAGCTATTTTTAGCCATGGAAAACGGAATTTCCCTATCTTTGTTAAACCTGAAGTTATATGTTAACATTGTGATAGTTTTGCCCGCCCCCGTCCACAGTCCCGTACGCGGGTACATAACATCTGATATTTGACATACTCTGTTTAAACTATTTTCTCCTGAAATAATCATGACTGAAAATGACTACTGTATGTCAGACCTGCCTTTAGTTTGCTTAATTGTCGTGTATTTGCTCTTTCTTTAGTGCACTGACCAGTTAGGCCAACTGACCATCTAAAGGCTCTACCATATATGTAGCACAGTGATGCAAGTCAGGTGTTGTTCATGTGATTGGCTGCTTCTCAACTATTTAGAATGAGTTTATTATTTTCTCATTGATCTTTTTTAGCTGTTCATGTGATTATTATCATTTTATATAGACTGTTCATTAATCTGTGAGATTGTATTACATGTATTTGTTGTCCTGCTCCTGCATGCACCAGATTGGTTAATCACCGGCTCCTGCACTTAACATTGAAATTTAGTCCTGCGCTAAGATATTGTAGTGGGACCCAAGAATGCAGATATCTAATACTAAGGCTTGTTTAGGTTCTGTGTGCTTTTCTGAATAAGGCACAATAGAGAGCAGATTGATCTTAGATCTTGATGGCAGAGAAACGAAAACTGTTTCTGGAGAGGTTGGAGAAGGGTGATGTAGAATGGATTGGGGCCATTTTTGGTACATAAAATCACACAAATGTTATAAGTGATCCTCTTGGAGGTTGTACAAAAACATGTGTATGGGCTGTTTTAGATAAACATCTGTAAAGTAGTCAATCATGCATAACCTACTCAAACACTCTAGTACCCTACAAGATGAAGTTTACAGCTAACCACACCACATCACACGATGTGTGTCTGTCTGTGGTATTGCAGGATAGATTTGTTACACGATTGAATCAGATTCATTCTTTTTTCTCTCCTCCAGCATTTTCTGCTCGATGCTGATAAATTGAATCGGATTGGTGCCATTTCTGCTTTGTATGTTTACAGTTATTGACTAGAGCCCATCTGTTACTGCAGAATTTGTTAGCCACCCTCTGCCCCGTCCATCAGTGGAAGCACTTGGGTGGTGGATGATTCTGAGCACTGCAGTGACAGTGACATGGTGGTAGCATGGTGATGTGTTGTGCTGGTGTCAGGCACAGCAGTGTTGCTGGAGTTTTTAAACACTGTGTAGAGTTGAACAAGCTTTGAAGATTTATGCATGCTAGAGACTAATAGATGGGATGGCCAATAATATCAGCTGATATTATTTTTTTATTGTTAACTGCTAAACCAATGCTGAAAGTGTACCAAGAAGTTATAATACAATTAATAATTAAATAAGGTTTTTTCATCATGGCATCATGAGGTCGAACCCATAACCTCCTGATCATTGGCCACAACCTTAGACATTTGGGCCACAGAGTCCTCAATGTGAGTCACCCCCTAAGCAACACAGACTGAACAGGTACATTTGCCCACAAAACACCATCACAGTTTAATCATCTACCCCTAGCGTAAAAATACAATGTCATAAAACTAAATCAATGACAAATGCAAAGAATAAGAGACAACAGAAAATAAAACTGCAAAGAATTCTGGGGGTTTCTGAGAATATGTTTCACCATTTCCAACTGACAATCAAATTGATCAGTAAAGCGTGCTTTAACTAAAACTAAAGAGCACAGAAAGTATAGTATAGAATTAAAAGAATAGAATTATATAGAATTAAAATATGAAGTTATAACAGCAGGAATTGGGAATTAAAACCCCTAAAACTATATCATATGGGTCATAAAAGATACAGAGTAAATGGTGCCCCTGATGAACTAAAACAGGCTACTCAATTATCATATTTCACCTGAAATTATGATGCAATAGTACTTGAACCGATTGTTAAAAAGTTGATATCTCATTGGTAGCTGTTTGAAATGTACTATTTTAATGAATGCAGTTTCTGTAGATCTCTCCTAATGACCTCCACACTGGTTACCGTTTGCACACAAATATGATGGAAGTGAATGTGAAGCCGATCAAGTCTTACAGTTCCTCTCCCTTAGACAGATATGGAGGAAGCCCCATGCCACAATTTGGCTTTTGTTTGCTCTTTATGGAACTGTACTGCCACAGAGTCTTCAGCATAATAAACACTGTGTTCAGGGAAGAGGGGAAGCACCCTGTTTGGTTTTGAACAATGTACTCAGCCCTAATGGCCAAGTGTAATTAGCACAGAGAGACACTTTTGTTCGCACTTCACCATTCAGGAGCCACAGCTCATTTAGCAAAATATCTACCATCATGATCGCTTTTGTGAATGTTGAGAGGGTCACTGTGGTGGACTTTTCAAAGCACAGTGAAGGGCTTGTCTCTACAGTGGCAACATACAATAACTTGGAAGTTGACCGTGTTTAGAACTCCATCATCTTAGCAAACGTTGTTGGATGCTCAACTGCTTTATTAGCTCATGCGAAGTTTAGTTGAGTCCTTTGGGGGACAGACTGAGCAAACACAAGCGTCGACTTGAGCAGCAGAACTTGCCCAGAAATCATTGTGACCTGACATGTTTTCTCTTATCAAACCTCTCAAAAATGGGATTTCAAAACCATAACACAGAATTTGGTATGTTCAAATGGGTATGACTGGGATTTATGTATCAAACTACCATCGCCTATGCATGACTGCATTTCTCTGCTAGCTGAAGGCTCTGCTAGCCTGCTAGTCAGCAACCTAAAACTATGCAGCTAACAATAACAAAAAGTTATACTACAGTTTAGCCAAATCTTACAACCAGACAAAGCTATTTCTCACATGTGTGCAGTAGGCCTGGGTCATATATTTTAAAAATCAGTGCTATATTTTATTGTTAATAAATATTGTTTACATTTTTCCCTCCATGGCTGATGCTAGCCCTTCTATATATAATATCTGATTACATGACTCTACCGCCCAGACCAAGTGTACATTAGTGTACAAAATGTTTTGCATTACTAAGTTTTGCTAGGAAATTAACTCGATGAGGCTAACCGGAGTCCTAATAGGAAAATCTGTTCAGTGGAATCACCACTGGACCATTATTTCCAGTCATAACCACACTGGGGACCACACTGCTATTTGAATGGGAGACGTAAACCTGAAACTGAAAGCCACATTAATTCAGAAGCAGACTTAACAAAAGCTGTGCCGTTCTGTTCTGTTCTGTTTCAAACATCCACTCCTTGCTATTCCCTCCTCTTCCTTGTGCTGATGAATGGCCACTGACATATACTGTGCTTGTGAAAACACAAGATATCATTATGCAGATAATAGTAACTGCAATGAAAAGAGAATGTTCTTATTTTCCAAAAACGAATTGATATCTTGTGAGCTCCTGCACCAGTAATCAGTGGGCCAGCACACAGTACAAATGGGTGGAAAGTGCCTCCTTGTTCATTCAGACATGGAATAGAAATTTGATGCATCACCATTTTGAAATACTGTCATCACTCTAACAACTTCCAACCTGAGTACACCAAACTATAGGTGTTCTCATTTTAACTGCTTGTATACCTACTCCCCACTGACTCCTTACTCTTTAAGTCTTTGGAGGGTAGAAGGAGTTGTGGCAGACAGTCTGCAGCAGAACGCGGTTCCAGAACTTCATGTAAAATGACTTGTGATATCTCCCCAGACTGCACACAGCTATTCTTTTAAATTGCATCAAGCTTCATCAAAGTGTAGGCTATATAAAAATCCTCTGAAGTCAGCAGTATATTTCTACTGGAAGGCAGCATCTTTCCTTCTTTTTTCTTGGCTGAGAGAGTTTGAGAGAAGCAAGAATATATCCTTCCATAAAACAGCCTCAACACATGTAATATTATGTATGTACAAGCAGGACAAATGTTTTGATATGCACATTACAGTTTTTTCAATATATTGAAATACAATATATACAATAGAAGCAATGCGGTCTCATTGTGGTTATAAATAATAGCATTGCTGTTGATCTTTAATTTATCACAGAGCAACTCATAGGCTCGGTCTGTAAACAGGAAGCATAAGGATGCAGGGGCCAAAGCCAAGGGATTTCCCCAGTGAGCAGCAGGGAGAAGGTGTGTCGGCGTGTGTGTAGACAGCTGTGAGGGGGTGGGAAGACAGGAACAGAGGGTGATGGTCAGTTATCTCTAGTGGGACACTGGTTATGTACAAAGACACGCATTCACTGAACAATGGATTCGCAGTGCATTGCCTTAAGGGTGTAGGAGTTCAAGCAGATGCCAGCAGACAGCATGTACGTTATGAAAATATCTGACAAATTTTTATCACTCATGGCTCATTGATACGCCTGTCAAAGGTGCGGATTTTAAACTCTCAATCGACACGTGTTTGTAAGTAGAAGAGGAGATATTTTTTCTAATATGAATTGAATGAAAAATGATTGTAGTATGAAGGTGAAACAAGCAGAAGTGCTGGTTGTCCTGTCCGTACAGATTGTAAATCGATTGTTAATATAAATACTGTTTAACTGTGTAATTAACTGCGAAGTGATAATGCAATGTGAATCTCCTGCAAATCTCAAAATCAACAGTAACAGCAATAGACTTATGATGCTGACATTTGATGTTTTTCATGTACATGTCTGCAGATACTAGCACAAACACATTTATAAAAAGGCAGAAGTTAGGACCCTATCTACCTAGATTATCGTTGCAGAGAAATATAACAATTTGTCTGTGATGCAATAAAATGAAAATCAGATTTCCGTAGCTCAGCATCCCCTAAGCTGTACTTCAAGTATTGGTGAAATGTTTGTCCGATGCTGACATATCTGCTGTTACTGATATGACTGTTACATTCCCATGTAATACTGTAGCCCCTTCAAAGACATGCACCCAGAGATGCAGACAGCAATTACATTAACTTAACCACCTCTTTACAAGCAGTTTATGGTTCAAAGGACGTTTGCATATGGAGACAAATTGTCTCTGTGCATACTAGAACAGCATGATCTCCATCTGTACAGTGAGACTGTAATGAGGCTTGCATGTGGAGGCAAATCATCTTGATGGACACATAGTGGGTCTCCATCTGTACAGCTGGCCTTTGGCAATCTTGGAGGACCCCCTTTTCAGTCTAATTTCTTCAACTCTTCATCTACATCATCCCAAAGATTTGGCTTTTAGCACAGTTACAGGGCAATGGGTTTGGTGCATGCACAAGGACCACATCTGAAGGCCCATATCCAGAGGTAAACTACTGAGGGTGCATTAGAAATACAGTTTTCGTGGTCTTGTTTCTATCTTGTATTCATTCTTCAGAAATATCTCCTGAAAATGAGTATCTTGTGCTTAATGGTCTTTTTGACTGGATATTTGGTAATCTAAGGATAATCCCTGCCTCTTGCACTTTGAGATGATAAAGCCTACTTGCTTGGTGGGGTGGCATAATCCCACCTTTCCAAACAATTAGATAATCAATGTATTTGCATGCACTTAATATTCCGACCATTTTTGATCAGATTAAGGTTTAGAAATCCGATTAAGAAATCCAACAAAGACAGCTGGATTTTAGCCCAGTAATCAGATTTCTCAGTGCATGTATACCCTTACTCTGATTTCCTTTGAATCTTTCAGTCTGTGTGTGCGTACCAATGCATGGTACTGCATGGTACAATATGTATGCAGGAACTGCAAGAATTTCCGTATTCTTCATCTTCTAGAGGAGGTGTATTCATATGTTCCACTAAAGTGGCTTTTACATCAGGTCTTATCTGAAGCTGAACTAGAGACCCGAAGCTTCCCCATTATCTGATTAACCAAGTGCATGTAAACGACAATGACCAATCATTTTCTGCAGCTTTCAGATTATTAAGTGCATGTATATGCACTCAGTGCTAATTGCAGCACACAAAGGTTTGAGGCATAATCAAATGCATGCGTGTGGTGTAGGCTAATTATAGTCTATCTAAAACCATCAGGTAAACACTGCAGCGCAGACAAACCCGGCCTGCCTGTGTGCATGAGTACCAGTTTCATAAGTTTACCCTGGAGACTTCAGTACTGCTCCTAGGTTTCTTTTGACTCACCTGATCCAGCTAATTCAGGCACTCAGATGCATCAGAATATCCTGCTAAAATGAATTTATGCCAACTGAATGATTTTCCAGAAGTCTTAGTGCTTTAAATACACTTCTGTTGATAAAGATTAGCCTGTGTGGAGGTTTGTAGTCATTTTATGCGTGCCAAAAGACTCTTTTTTGAACGTTTGGCTGTATTTCTCATCTTTTAAAAGCTTTGTCAAATCTATAAAGAGCACCCCAAACTGAGACCTGAAACCATTAAAAAGAAATCTTAAAAATATGAATCTTAACTATCCAACATATTTTGTTTTCTGTAAATAGACAGTGATAAATACAGTGAATTGGTCATCTCTCATAGGCCTGTAAGGAGCATAAAAGAAAACTGCTATCAGAGAGTCTAATATACTGCATACACTTCTAAGTGAAAAACCTCAGAACATCCGCTACAGAGAGCACACTTAAATATATTATTCTGCAAACTTTGCAAAGTGCAAAACTGAACACATGTAATATTTTCAAATTTCAATGAGTTAGACTTCAATAAGTAAATAAGCTGTAATAGTGCATTAAAATGAGCAGAAGAGTGTCCTCTGTAGATGTGTAACTTATTTTCAAATCGACATAACATGCCATTTGACCAGGGGGTGTTCAAACTTCTGCATACGTCTATACTTGTCTCTGTACTTGTCGTTGTGGGCAGTGTTATCACTTTCCATTCCAGTCGTGTCTAACTGAACACCAGTATACCTGCTAACAAGTGGTTATTCCTAATTCATACAGCAACACAGTGATGTGATCTCACCGAGATGTTATGCTTACACAAACTGATTTTGAACTTGTTGTTGGATTAGATAACTGAAAGCATTTCTCTCTCTCTCTCTCTCTCTCTCTCTCTCTCTCTCCCCCCTCTCTCTTTTTCTGTCTCTGTCTCTCTCCCACCCTCTTTATAAAGGGTCAAGTTGTTATTCATAATGTGAAGTTCTGTTGTCATGCGTATATAGAAATGTACCATGTGACTCATCAGTGCAAAGTCATGTTTTATTCCATATTGGTAGACAGAAATGTATACTGGGAGATGTGTATATAGGAGAGCCCTTGCTGATCAAAGCTGTTTTTAATGTCACTGGAAATTCATCATAATTTGATCACAAGATGTTTGTGGCTTTGTGCTTCCGAGCACCTCACTCTCAGAAGCCCACAGTGGTGGAAAACATCACTTTGTTAAGTTGAGCTTAAGAGTGCCACCTGTTTCAGTAGCATGACAGATATCCCACAGTGATAAAGATGGTAGTCAGTGCTACTCGACTAGAGAAGACCCTTATTTCCTTTTCCTTATCTAGACTCTACAGCTGGTTGACGCGTATCTCCCCTGAGGTTCATGTGCTGTTAAATTGAAGACTTCATTTTCTCACTGTATCTACAGCCTACGTGAGGAACTCTGTCCACTTTTGTGAGCTTGTCCAGTTACACTCTCTGAAATCACAGTGTCAGAAAGAGTTGTTTAGAGCAACAGGGTAAAAAGAACCACTTATGGTTCCTTGAAAAGAGCACTTTAGTCCATGCTTCATTGAAGAACCCTTTTAGAGTTTAAAGAACCTCAGTCTCAGTTATCTTATGTACAAATGCATGTTCACAATCGGTATACAGATCGCTATCGGCCGGCAGATTTTTGCTTGTGATTGGCAGTTGGCCTTATTATTTTGCTATTGTCTAATCTGTGTTGCGGTTTTATGATGCAAATAACACGAGACAGTTAAATGCACTCGCACTGTGTTTGAATGCTGCTGCTACATTTAAAACTAGAATGTTGTAGCATAATTATGCATGACTGCCTTTTATTTTCAGAGTTACACTTGATGCAAGTTATTTACATAGGCTACTGGCATTTGTCATATTGGTTTGGCCCTTTATAGAGCGTATAATGTTACATATATTGTGACCTGGGCTGATAGAAAGTCTGCCAGTTTAGCTGTGAAGAATCCAAGTCGCCCAGAAAAATTCACAGTTGTTGCATTCCTTCATTATGTTTGGTAATAACATAGTTATATCCAAAGGTTTGAATGTTTTTCAGATTTTCAAAGTGAAAATGACATCCTCTACTGAGAACACACTTAAATATCTCATTGTTTTAGTCACAGTGCAAATTTAGTGCAGATTTTAGTCACACTAAAGAAGAAGAAAAAATAAAGCATAAAATTACAGGCCTAATATTTGATCACCTCTCAGCAATTATGAGGCATTCTGCATGTTGATGTTAGTGTAAACATCTACAGCTCTGTTCATCTTTCTGGACACATCTAATATTTCTTCTAAAATGTTTCCAGCTTCCTACAAATGAGTTCATATTGTAGGCATAATGTTGTAATCATTCTGTATAAAGTGGTTTATTATTGCAATCAATGATTTAAAAAACATTTCAACTTGTACAAGGTTTAATGCTCCTAATGTCAGATGACCTTTCTGTTTTTAGCCTGAGCATTATGGACGGTTCTCAGTTCTCAGTTGACAGGAAATGAGGCCTCTGTGTCACTGCTCTATGGCCAGCTACCAGTGTGGTATATGTTTTTATAGACATCGTAAATAACTGCAGTAAAGGTTCTAAGATTGGCCTATGAGAAAAGAATACAGCTTGACCTGTGGTAATAATGTATTTACATATTTGATTTATTTTGGTTCTGGCAGAAATGTTGCCGCTTTGACAACCTGTATTAACTTTGACAGACTTTGGCCTCCACATTTAACATGGGGAACTGGTGATTCACAGTTAATCTTCGCAGTGGTTTTGCCTATTTCACTTTTAATTCAGGTCACCACAAGCGGTGAACCGCCACCTTTACTGCTGTGTTCGTATGACACTGTCACCTTTATCTGTCACATATGCAAGCTTTATTCTAAAACTGTTGTGTCAGTTAATTAAAGTACACCATGATGCTCTTTTCTTCAGCAACACAGACATCTGTGGACTGACATTTTAGGCCTTCATGTCAGGAGGCATTAGTAGACCCTCAAGGGGAAGTTCTAGTAAATTCTGTAGTTTCACTTCAATAGCGCTGGTTAAAAAGGCCGCTGTAAAGACCTCTTAACACCTGTGAAATTTAGAGCCCTAACACAGAGACGCTGTGGTTAACACTGGAATGCTCAGAGTTAGATGGTGTCAGCTGGTTGTGTGAATTGTAGATAATTGTTTGCAGTTTATTATAATTAGCTCCGTAGTTCTGCCTAGGATATTATTGCATGAGCAGTAATCTAGTTTCCACAGACATATCTGGTACCTGAAGCTTGCTTTTGCCCTGCAGTCACAAAGCTTACATAGCTAACAAGTAATGGAAACCTAAACCATTTAGCAAGCCTAAATCATCACACATGGACAAACGTAGTCTTCATCGAGACCAAACTTTAACTAGTTTTTAATGTCCCAGGAGTGAGTGTTACATTAAGCATTCAGCAGTGTTTATAAATATGATAAAGCTGAAAGACCGCTGATCAGACCTGTGTGAGGACTGAGTAGTTGTAGCTACTGAGCAGCTTGACTGAGAGCTCTCTATCCATCACTCCTACCATGCTCCGCCATTCGTACAGAGCTAAATTCGTTATCCAGCTTTTATGTGACACCAGTTTGACCAAAGAAGTCATGGATAAATGGACGCGCAGACAGACAGATGGAAAGACGAACAAATGGAAGGACAAAGCAATGCATGAATGAAGAAAGGGCTGGATGAACATTGTCGGTGTATGGATAAACTAATGAACAGACAACAGGCAGCTACAAACCGGTGGTGGGCAGATGCCGGCCTTTTGATTGGTTAAGAAATCTGATTGGTTAGACACAAATGTTGTACATACTGAAAGTGTATAATGGCTCCAACAATCCAACAAATGTGAAAGCTAATTGGTTAACTCTCCTCTTGTCTTCAAATATGCTAACATCTTTTATCTTTGGGGTTTGAATATCTCTGATCTCTTAAAATGATCGTGGGAATTTTGTTTTCCTCTTCACCATGCTGTTTTAAAAATTGCTAGTTCTTGCACTATGACTATACACTATGGTATGGTTTCCTTATGCAGTAAAGCAGAGGATGTTATAGTTATGTATATATTGCAGGTTACCTGTAACTTATTATTGTGGGATGCCCTTTCACTTTTAAAAAAGGTTTAGTAACTAACGTAAAATAGTAAAAGCAAAACTCTATAAGTATATAGTATATAAACCTGGTTTAATATTGCTTTCTAACTGAAACCTCACAGACCCGGCACAACTGGAGATAACTATTAATTCACCTCTGAACTTCTGAACTTCTACAAGGCTGTAGGTGGCTTCTTTTTCGCCTACCTTTTGTTAACATTTTCCATTCCATATTCAGGCGCCTGAATGCAGTGAGGTTGAATGGAAAATTCAGAGAGGTCATCTTAATTTTTGTCAAATTTCTCAAGTTATTTGTCGCATGTGCACTCCATACACTTGTTCTTCCATCAGAATTTGCTGCTTGAATTTGGAAAATGCTTGAAAACTGATTGAATTAAGAAAATATTACAGCCATTGATGCTTCAGTACCACTGGTCCACTGCTTGTTTCACACACAAGGCCTTGTCAAATTCCTTTCACTCAGGAAAGTCAGTTCACTGAGCTGCAATCCTTGCATCTTTTCCAAACATACAAGACCAGGGGTCTTTCCCTGCTAGCACCGCATTACTGTCATCCCCTTTCCGCTAATGTTGTAATTATCATGCTGATTGGTTCATTTTCTTGAAGGCTGGGAATTTCTCCATAAACTGACACCATGTTGAACATTACAAGCTTTCCTAATCATATTTCAACCAATGACTGGTGTCCTCATTTATAACGTCCCTGGCCTTATTGGACCATGAGTCAGTATGATGAGTCGGTATATGAGTAAACCGAAGCTCTCTGGTGTCCACGTTAGGCTAAGGCTAAATCCAAATCTGGCCGTTGTTGTATGTCCTTTCCCTGAAACACAGAAGTAATGTACTTCAAATGAAATGGACTAGACAGTGAGAGGTGATCAAGGGTCTGCTGCGTTTTCATGTTCAGTTTAACTGTGACTGACACATCTCTGACTCAGCCATTTAGCTAAACACGATAACGTTAACAGGGTTTGCACTGTTTATGTATCGTGTTTTCATGTGCTTATTTGTAGGAAACCAGAATAACAATTATGATAAAACTCATGCCTGAGAAAGAAGTTTAATGCTATACCGGACTAAAGAAACAGTTTTTATTTTTAATGAGTTTATTGATTGTGAGTCTGTGTGCACTTGGGACAGTCAACAGAAAGAAACACAGAAGTTGGTAAAATAGTAGCTGAGACCAGAGCTTTCCTTTAGCAAGCCAGAGAGAGAGAGAGACAAGTCTGAGTACAAATGCTGCAGAGTTCAAGACAAATCCAAACTCAAAGTACTTTTAAATTTGATGCGTAAGTGCATGTACAAGCAGGTACTTTATTTCTCAACTACAAATACATAAAACAGTGCAATTTCACCAATAGAAGCTATACTTTTTCTCACATACGGCACATATTACATTTTGTCTATCTTTGCAAACTGCATCTAATCAATAGTCATACATAGGCTTAGTGGTTTCTGCCACTGTGTGGCTCACTGCTATCTATTAAAATCATCAAAACTGTAGCAGCAGCATGCCAAGCCTGATTTTATCTGGACTTTGTCCATTTTCTAAACTTTACCTTATTTGTCAGCTGGATTAGTCTTGTAGCTCCAGTGAAACACACTTCAGACAGAAAACACGAGTGAATCTGTGTAAATGTGTTTTACTGTTCTTTTATGTGTTTTACTGTTCTATTTAATGAACATGTTATAAACCTCCTTCCTCCGTTTATTTTTGGAGGACATGGGCGTGATACGCTTTCTTGTGACTCTAATCATTCCTTGCTAATTATCTCATTTTTGAGCGTTCACCAGGCCAGAGGCCATGAACCAGCCCAGCTCCACAACATGCACCACCAGAGACTAAGTTCTTCGAGCAGGAACACTGGAACACTAATTAAGGAGCAGGTGATTAAGGGTGGAGACGAGGATGCTGTTTAGATTAAAGCAAAGAAGCATTTGGAAGTCTCTGTTGACCAGGGTTCTCCTGGTGCGTGGCAACAATCTGCTTTTTTTATTTTTAATCTGTGATCTTTCCCTTACGCTAAACAAGCTCCTCTGGGACACCAGGCACTTCACGCAGATGGAGTAGGGGTGGGAGGGAAATGCGCACAAAGCTTTAGTCCTAGCGTGGAACGCGCAGCTCATATTATCTGCGATGGAGCTAACAAATCAAGAGTGTGCTCTGTGGAGCTTCATTTTTGGGTGGCCAGTATGATACAATGCCATCGTTATTGTGATAAATGATGTCATAATATTTTTTTCTGAAAGTGTTTTATCGCTTGTCGTCAGTACTTCCACAACACTGAACGACACATGTATCTTTAGAAGACAACGGTTGTAACAGCATAAATGGTGTAGTAATGTCCGTTATTATATTCATTCATTTTAACTGAATTGTCCTCCTGACACTTCCTTTTAAAGGTATTACTGTTGTTTTGCTGGGGAATCTTTTGCACACTGCATGCTAATTAAATATCATGACAGATACATTTTTCCACATCTCCAAGGTTGGTTGGATTTTCAAGCCATCTCAGTTACACTCTGTAAAACCTTGTTCCGGTTCAGGTAACCAGTTTCTGGGATGTAGTGCAAATAATACTTTTTTGGGCTACTTTCTTTTGTCAGTAAGGGCTAAATGACAGCTACACATCCTTTCAGACCCACAGTGGAAGGATGCACAGAAACACCTGTAGATGTTTTTAGATCTGAAGCAAGAGTAGAGCTTGGTTTTCTCCTCTTTCTTAAAGATACATGCTTCAGTTTTCCAAAAACACAATATTTTTTCTCATACTGTGCATCTGTGTTCACCCTCTGTTAGAGCTCCTGTATCTACAAGCCCAGCCTCCCGATGAGTCCCATGTGCTCTGATTGTTGATTGGAGAGTTTCTCCCTTTGGGCTGAGAACTTTGCAGACCATTTATGTGCACTAAAAGCATCATAACACACTGAAAGAAAGAGAAAAATGGGAAAAGCATAAAAGGTCCCCTTTAAGTACGGTTTCTGCAGTGGTGAGAGATTTTACTGGTCTGCCAGGTTTTGCATGGTTGTTAAGTGTCTAATTTTCTCTGTATTTCTTTTTTAATCTTCTTTCATTCTTTTTTTGTACGGTTTTCAGTTTCCTTTGACTTTCCCCTTATATAAGATAACTGAATGAGCTCATATCTAATCTCCTAGTGTCACTTTGAAGAGGAACAAAATAAATTGGAAGGATGGGACAGTGCGGAAAAGAGTGGGCAAATTAAATAGACTGGATATATACTTTCATTTTTTGCTGTATCACACACCCCTCACTGAGCTGAAGGAGTGAGCCCCAGTGTCTATGATGTGATAGAATAATCTATTATTCTTTCATGGCTCCTCTGGAGAGCGTTGCTTCTGTGTCAGCATTGTAACATTATGTAAGGTCCTTTAAACATCACAGAATGGTTTTGAATTTTAAAATGTGAGTTTATTTTCCGTGAGAATTGACATATTAAATGAGATGAGAATGATTCAACAAAGGAGGAGGAGCCCCTTGCGATTTTGCTCTTTTTTTAAACCTCTCAAATAATAATAGAGGATGCGAGAGAACAGTGCAATGAACTTGTCTCCCACACAGCTCAACCGTCTCCACAGGCTCTTGTGAAAGCGTCAGAGAGTTGTTATATCAATCACGTGGCCTTCACTGTTAAATCTTCTCCATTTTGTCAGCGGCCACGGTAAGGCGCCGAGCATCGGCGCCAATAAGTCATTTCTTTGATTTTGAGGTGCATCATGGAACACGCAGTATCACTTCTTGGCTCTGTAGCTTCATGTCCGCCCACTTGCTTTTAGTCAGCTCAAGCAGGAACCCTTGCCATGATAAATCATGTGCAACATAAAACTGTTACAGTATAGAGACAGAACATCACTGTGTACTTCACACCAGAGCTGCTATTATTGTATTGATTATATTATATACATTGATTATGTTAGTAACTGAGTAATCAAAGGTTTTTAAAGAGAGCAATCAATAAGAATGGCCTGGACAAACTGTATATATCCTTTCAAAGAATTCCAAAAGAAAGATAAACTAGGACGTCTTAGACTGCAAAAGAACTCCTATAGAAAACATTATGTGGCAAAAAAACATGTTTCTAAATGAGGGTCTATCAGGCACTATTACTTAGTGCAGTATAGTCCAGTAGAAGACTGTAAATATGCTTTATCATCATGAGGGAAATTTTAATTGTTGTTTTTTTAAATCACTGATTGGACTTTAGTTAGTAAATTGTAACAGCCCCTTTTCTATTAGAAAAGGTGAAGAGTGACAGTTCCCCTTAACTTAAGCTGGAGAACAGAGAGACCCTCATAACAAGGTTCTAATCTCCGTTGTGTTTGCAGGCTGAAGGCGCTGGTCTCAACAGGAGGCAGGAGTGTGCAGCTTGCATGTGACTGGTGAGTCTTCTTTTCTAATGTTTCATCAATACTGCAAGAAGTCATAGTCAGACGCAAATACCTACTTCCTCCAAATGACTTCTCCCTTCCCACAGTGTTCTGCTGCCTCCCACTGGCTAGAACATGCTGTATATCACGTGTCAAACTGCAGTCCTGGAGGGCCGCAGTTCTGCTGCCGTAACCTCTTAAACTGCAAGCTTATTATTCAGCAGTTAGCTGAATCAGTTCTTCAGTTCAAGCTGATTGCAGTTCTTTAGGAAACATGCTTCAATGTAATCTCATATTTAGCACGATTCACTATTATACAAACATATGCAGGATTTTGGGCGACACTTCAATTACGTTTCTTGGGCTGAGCGAAAATAAGTTAATACATCCTCTGCAGAGAGCACACTTCTCCACATTTTAACACAACTTTACTGTTAATCTGCTGGGTTTAATATACTGGGGAAAATGTGGTCTGTGCAAAAGATAAGGTACTTTATTATGCTTTGTTTTTCCTATATGTTAAAGGAGCTATTTGTAAGATAACGGAACCTGTTGAATGCTGTAAACAAATGGGGGCCAACATATCACCAGAAAATACACATCTTTTTCTTCGGTTCTTGCAAGTGTAGAGGAAACAAGTTCAGCATTAATTCTTTACATATATATATATTCTATATATATATATATTCTTCATCCTCTCATGTTGGACTGATTCCACTTAATGAGTGTTATATGCATATATGTCTTTGAAATTAATATTACTCCTTTAAACTCAGTAAATATACATAAATCACACTAAAATCTGCAGAAAATGTCTGATTTAAGTGTATTCCCTGTACAGGATGTGTTCAAATATTTTCACTTGGAAAATCAACAGAACAAGTAACTTAAAATACACAAATGCCAGCAGACTGTTTGCATAGTAGTGGCCATATATTCAGTAAACAATATACCATGCTTTTGTTTAATAGTTAAAAATGGCCTGAGATGTTTAATTTGTCCAAGAACACATTTTATATCATCCAAAAAATATTTGTGCTTCTTCTTCTTCTTCTTCTTCTTCTTCATGATTGGCACCCCTAAATCCATTTATCAGTTACTTCTTGCTTTGTATCTGTTGTACTCCTTCAGAAATCACCAAAACACCAAATGTCTCTATTTGGTGTTACATCCCTTTTGGTCTAAGCTATACTGCACTGAGGCCGTAACTTGTGAAAGATGTGGTCTGTGGTCCTTTTCTCCTTAGGCTTTTCTCCCATGTAGATGACCCCTTCCTGGACGATCCCTTACCCAGAGAGTATGTGCTGTACCTGCGGCCCAGCGGCCCCCTTCAGAACCAGCTCAACCACTTCTGGCAGCAGTCCCGGCTGACCTGCGGGAAGAACAAAGCACACAACATATTCCCCCACGTCACGCTGTGCCAGTTCTTCATGGTGAGCTCTGGAGCGGTTCTCTTTCTGATTTTAGTGAAGGAAAATCTGGATGTTCCGTCTACAAGCTAATAATAACTAATACATCAAGCTTCCAAGGGTTTGAATTATTACTTATAATATGCCTCAGGGTTTCTTTTATTTTGGTTCGAGGTTATATCCTGTTGTTGGTCTTAGAGCTGATAATTAACCAGGACATGTACTTTCAAAATACCTTGTTTTGATTTGGAAGCCAGCCATATACTACGGTTCAGAAGATTCAGAATGCATCACATGTGTCAACATATTCATGTAAGTGAAATAAATTTACCAAGCACTTTATTAGGAACATTATACTGATACTGGGTAGGGCCTCTCAGTGTCCTCAGAACAGCTTTAGTGCTTTGTGGCCTGGACTCCACAAGATGTTGAAAACATTCCTTTGACATTCTGGTCTATGTTGACATAACTGCATTATGCAATTCCTGTAGATTTTTCAGGTATACGTTCATGCTGAGAATCTCCTGTTCTACCACACCCAACGGTGTTCTATTAGATTTAGATCTGGTGTCTCAGAAGGCCACTGAAGAAAACTGAACACAATGTCATGTTCATGTTGCTACATCATGCTGGACGTAGCTAAATTGTATGGATGTAGGTAAATTGTGGCCATGAAGGGATCCACATAGTCAACAGCAATACTCAAATAGCCTGTGGCATTTAAGCGTGATTGATTGGTATTTTAGGGATGAAAGTGTGCCAAGAAAACATTACCTACACTGTTACGGCACCTCCACCACCCTGTACTGCTGACACAAGGCAGGTTGAATTCATGGATTTATGCTATTGGTGACATATTCTGATCCTACCATCTTAGAAACTGAGATTCATCAGACCAGGTTATGTTTTTCCAGCCTTCAACTGTCCAGCTTTGGGGAGCCTGTGCCCACTGCAGACTCAGAGCTTTCTGATCTTGGCTGACTGAAATGGAACCCAACATAGACTTTTGCTCTTGTAGCCCATCTACCATGACTTGATATATTTTGCATTTTCAGAGGTAATCTGCTCAACACAACTGAAGCAAGTTATTATCTAAGTTTCTCAAGTTTCCCATCTGCAGAACTGGAGCTCATTGAATGTTAAGCCTTTGTTGCACCAGGAAACACAGATGAATGTGAAAATCTTAGATGTTTCTGGCGACAACAGTCATTCCCTATTCGTGTGAACATTACCTGATGCTGCTGATCCGTATCTGAATGACTTTATGCTCTGCACTGCTGCTACACGATTGCCTGATTAGATAGCTGCATGAAATATGTGTACAGGTGTTTTTAATAAAGTGTTCAGTGAGTGTATGTCAGTATTTTCAAAAATATGAAAAAACATTTTCAGACACATGTGAATGAAAATTCTAATATGCAATATGCTAATATGTTATTCCTGTAAATAAATAGTAGGGAACAGCATGAAGAAGTGTTAAATTAATTTAAAGTTGCAAGTAAATCTTGAGGCAATCTTGGAAATCTTGAGATGACTTGACAGGAAATTATATATTACTAACTTATGTCAGACCATACATTATTATTCATAACCATTAAGTTTGTCCCCTGCAAAAGACGGTGTTATTTTCTGTTAGGAAATCAACAAATGTAATTTGTAATTTAATTTAATTCATAGTACATACTTAATTTGCTTAATTTACATGCTTAATTCATTCTTAATTCAAGTACATTTATACTTTTGAATGGTAGTGTGCAGACAGTAAGGTGGAGGCACTGTGTGGGGCTCTGCAGTCCTCGGTGAGTCAGTGGAGAGGTCGCTTTCCCAGAACCCTGCCCCTTGAACTCTACACATCTGCCAACTTCATTGGCCTCTTCGTCGAGGAACAGGTTGCTGAGACATTGAAGAAATTTGCCGCTGACTTCGCTGCTGAAGCTGCCACTAAAGCAGGTCAAACACCATTAAAGGACATTATTAAACATCACCCTATACCAAATGTAGCCAATCAGCCAAGGTGTATGAACTTAGCTTTTATAGTTTGTTTTGGAGCTACAAGGCTAATCTAAGCTTGTATCCCACAATTAGCATTGTGCAAGCTGCATACCTAAATCATCAAATGCCTGCCTCAAACCACACTGACCTGTTAAATTATCTCAAATAGACTTAGTTATGTGGTGTATGACATGCAGAATATCTATGGAAATGGACAAAAGTACATTGCATAGCTAAATGCAGTAGTAGCAAACATGTTGTCCTTGTTTGTCTATGTTAATTAAGTCATATGCAAAACACCACCTGTCAGTATTTTGTTGATTTTCTACAGTGAACTGCAATAAGTTGTAATGCACACTTTCTGTTTGTGCTGAGTTTAACATATGAGCAAAGAATAAAAGGCTTTAAGCTTTTGCACAGGCCACATTTACATTTTATCAATTTTCAGTATGTTCAATTGAGCAAATAAACAGAAATTGTACATTTAAATGTGCAAGTACATTAGAAGTGCATCTATGCCTCTTATTTTCACTTAGAAAAGCAACAAAAAACGTCATTTGGCCTTTTTGCACATGCCTAAAGGGCAGTAAGTAAGTGTGAGAATATGCACAAGAAATATATTATATAACATACACAAGAAACCTCTCCTTGTTGTTTCACAGATGTCCGTGTGGAGCCTCATAAGAAGCAGCTGCATGTGACTCTGGCCTACCACTTTCCAAGCAGTCATTTGGCATCCTTGGAAAAGCTGGCGAGAGGAATTGAGGTCAAGCTCGGCTGCGACTGGCTCGCTGTTCTTTTCTCTCGAGACATTAGATTTGCAAATCATGAGGTAGGTGCTTGATCTGAGGAGTCTATTGCCATCATCTCATTGTGTTGTAATGTCTGAATTTAAAAGACTGTCTAGTCAGTGTCTGCTGGTTTCCCAGACCAGACTTTAAACTTAAACCTAAGACTAAGTTCTTCGCTGTCCAAGACTAGGCATAATCCACTAAGTGGAATACTGGCTTTTTATGTGTAATCTCTTTGCACTCTCTGTATGATCACCAGACTCTAAGGGTGATGTACCCCTACGTTCCTCAGAACGAGGATGAGCTGGAGCTGGTGCCAGGTGACTTTGTCTTCACATCTTCTGTGGAGCAGATGAGTACCAGCGAGGGCTGGGTGTACGGCACCTCTCTGAACACGGGAATTTCTGGACTGCTGCCCGAGAATTATGTTAGTCGGGCTGATGAATGCGACACATGGGTCTTCCACGGGTGAGACTCACTCTGATACCCTAATACTTGAAGAGTAATTCCACTGACTTTTCCAAATATCTGCTTTACTGGTTATGATGTAAGCTCAGAGTGGATGGATGGCCGTTCTAGAGAAATCTGTTCACAGTACTGGTACACTTGCGAAGTGTTCAATGCCTCTAAAAGCTACATCACACAGATAAATAGATAATGGTTATGAATGCGTTGGCTTGTTCCTGCAACATAGTTTTATGATGGTTTTGCACTACAAAACACATTTTTTGAAAATCCATTCATGTTGGAGAGATACTAACAGAGCTTTACGACAAAAAGAAACATTACACATATAAACCTGTGTAGGTTCACTGGTCATTTCAGAAAGAAAGGTTTGCATAGACATTGTAACCCCCCATTCCTATCACCAACGCTGTGAAGAAAGCAGTGAGTTTCTTGGCAATGAACTTTTCCACAAAACACTCTGATTTACTTTGCTTACATTTCGGTGCCTGAACTGTGCAGATTCGGTCAAATTCCCTCCTGAAATACAAACTGCCTTCAAACATACCTTTCTTTACAGACTTGGGCTGCATGATACAGTTACTAGGCTAGCTTTGCAGTCATATTGCTGTATATTGTGATTGGTGCATGTCTTGCAATATATTAAAACGCCGTGAATCAACACTGTGACATAGTCAAAAATAAGTACCTGCATTATTTTGACCAAAGCATTTTATTTTAGGTGGATTTCATCAAAACACAGACAAAGGAACTTTCATCTGTAATTGTGACTGGTCAAGATTATCACAGCACTCAGCAATCAGCATTATGATTGGTTAAAGGTTCATCAATCAACTGTGCAGTCTTTCAGCAGACATGTCTGAGAGCAATGTTTCAGAAAGCCTTAAATAAACAAAGAGCATGTTTAAGATATGAAAGCTTTTAGTTGTAACCTGAGGATGATCTGAAGTGAAAGCTCAGAGTAAGACTGCTCTTATTCATCGTACACAGGTCACACTCGTTCTTTAGTGCCTCACCTTCAGAAAAAAGCAACAAAGAGAGCAGAACGCTGGATGGGCTGCTCAGCATTCAGTGCCTGGATAACTCCAGACCAGGGGATTCATCCATCCTGAGCGTGGTGTGCCAACCTATGCAGGTGCCTTTGTCTGATATACTGCAGTTTGTAGGATGCACGTTACATAGACTGTTGATAAAGGCTGAACACATGTAGCTTTACTCATGAATGCTTTGTGCCGGTACAGGTACTCAGAGTCAGCAGTCACTGTCGGCCTCCTAAAAGAACCCTTTTTGTGTGTCGCCATGGAGAGAGGATGGATGTGGTGTTCGGAAAACACTGGCTGGCGCAGTGCTCTGATGCTAAAGGTAACCTCAGCCCATTCAGACAGATTTGTCCTTCAGGATGACTTAAAACCATCGTAACACTCACTCACCCACACAACGTCTTGTTTTTATACAGTATCAGGACGGTGCACCATAAAGTACAAACCTTTCATTTTCCAGGGTATATTTCTGAGCAGATGATAATTATAACCTACTTGCATAAAGAGGACGCAAGTCAAAGGAAATAAGTGGAAAAAACAGTTTCCAAAACTGGAGTTCAAAGACAATTCTAAAAGATTTAGAGGAAATGAAGCCCCTAATAGCCATGCAAGACACAGCAGACCACCAGAACGGTCACCATCAGATAAACAGTTCTTCAAGCGTTCAGCTTTAAAAGAGAGGTCCAGTCAAGCTCCAGTCTTTCTTCAGATCTGATGTGGAAAGGAAATAAACGGTTTAAAAAAGGGTTACTTGGATTATGAAAAGCAGATAATACAACCAACTTCTAAGACTGAACTTTTGAGGAGTGGAAAAATATTCCTGCAGATTTCCTAAAAATGTGAAAGCCAGCACCCTGAAAAGAATGGAACAGGCACAGCGTGGACATGCTAATATCTGATATTATATGTAGTTGTTTTTCTGTCCAATTTTCTACTAAATGTAGGTTTTTTTAATGCCGCAAAATGATTAAGATGTACAGTACTTAATAGCCCTTTTGACTGGTAGTAAAATAAATCTGGTCTCTGATTTTTTTAAATACTGCATTTGTAAAAAGTCTTTTTTAAGACTGACCTTAAACCTAATCCTGGCCTTACATTCAGTAATGACAAAGAATTGGTTTCTCACTGTTTATGTCTGTCTGCCTTTCTCTAGGCAGATATGTGCGGACAAACCTGAACATGCCTCCTGTCTTACCTGCCTGGGGTGGAGGGCACAGAGATTATGACATGGATGCTCCCATCACTGTGTTTGGAGCCACGCAGGCCAGGACTGTGGGTATGCGAGCTTTCCTCTACACTCTATATTACTAAATGAGCTCATCATCTGAGAACAGCTTTAACAGTGAATGCCTGACTGTGTTTTACAGGTGAGGCATTACTTGAGACTAGTACCACCATAGACTTTATCTACTCCTCGCCGAGCCTTCGCTGTGTCCAGACAGCCCACGAGATTCTTAAAGGCATGTACTTTGTATTGTTTGTTGTTATAGTATTGAAGTACATCAACTGTTGACTGTAGTCTTTCTGTTGTTGCATGATTTGTCAGACACTCACTACCCAGCCCATCATTGATGGTCAGTCTCTTACTCTGTCTATAATGGAAGGGGAGCACTGATGGACAGGGTAAAGGGTAGCTCAGCATGGAGTGTTGTGCTACAAAGTGGAATTCAGGTGTATCTAATAAAATGGCCAGTGTTCTCTGTTGAGGATGTGCAACTTATTTCACGCAGGAAATCTTGACAGGGGTGAAATAAGTGACATTTGACCAGGGGTATTCCACATTTTGCATATATTAAACTTAGCAAATTAGCAGGAAAGTGCTGGGTTTAAGTTTGGTGACTTGCTGTCATTTTGTATATGATTTGTGGGTGCAAAGAAGTTACACCTCATTGGTATGTGTATATGTATAATTATGACTGTTTTGCCAAACGTATCTAATATAATACGGCTGAATAATGAATATGTTGTACCTGTATCCTGTTTGATGCCAGGTGAGATTCAAATGTGGCACTCTCTTTATGATGTAGACTTTTATTAAATATTTCCATCTTGTGTCCAGAAGTGAACCCCACCTACTTCCTGTAGGAGAGATACAAGGACAAGAAGTAAAGGAGTGTGTGCTGAGAGTGTAGTAGAAACATGATTCTAGTATAGCTGCTACTTGGGAAATTAGGCGATGATTATCTAGATCCATAATGTGTAGAAGTTCATTTCTAAGTGTATGAGTTGTGTATCACAGTGGTCAGAACAGAACCTTGTTGTTTTTCAGTTTTTGACATAATTTGAAAAACTGATGCCTGTCGTCCATTACGTTGTGTCTAAATAGTGAATAAACCAAAGGAAAATGACCCAAAATGACTAGGAAAATATCTGGTTACTTATACTCACTTTAAAAGTAAAGTGTGTTTTTTCCTTCTCCTGTAACGCTATGATTGTGGAGATACAAGGTTTTGTTCCAACAGCAGCGGTATACTGACTTCACTACTGACTTAAATCTGCAAAGCCAGTAAAACTAAAGAAACCTTTTTTTCAGTTTCTGTCTGATCCTCTAAACACAGTCACTCTACAAGCACTCACATATCTATGAATTCATCACCCGCTTTCTCTTGTCACAGGCATGCAGCTGGGTGGGAAGTTGAGAATACGAGTGGAACCAGCCCTGTTTGAATGGACCAAATGGGTGTCTGGATCTTCTCTACCTGCATGGATACCTCCCACAGAACTTGCTTCAGCCAACCTCAGTGTTGACACAACATACAGGTATGAACATGAAATGAAAAACAATGAAAAACATGTATCTCCATTTTTGTGTATTTTTACATTTATGCATCGATTGAACACAGCATTTCATGATGAATGAACAGTCTAGTTCCATAGACTTACATTCAAATTAAATTAGGTCTTTGCCTGCACCGAAAATTTTCATTTATTCATTCATTTTCCTCCTGGGTCTGAAGGGGTTCAGGAGCCTACCCCAGCGCTCATTGTGCAGAAGGCAGGAAACACAAGTCCATCACAGGGCAGACAAACAGACAAACCCATTCTCACACACACATACGCAAGCTTAGAGGCAGTTTAGCATCTCTGATTCACCTGACTGCGTGTCTTTGGACTGTGGGAGGAAACTGGAGCACCCAGTGAAATGTTATATGATTTTATTCCTATTAATTTAATTTATTATTTAATTTAAACAAGATAAAATGCAGATGAAAATATGGACATATTGTTTATTAAAGCTACATGTATTCATCAGTCAGTGGTGTTGGGGTGGAATTTGCAGGTGTTTTGAGGAGATGACTTCATCTGTCTTTTTGTATTAACTTCACATTCCGAAACTCTGAAATAGGTCCATGTCAAGTTTTAGTTCTCTAATGCAAAATTACACTGATGAGGAGGCGCAGACATCCTCAGAAGACACTGTTTCAAAGTGCTCACAATGGTCAGATTGATCTACTCGGAGAGTCTCGGTAGTCTGACTGAAAAAGCATGTACAAATTGTTCTTCCACACGCTGTATGCCATTACGCATTTCCAGCAGAGAGGTCTCCGTAGCAGATGACGGCTAATCTATCAAATCCATTCATGGCAGAAGTCTTTAAATGTGGTGCTACCATTCTACTGCCGCAGCTACACGTGTGATTAAACACTCATTTACATTCCCTGGATGAATCACACGCCAGCTGCTCATGAATCTCTCTATTTTTATGTGTTTATAAACAGTCATTACCAATAAATGTACTCAGCTGTTCAGTTGGAAAACAGATGATAACTAATCATTTACATACATAAATGCTTATTTTAATGTCAAAGAGCTCTTTAACAGCATTGATGCTCCAGGCATGTGTGGCATCACATAATCTAGGGAGTTCTGTCCAGTTGGTGGGGACTGGCCGTAAAAAAATCCAAAGACAGTTGTGGGGGTGGGGCAAAGGATTTGCTGTAATCATAGTTCTGGTAACATTACTGCCAGACTGTTTCCAGTTTTTGAACAGTGTATTGATGAAAATGATGGGAGACTGAATAGTATAGATTTGGAATATATATTTTATGTACATACAATACAAAACCATAATGATGAAATGTTTTTCTGCTCCACAGACCTCACATGTCCATTAGTAAATTAAACGTGGCAGAGTCCTACGACACTTACATGAGCCGAAGCTACAAAGTGACCAAAGACATCCTGGCGGACTGCAGAAACAAAGGTGAGGGCCGAATGTGAACCTGTTTAACAGAACAGCTCTGGATTAGTCAGGATTACCTCAGTGTGCTTGTGTTCCTCTGGCTAGGAGGAAACGTTCTTATGGTGGGTCATGCATCCTCTTTGGAGGCCTGCACACGGCAGCTCCAGGGCCAAACTCTGCGCAACTCCAAAGAGTTCGTCCAAATAGTTAGAAAGGTGTGTGTTTCCCATTCATTCTTTCGTTCTTTACTTCTTTTACTTTCTTTTTCCATTCTTTTCATTGCCTTTCTTTCTTCATTGTATTTGTTATTCTTTCTTTTACTTTGTCTTGCCTTCTTTCTGTTTTTTGTGATTTTCATTTATTTTTTTCTCATTAATTTTGAATTCTTATTGTGCTTTCTTTCATTTGCATTTTTTTTGTACTTTCATTCTTAATTTCCCTTTAATTTTAGCTTTCTCATGTTTTTTATTTCTCCATTTTTTCTTTTTTCATTCTTTTGCTTTCTTTTTCATGATGTTTTCAGCTTCTTCTTTCTTTCTTTCTTTCTTTCTTTCTTTCTTTCTTTCTTTCTTTCACTTTCTATCTTAGTTTATTCTCTTGTCATTCTTCTTTCTTTCAGTGTTTCTGGTCATATGACTATAACATTAAAATGTGGTGTCCTTCCAGATTCCATATCTGGGTATGTGTGCGTGTGAGGAACAGGACTCGAGTGTTTGGCAGCTGGTGGACCCGCCTATCCTCCCCCTCACACACGGACCCAATCACAGCTTCAGCTGGAGAGAGACCCTACAGCAGGAATGACCTTCACTGCAATGTCTGTCGGCGGCTCTGGATGATAGCCATCTGATATGCACTGGAAGCACACAGCTCACGTGTTGACCATTTTGAGGAATGGACCTGAGCTGTCCCCGCCACTTTTGAGGGGCTTGAACACTGATCCCGGACTTCTTAAACAGTGTTTTTAAGCCACATTTTGTGTTTACATGTGGAAAGGGGGCAGTGCTTGATGGATGGACCTCATTTGGATGAGTTGACTGCAGGGTAATCTCAGGGCATTGGCAATCACTCTTAACAGGTGAAGCACAGGTCTAAAGGCACAATCACTATGAACAACTTGTTTCTATACTCACTGCCTGCCTACATGCAGGGACATAACATAAACGACAGCTTTTTGAAGTTATGTGCACAAATTGTTCTTCAGAAACAATGTCGACAAGCTAATATCTGTAACCCACATAACAACAGATGTACTTCCAGTTGCCATGATCATTAACCTTGTCAGACTACTATATTGTCTTGAGACACTGCTTTAATATTTACTCAAGAGTTTCTGTAAGCAAATAAACTCACTTCACTCCCTTTAAAGGCTGGAACACAGTATTATAGCAGGAGAAGATGGCTGTAGGCCACCGGAGATGTGAAATGCTGCATAGTGATCTGAAGACAAGCAAGAACCTTCATGGGAGTTATTGCACCGAACGTAGAGTCCGCCAGGCGGGAATTATTGTATCCAGTATTGTCTGTTTGCTCTCACGTTAATGGCCATGCTTTGAGTGAACCAGATGCATTAACAGAAATCTATACATTCAGTCTTTATTAGCCCACGCTGCAGGGATTCGGTCTGTGGGCAAGCTGCATAAACTTAATAGAACATGATATTACTGTCTGGATTATATTCTTCCACATGGTTGAATCCTTGAACTGTATCACTAAATAAACGACTACAGCAGATGCATTCTGTGTGCAGTGTAGGTCAGTACGATAGTTAAGTTTCAGGAGCATGGTATGGGATGTCCAGACATTAATAAGCATATGCTGTTTTAGAACATAGTGGTGTATACAGAGAGATTACTAACAGAGCACAGTAGCAGTGTTTGTAGTAAAATGTTATTTTGTCTATTTTAGTCACTGTCATTGAACTCGACGTACACTATATTGCCTAAAGATAGGATAAATCCAGTTATGGGTTTGTACGTCTTTTAAAGGAATGTATGGAAGCCCAATTCCAGTCAGGTAGAGGAAAACAAAGTTGTCTAAAAGTTTCTGCTTCTCTGTTTCTGGCAGCAGTAGGTCAAAGTTGTATTATCTTGAATTCTCTTAATATAATTATGACTTACTGTCTTGTAATGACTAATTATCTTGAAATAATCACATACCTTCTTAAAACTGAGTAACTTTTCATTTGGACCAGTGTGCGAAATACCCCAGGTATTTGGCTGCTAACTCCACTCAGCACAGTGGCGCTGATGTGACAGTTTCAATGCCAACATAATGTTTCGTTTAATAACTCTTCTTCTTCTACAAATGCTCTTTCTAGTTTGGTAAAGTGGTCTTCCAAACATTAACTGAAGTCCTACATGTCCCTTTTTGTCTTAAGTAGTAATTCACTCTTTCCACCCTTTTCTTGGGGAATTTGGGCAAGTATTCTGAGTTGTAAATATTCTCCAGGATATTGTAATGTTTTTCAGAGGTATTGCTGGGCATAGTTATAGTTGCAAGGCTGTTAGGAGCCAATTGAGTAGATCAATGCTGCACCTCTCGTTGGTTAAGACAGACAGAAAGACAGAAGCTTGCAGACGCTGCTTGAAGAAGGCAAAACAATTCATTTTTCACAGAATTTATATTATTTTTATTACATATTATTTATATTTATATCTATTTTTCCATAATGGACAGCATTACGCCATAACAAATTTATTTTCATGGACCCCCTAGGACCCCCTTTATTTTGAACCCTAATTTGGACATCTTGAGAAAATGAGGTCATTTTGAGAAATTATCTCAATATTTTTTAAGTCATTAATTTGAGATATTATGTCTATATTTAGAGGAAATAAGTCATTAATTTGATATACTAAGACTATATTTTGAGAAACTAAGTAACACTTTGAGAAAATAGCTTGGTAATATTACTGCAATACTATACAGAAGCAGAGAATAAAGAACAGGCAGACACACAGACACATTCACACTCACAGGGATAATGTAGTATCTCTAATTCATCAGACTGCAGGTCTCTGGACTGTGGGAGGAAACCCACATAGACACGGAGAGAAAACATGCAAACTCCACACAGAATTCAGCCCAGGCCCATCTTGCTGTCAAGTGACAGCGCTACCCGTTGTGCCACCATGCTGCCCATAAAGAAATCGTTTTCAAAATCAATAATTAAAAATGAAAGTCAATGCTCTGTCATAGTCAGTATTTGTCAATATACTTTAGTTTGAGATACCAAGTCAGTATTTTGCCTGCTATAAAAGTCTGCAAACCAGCACAGCACATTGCTGGTGTTGGAAAAATGACTTAGATCTCCATTTTTGAGTTTTGACATGATTTGAAAATGTCTGTTGCTCTTCACATTTTGTGTGGCTTTTACATTGACTTCCATTAAAAATAAGTTTCTCCTTTTATCAGTCAAAGTTATCATTTTGGAGATAACGGTTTTGTTCCCACAGCAGCATCGTGTGTTGGATGCTGGTTAGCAGCAATGGAAGTTAATATGCTGATCAGCACCAAAACCAGCATATGTTGTGTTAACTGGACACTGGTATGCTGGTCAACCAGCATGGCCATACCAGCTATCCAGCAAAACCAGCACCAGATCAGCATAAATCAACAAGGAATTCATTCTCCTTTTCAGCAGGGTTGGCAGAAATGGTGCAGAAGGAAAAAAATAATATACTATTCCCCCATACTTCTGGTGGGAATAGGCTTCTGTAGCAGTGTATTTTGCAATCATTGTACCTCCATTTGTGTCTCCATTTCTCATTTTCTGAAATCATTTGAAACAAACAAATATTTGCCCTTTATGTTGTGCAAAAATGTAATGATCAACAGAAATGCTCAAAATGACTTCAAAAAGCTTAATTCTACTGTTAACAGTTAAGAAGGTTTTCCTTGTCCTGTAAAGCTAGTCACCTTTTTAGAGATGAGGCTGGCAGTCTTGTGGGCCAGACTTTGCAGTAGAGATGTGCAAATCGATACCTAAATATCAATATTCCAATCCTGGTGTTACCTTTTAAGAATCAATTTTGCACAAAAATATGGATATCATTTGTTTATTTGTTTAGTAGGATGGATGTGTATCATATCTCTCAAGGAAAATAATAAAACATGCTGCTGTGATGGTGTGGTATAGGATCTACTTTTCTTTCCGCCTTCTTCCTCTGCTCCCAAAAAAGCTGGCGAGTGAGAAGCTCCTTCAAACGTCATGTACAGAATTGACTAAATTGTGCATTTATAATGGGTAGACTTCTCTGAGTGAAATATTAAAAGACTCACAAGCAAGAAGTTACAATTTAACACAGCTCCTTGAAAACACTAAGACGAATATTAGATAAACTTACTCTTTACGTTTATCTGGCATAGTTTTGATAATGTTTAATTTATATTAGACATATAATGAACTTTTAACTGTAACTATTTAGATATTAATCTAATAAATACACATTTAGGGACAAACATTTCAATTGACAGTACTAGATTAGGTGAACATATGATTTTAATAAGAATACAAACACTGAATTGATATCTGTTATTTCTGGATTGAATGATGTTATTAATAAAGAAGCAGAGAGACAGAGAGAGAGAGAGAGAGTCTGATTTCTGAAGGTTTGTTTAATACTAATCCCAGACTTTCTGGTATACGTTTGTTCACATTTACCATTTATTATTGTTGAAAATTCCAAGTTTTAAACTTTCGGTATCGGGATATTAGCCTTGGTATTTCTTGATATCGGATCGAATGGGAAATCCGCGAATCGTCTATCCCTACTTCCCAACTCTCGCGATCAAAACAATGGAAAATGGTTCGGTGACGTCAGCGGTGTTTAACTGCGTAAATGAGCTAAAACCCGAGAGCGGGTCGGGGAGGAGTTTATCTTCTGAGAGAGATATACCAGCAAAATGACATACTGGTATGTCGTATTGCGGAGCTGAGCTCCAGCCTGTTCAGTGTCACCGTGTAGTCCGTCTTTGCTTCACCCTGTCCAGTTTACGTTCGATTAACGGTCTGTTAGTTAGCCTGAATGTCGGTAAGCATTTAGGCTTAAATTCCTGACATATTTAACTTAGACATGATTTGCCATTGGACAGTCTTCCTCCAACGCCAAGATTTGGTTGAAATATCTGTCGCTGCTCTGACTTTCCCGCTCGGCGGCCATTCTATCTTTTAGCTAACAACTTCTGCCAAACTACCTCGCACTTCTTGTAATGCGCTGCACCAGACTGCCGTTAAAACAGCCTGCTTTAATTATCACTCCAAAGTAGCACGAACAGCAAAAACACCATTCAAGCAGTGTTTCTTGGTCCTTCATTACAAATAACTAAACCTGCAGGACGGGAGTCGAAACCGCTCTACACACCTGACGCAGGTGAAGTTCAACTTCTACAAGCTGTTCACGGGGTTAAAATGAGAGATGGGAGAACTGAGGCCTGCGTCCAGCACCACATACCAGACTGTACTATAGGTCATATACAATATGGCTATGAATGTTGTAGCAGTAACTTGGTATGTTATGTAGTCCGGTAGGTTTAAATGGCCCTCTGAAGTATTTCACGCCGCGCGCTGGCAACTTCTGCTGGTCAAATGCGTGTAACTGCATTTGGGGCAAAGAAATAAATAAATAACTTTGCTTGAATATTTCTCAGTTTAAGAGTAGTCTGAAGAGGTGTAACAATCCACTGAGCCCTTGATTAGATTTACAGTACTGGCTCACTGTTTGGTTATTCTCACAATATGTTGAACAAACTTCCAAAATACTGTCAATACCTGAGGCAGGGAGGGCTGGAGTGAGTTAATGATAGACATTTCACAAACAATCCTGCTGCATTAGATTGCAGAATTAATAAAATGAACATTATTCCTGATTATTTACATTGCTTTTACACTGGTAGTGTAAAGTTTGTGAACCCTTTAGAATTTTCTATGTTTCTTGATAAATTTGGCCCAAAACGTCATCAGATTTTCACACTAGTCCTAAAAAGTAAATAAGGAGAACCTGGTTAAACAAATGAGACAAAAATGTTAGACCTGGTCATTTATTTATTGAAGATACTCCAGTATTACAATATTACAAAAGTATGTGAACCTTTAGGATTAGCAGACCGTTTGAAGGTGAAATTAGAGTCAGGTGTTTTCAATCAAGGGGATGACAAGCTGGTGTGAGTGGACACTAAGTTTTATTTAAAGAACAGGGATCTGTCGCAGTCTGATCTTCTCAATGCATGTTTGCGATGAACAAATACGATGTTTGAGCATCTCAGAAGAGGAGTTGCTGATGCTTATTAGGCTGGTCACATAGAAACCCAAGGTAACTCACAAGTGACTAAAGGCCTTTCTCACATTGGCTAATGTTCATGAGTCTGCCATCAGGAGAACACTCACTAACCGTGATGTGCATGGCAGCATTGCAAGGAGAAAGCAGCTGCTCTCCAAAAAGAATGTTGCTTCCTGTCTGCAGTTTGTTAAAAAAAACCAAACAAACAAACAAACAAATGGATGACCCAGACGGCTATTAGAACAATGTATTCCAGCATAAAAACCTTATCCTGTCCTAACACTGTCGTGGTAGTATCATGGTTTAGGCCTGTTTTGCTGCATTGGGGTGAGGATGGCTTGACATCATTGATGGAACACTGAATTCTGAATTATACCGGCAAATTCTGAAGATAAATGTCAGGACATTTGTCCATGAGCTGAATCTCAAGAGATTGATAATCGTGCAACATAGGGCTGTACCTGACTCAGAATTTTGTCAGTCGAATCGGATTCGCCTGTCCTGGCCGACGATTGGACTATTCGTTCATGTTTTTTCTCCATATACGTTATCTAGTAATCAGTAAATCAATTTGCATCTGATGTCCTCCTCATTTAGAAAGTCAGCAGAGTCACAGGAACATATTCTGAACTAAAAGAGACGTGGCGTATGATGAACGATCTGAATTGGAGCCTGATTTAATTACAGAACATAGCGTCAGGTACCTTCACCGCAAACAGCCATTATGTCTAAAATGAAAGTCAACTCACTCGTTTGAAGCAGTGTTCGATGTCTGACTAAATGACGAGCAGAATTAGCTTGAATTTGTTCAGATTTTCTTCTTCAAAAGCTCCTCCAGACTTTTTCTGAGACATCGTTCCACCCGTGTTTCTCAGCTTCACAGCTTTAGCTTCCTTCAACGGTGAACCGCCAGCGCACGTTGTCAGATGGATTTAATTTTTTAGCAAGCATGCGTCATAGCCCAGCTAGAACTTAAATCTATATTTATTATTCCCCTTTTAATAATTATTAAAATGTAATTCTTAAAGATCTTGTGCATTTTTGTAAGCTTTTGTCTGTTTTACGAAAAAACAAAAAACAAACAACTTGTCACTGTTGTCAGTTGACTTGAAGGTTCTCAGTCGACTTAAAGGGTCTCCGACTGACGATTTGACTCGTCAACTTCTAGAGGGCAGCCCTAGTGCAACAAGACAGTGACTCTAAGCACAATAAGTTGTTCCACCAAAGAATGATTAAAAAAGAGCAAAGGTAATGTTTTGGAATGGCTAAGTCAAAGTCCTGACCTTAATCCAATAGACATGTTGGTCAAGTACCTAAAGCCAGCAGTTCTTTGGTGGAGAGTCAAAGCAGTTTGGAAGAGTCAAAGCAGTTTTGTACAGAGCAAAGGCTAAAATTCCTCCAAGCTGATGTGCAAGACTAATCATCAGTTATGGTTGCAGTTATTGCTGCACAAGGGGGTCACACCAGACTCTTAAAGCAAGGTTTACATACTTTCACTCATAGATACGTAATGTTGGGTCGCTTTCCTCAATAAATATATGACCAGGTCAAATATTTTAGTCTTGTTTGTTCACCTTGCTTTCCTACTATTTTTATGACGTGTGGGAATCTGAGGAACTTAATTTTATGCAGAAATAAACTATTGAACAGCACTGAACATGTCCTGAAATAAAGAAATCTGAATTTGTTTAGAATATGAAGGCTTTCAGGTGCAGCAAACTGGTTATATTTTAGTCATGATCAGTGTATCTTTTGTATGTAAAAGTAAAGCGTGTGATGACAGAAGTACAATTTGTACAGAGTTCTTAATCTGTTTACATTTAGTTAGTTTTAGTAAATGCAGTATTTTAATGGTACAGGGAATGCACATTGGGAGACCTGCAAAACAGCTGGAATTTCTGACTACTGATTTATGGACTGGCCTTGACTATGACACAAGGGCCAGTGATGTGGGAAGTTGTCCCCTACGTAGGTATATTGTGAATTTTAACTGTGAGGGATCCGGTCGGCACTACTTCTCCACTTCGGTGGTTTTTGGAGCTGCAGTTTCAGCAAAATAAAGACCTAATAAGCAGCGGTAAGGCAGGAGCAGCAGGCTTTCAAGGCCTGGGGTATCTAATTTCAGACCTAATGTCCTCATCTAACCCGAGATCTTTTTCTCCCTCTGGCTCCCTCCTACCTATTAGGCATGTGATTTGCGGTCTGATTCAATTATTTGGAGGTATTTGTTTTCTTGTTTAATGTTGCTCACTTTGTAGCATCCTCAAATTAGATTGGAGGAAAGAGGTATTCATGCATCCGCTTGGTTACATGAGAAAGGACAGTTAAGGTCAGCCTCTATCATTGAGGCTCTTGTAGGTGTTACTGTATAATATGAGTAAATTGACAAAGTTCACTACATTGCAGTACAATGAAATGACATATGCAAACCCCGTCTTCCAAAGTAGTGATGTGCACCAAATTAATGTGTGTATCGCTACTTTGCAAGATGGTGTTTGCATATGTCATTGTTGTCAGGTATTGTATGCTTTAATGGTGAGTTGATGTTGCTGTATGCACTCTACACAGTGTGCTGTTTGCCATGGGAAAAGGCTGTAGACATGCGGTGTTATTGATGTTTTGTTCAGAGTGAATTTAGGTTATGCTGGGGACTTTATCAATTTAGAATATGTTTAACGAAACAAGTTATACACTGTATGGCCAACAGTATCTGGACATTTGACCACCACACCTACATGAACTTGTTCAACATCTCATTTCAAAACCATGGGCATTAATTTAAAGTTTACCGCAACCTCTATTGTTCTGGGATTACTTCTCACAAGGTTTTGGACTTCTTTCCCTTGTAGTAAAAACATCCTTCGTTAGGTCAGACACTGATGTTGAACAAGGAGGCATGGCCTGCAGTTAACGCTATAACGCATCCCTAAGGTGTTCACTAGGGTTGGGGGACAGGGATCGGTGCAGACCACTGGAGTTACTCTGCACCAGACTCATCAGCCGTATCTTTTTTGAACTCGCTTTGTGGACAAGGCCACAGTCATGCTGGGACATTCCCCAAACTGTTTTCGTTTCACAACAGCATTCACTGTTGAACAGTTGACCAGCTCAAATCTAGCAGGGTACAAATTTCACTAACTTGTGACAAAAGGTGGGATCTTATGACCGTACCACATTTAAAGTTGCTGAGCTCCTCAGTACAGTCAGTTTCGTTTCCAGTGTTTGTCTGTGGAGATTGCTTGGTTATGTGTTTTATTGTATACACTTGTTAGCAATGGGTGTGGCTGAAACACCTGAACTCAGTTGTTAGGAAGGATGTCTACTGTTAACAGCAAAACTGTTTTTCTGCCTTAAGGGCTGGTGACGACAATGTTAGCATTATGGTCTTTTACATAACGTTACATTGTAATACTGTATTTTTAGTTGAAGCTGAAAGCAGCTGCATATGTTATGTTTCATTAACCGTAACTGGCCAGTTAGGACATAGTGGCAGGACAGCCAAGAGTGACAATTTGATCACTTCCCTGCCCCAATTCCCGTCCAATTTTCGTTTCAGCTGTAAGCACAGGCTGAGTTTTAAAGTCGTAAAGATTTGAAATGTCCGTAGTTCTTGAACTGCAATAATCACAACGTAATGAACCCAATGCATGTTGTTAAAATCCTTACAGACTAATTACACAGACTTTTTTCCCCCATGCCTCCCATCTGGCTTGTAATCTTTCAGTCTAGGGCCAGTTGGACTTTCCCTTGATTTATAGGGGTGATTGGCAAAAGAAGAGGTTGATAAACGGTTGCTGCATTTCATTCCTCTAAAAATCTGAGTCGTTATTGGAGAACTCTGAATCCCTGCAATCTAATAATGCTCTCAGTGTTCTTTTCGAGCTTTTAAACTAATTCGTGATTGATTGCTAATTATCGGTGACGGAGCCTCTCGAGACAGCACTTTCCCATCCCGAGCATTCGTTCCTATCTTTAAACTGTTTGAAAGGAGCTATAACTTTCAAACGGTCGACTCGGCTCCCCCCGGTGGAGAGTCAATAGGCAGCCGCCAGACATTTGAGTGATCATTGATGTCCTTTGCCAATACCGCAGATTGCTTCTCAACAAAAATAAACCACCTGGCACATAAATGTCTAGCCTGGTTTTGATAGTACTGTAGTCGCCACTCAACATGGTTATTGCTATTATTGAACTGCTTATTGGGTATTTGTTTAATGCCCCCCCCCCATGCACTTTGGTTGACAAATCCACGTTCCTTAATTGCGTGACCATTGATTTCAGTTCCAGTCAAAGAAAGAGAGGGAAAGCGGGGGAGAAAATGCCTACTTAAAGACGGGACATGTATTAGTCTTATTAGAGCACCAACAGCAACACTCAGTGACTGAAAAGGCACTGAACCTCTAGGTCTCTCATGAGGAGGCACCCAGCAGCTCTTTCTGCAGTTATCTTCCTTCTCAGTATTAGCATTTTTCCCCCTCATACTGCTTGTATAGAAATGTAAACACTTAGTTATGCAGCCTGAATTCATTTTTGTCTGTCACAGGTTAGGAATGTCACATCTGTAGTAATGAGTGGTTTACAGTACCGTCCAAATTGGAAACCCTGCTGGAGGGGCTGTAACTGACATCGTCTTGTTCTCGGCAGAAGCAGTTTTCCCGGTGAGTGATCTGATTATATTTTGTGTTTATCTTTTTAAGTGTTATATAAATAATACTTAAACAATTGTAATAATTGGTAGTAAACATGCCCACCATGATTGTAGAGTTCTTTATCTTTGGACTATATTTAAAATTTAGCATTGCGATTTGATGTGTTGTGCTTTTAAGTCTTAAACGGGACCTAAATAGTGCATTTCAATTACCGCATCTTGCTTACAATACTGTCACATCCTGACAATACTTAAATTCTAATGCTTTTCATTGTATTAAGAGGAGAAATACGTTTTTTAATCGAGCTCCCCAGTCACTCTGCAAAGACATATTTGGTGTCTGAGTGTACTTTGGTTTTGCATGGGATCTGTGAGGTAAATGTAGCTAAAAAAGCATTCGAACCAAAGTAGCATTAAGCAAACTGCATGCTCAATTCATCACTCACATCCTGTAAAATGTGTACTGTTGTTGTGTTTCCCCAAACAGTCCTGCTTATGTGATTTCTTAAGCATGATGACAGTAAAATGGCCAGTGCTTACACTGCAAAGCTAGTCAGCTGGAAGTTCAAATTTTGCCTGTACTTTTGTTCATTTTTCTTTAAATGAGAATTTCCTGTTCTGTTCCTTTCAAACCCAACTGGGAAGATATTTGAGGAGCACTTGTTCTTGTCAGTGCCAGTAGGAGGCAGTAGAGTTTTATATAAGCAGTACTTGTTCCTGTTCGGAGGCAGAGCAGAAGTGATGTTTCCTGTGCTTTACCACTTTTTGTATGTTATGTTTTGTAAACTTTTGACACTTGATTGTTGACATGATAAAGAGCGTGGTTGAAATGGTGGTATTTTTTAATACAATGTATGGACTTTTGGCATAAGAAATTTGACAGTCAAATTTGTCTATGCTTACAATTATGTGGAACTTTTGGTTTTACAGAGTTATAATATGATTGCCAGTCTATTAGGTCAGCAGGGTATTCAAGCTGCTCCTTTTAGTTTATTGTCGACCTGTTCATTGCTTGTTCAGAAACCTTTCCCTTCGTGGTTCTTTATCAGTGATGTAATACTGCCATCTACTTGTCACTGAAGCTAATAGAGCTGTGCTCACAAAGCCTCCTCCTGCAGATCTACTTTCCTACAGTTTTTAGTTCCAGCCGGCATTTAACAAGGTGTCGCATGCCTCAGCTGCAACTAAGATGTCTGATCCAGCCAGTGAGGGACCTCTTAAGGAGTTAATTAACTGTAGTAGGTGTGACAGATTGTAGTTGGAACTAGACTTAGCAAGGAGGTAGGTAGGTAGAGGTAGTGTTGGTGGCCATTGCAGTAGGGCATCAATAGTTGTACTGAAGCATAGCAAGAACTGATGCGGTGATGTGCAAATAATCCAAAACCTAAATTTAATAGAGTAAACGTATCAAATGTTGAAAGTGGAGAATCTTGGTTGTTTTTGAAAAATATGTGCTGAAATTTGTGCTGATTTAATTTGCCATCAACACACTTGTTCAAGAACAACTTTTCTCAATGTGAAATAGCTAAGAATTTGGAGATTTTATCATCTACGGTCCATAATATCACTGAAAACTTCAGAGTATCTAGAGAAATCTCTGTATCAGAGGAACAAAACTGAAAACCAGTAGTAGATGGCCATAATCTCTGGGCTCTCGACAGCACTGCTTTAAAACCAGACACGGTTCTGTAGTGATAATCAGTACATAGGCTTGGGGCCACTTCTCTGTCTGTGCACACAGCTTGTCGCTGCATCCACAAACGCAAGTTAAAACTCAGTTAAAATGCAGTAACACTCTTGCCTTCTTTTTTGGAAATCATGGAATGCCGTGCTTTCAAGGCTAAAGAAATGAGGGACAGTCAGACTTGTTGTCAGCGCACAGTTCAAAAGCCAGCATCCGTGATGGTATGGGGGTGCATTAGTGCACATGGCATGGACAACTTGGCGAATCTGTGAAGGCACCATTAATGCTGATTGATGTATGAGTTTTGGAACAACATATGCTGCTATACAGTGTACATCTTTTTCAGGGAAGGCTTTGCTTACTTTAACGAGACAATGCCAAACCACATTCTGCATGTTTTACCACAGCATGACTCTGGGGTAAGAGTCTGGAAGCTAAGCTGGCCTGCCTGCAGTCCTGACCGGTCACCCATGGAAAACATTTGGCGCACTGTGAAATTAAAAAGAAGACAAAGGAGACCCCGAGCTGCTGAGCAGCTGAAATCCTATGTCAGGCAAGAACATTTCACTTTTAACACTACGGCAACTGGTCTCCTCAGTTTCTGAACCTGCTTACAGGTTACCGTTAAAAGAAGAGGTGATGAACACGATGGTTAACATTATCCTGTGACAACATTTTTTAAAAGTTGTTGCTGGTATCAAATTCTAAAGGCGATATATTTTTCAAAGAACAGTAACATTTCAAACTGTAAACATAAAACGTAAAATATAGGCAGAGAAAGGTGCTTAACATGTAGCAGATATGTATAGAAGTTTAAAAAAAATCACACCTAAAGGATAATTTTATACAAAGAGTATTTGATCATTTATAATAGCATACGTGTAAGGTGGCATATTTTCCAGTTTGTCATGGTGTTAAAATAATCATATTGTGTTTGTTAGCATTAATAGAGTTAATAAATTGATGCTTTATCTGGGTTAATACTAAAATTCTGAAATACATGAAAAAAACTTTAGAAAGCTTATTGTGTGGACTGTTTTATTCTGCTTACTTTTAACCATCCAATAGATAATAGTGTAGTTAAATTCTATCTGTCAATCAAAAATATATATTTTTTTTGACATGAAGACCACAAAATAGTTTAAATGATGTATTGCGAGCAGTAATTACAACCCTAAACTTTAGACCTGTACTTAATCCTTTGACATATATTGTTGCATTTCTTTAGAAGAAAGATTTGGGCCACTGAATGTTGTGTTTGTTGAACAACACTGGTGTGCTAGTATAAGGGCTGACCTGTGTAAGGCAGTAAATTTCCCAGCTTTGTTCAGCTTGTAGTTCTTACGTACAGACAATGCCGGCTGTTTGTCTGCCTGGAGTAGCTATTAAAAGTGGCTAATAGGGCAGGGGGCTAAGAGCACTGGTTGCTCTCATGCTGGGGTCTCTTAAGGCTTTTAATAGGCTTTATATTTAGGCTTTGAAGTGTCTTGAGCTTAGTGCTTTTATTTTGGTCACCTTGTTGACAAGCCTCCACCCTCCAATTCACCCCTATTGGTTGTTTTGTTCTTGCGCAGTCAGAGCACCACCTTCTCTTGAGTGCAAGTGCTCTCGTTTGCCTTTGTTTCCCATGGCCTTTGACCTTTCAGACAGAACCTCAGATAAAGCAAGGCCTCGCCGCTCTTTAATTCCTCTTGGCTTCAGTCACTCAGACTCTGTTCAGAGTAGGCTGTGATCAGTTGGTAGTGATTTCTGCTTAAACTTTTAAGTTGCATGTTTATGCTGAAGAAATGAGCTCATAATGGTCTTAAACTATCTCATCAGTTTTTACACTAGGGTGGAGTTTACTGTATGCATGAAACAGAGTGCACCACACTGTGTTCTTTAACTCAGCCATCTCTCCTATTTTTCCTGAATGGATCTAATCTCCAGGATTCACTTAAGCTCTATATCTGCTCTGCTTGAGCCAAGCCAGTAGAGTCTTGACAGCCTCCTCGTAGGGGTTGTTAGGAGTGATAAGACTGCACATCTCGCTACCTAAAGCATGCCTTCAGAAATGATTCTTTAGTTAATATTAGAGCCAACACCAACCTAGTACTGGTGTTCGGTCGGTGCCAGCAGAGAAAGCTGGATCAGATCAGATCCAGTACATAATTGCTTTTAAGTGCAACATGATGTAAACAAGCTAAGTTATGTGGTAGCTAGGCCTCGAAATGGAATTGGCCAGGTTTTGTTGCTTAACATGATCCGTTATCTGAGCTTTACTTGAGCTTTAGCACTGCATTTTAGTATTCACCAACCAGGGTATAAAAGAGGATAATTAGTTAAAGGCCTGGTTAGTGACCCCTCCATGCCAATAACAAATGACTCCAGCTGGTAGCGAATTATGATTTGCTCACACAGCAAAGCGTTACTGGCGCTGTGGCAGCCAGACACTTTAAACATCCTGCTTTGGCATATTGCTGCCAGACATGCACTGTGCAATTTTTGTCTGATTTTAAACACACATAGGCATGTCCCACACACAGACTAGCAAAGGTTAAAACTAAAAATTGACAATTGCTGCACCAAAGTCCACATATCTACTGTACTCTGCTTAACTGCATAGAATGCAAAAAAAACTTCTACAGTACTTTAAACTTTTAGCCACTTCAAAATTGGCTGTAGAGAGAATGTTTAGTCATATTGTACACATCAACAACTAGTTTTAGTTTCAGTGCACAGTTTTCTGTGAAAATCTGTATTCTTCTGTACATCTGGGGATACTTTATCAGTCTGCTTATTTATCCTGCAAAGTGCAAGTTTCAGGTAAAAAATGTAATAATAAAAACTGCCTAATACAAATCAACCACTGGCCAATTTCACTATAAAGAAAAAAACCCAATTAAGGCTCCATTAGTGACAACAGTAGCCACAAGTACTATTCAAGGTTTTAGAACTAAGGAGTAAATACAGGGGTTGGACAATGAAACTGAAACACCTGTCATTTTAGTGTGGGAGGTTTCATGGCTAAATTGGACCAGCCTGGTGGCCAATCTTCATTAATTGCACATTGCACCAGTAAGAGCAGAGTGTGAAGGTTCAATTAGCAGGTAAGAGCACAGTTTTGCTCAAAATATTGCAATGCACACAACATTATGGGTGACATACCAGAGTTCAAAAGAGGACAAATTGTTGGTGCACGTCTTGCTGGCGCATCTGTGACCAAGACAGCAAGTCTTTGTGATGTATCAAGAGCCACGGTATCCAGGGTAATGTCAGCATACCACCAAGAAGGACGTTTTCCTCCACCAGCATCACGTAGTGACCTGGCCACTATCCTGCAAGACGAATGGCTTAAAATCCCTCTGACCACTGTGCAGGACTTGTATAGGTCATTCCCAAGACGAACTGACGCTGTATTGGCCGCAAAAGGAGGCCCTACTAATAAATGACTGTGGTCTAAAACCAGGTGTTTCAGTTTCATTGTCCAACCCCTGTAGTTATGTACATTGCTTATAGTTCACCTGGGATTTTCCACAACACAAAGAAGTAGTATGTAGCAGAATGATTGGCAAGAGCTGTATATTATCGGGATGTCATTGAAGGCTGTGTACAGTGTGAGTGGTGTCACTAATGAGCAGCTGTGAACTGATGAACTGAGGTCAGTCATGGATGTAGGAAGGGAGGGAGGGAGGCAGGCTGGAAGAGCACACATCTCTCCAAAGGCTGATGTCCTCATTGTACAACCTAGTTTGAATGCAGACGGTTTCCCTGAAAAAAATGGGTCAGCAAAAAGAATTGTCAAAACCATAGGGATGACAACACGCAGTTCTGCTCTCCCACTAAACAGGTTTGGGTATTTCCAACAAATCTATATATAAGTTAATAAATGTAATGGCAAAAGCTATTGGAGATGATTAAGGCTGATGCAGTATAATCCTTATTAGTAAGTGCACACCGACATTCAAATGTTTAAAATCCCTTGTGAAATTGATAGTTACACACTGTACCCTGAAATGTAATGCAATAGCATCAAAATGTAAACTGAGGGTTTGTTTCATAATTGAAAGCGGAAAAAAGTTTTGAAGTTGTAGATGTTATTTAAAATAAAACTGTAATCCAGGTATGTGTTTAAACTACCATATAAACTGTAATGGCTATTTGGTCAGTGAGACTTACTTTGTTATTGTGGATATTAATGTGTTTTACGTTTCTCAGTGTTAAGAGTTTTCAGTCATGGAATCGTCTGTAGATCTGTTCATCATCCAACATTTCTACAAATTGTTTGAAACCCTTAAAATAATTAATGCTAAATAATTTAACACATGTATCTACCACAAAATTGGTGATTCCAAAGGTGCTGTACAGGGTCTTTTATTCTTTGCGTATGTTAATCCTGTCTTGTCTAACATTTTACCAGCTATACACTTTGTCCTTTTCTTTTCCACATTAACTCATTAAATGTGCTGCTGGAATAGTGGGTACATGTTAGTCATAGTTGGTCACAGCCATAGTTATAACATTTAACTTATTAATGCTGTTTCACAGAATCAGTAGGTCAGTATGATTTTGTCCTGTGACCACGAAGATCTTTAAAAAAATAAAATAAATAAAGCAAGTTTAGCAGTGTTGCACTGTCGTTTGCATTGGATATATGCATTTGTGAATTTGGGTGTCGGAGCTTCTAGTGGAGCACTAAAGGGATGGTTGTGTTTGTTTTACTGTTAAGTCCAAATATCAACAGTCACTCTCCAAAATTGTCATGATTACATCTCCTTTAGTGGTCATGATTAGTAATTCCAACCTTGATGGTGATTTGCTGTAAACACTGAAGGAAGTATGAATGTAGGCAACTTAACCCCTCGATCAAGTCGCAAGTTGAACTGTGAACTCAGGGTCTAATTGTTTGTAACATAAAAAACAGCATTTATAGCTACAGGGTGCTATTTTTAAATTGTTATTGTGTGTTAACAGTCAAAGACTCCTAGTGTGGCTGAATCTAAGGTGCGTTAGTTATATTTGTCAAATCAGTCAATTTTTTTAAAAAAACAAACTGAATGCCGGTTATATATTACAAATTCATTGTTGACGTAAATGGCTTTACAGTCCCTGCTTGTGGTAAATGCTTTAGTTAGACTTTGTAATGCAAATGTCCTTGTTTGATTAAGGACTTTAGCTACTGACAGTATCAAAGGTTCCTTTGTCATATATATATATATATATTTTTGTTTTAATAATGTTCAGAATCTGGACTGCACGCAGAATGTGGTCTGGCACGGTCTTGTTAAAATAAGCAAAGCCTTGCTTGAAAAGAAGTCTTCTGAATAACAGCCTGTGTTGCTCCAAACCCTGTATGTATCACTCAGCATTAATGGTGCCTTCACAGATGTGCAGGTTACCTGTGCCATGTGTATTAATTAATGCAGCCCCATACCACAGGTGCTGTCTTTTGAACTGTGGGCTGGTATCAAGCTGGATAGTCTCTCTTCTTGAGTCTAGAGGTTACGACACCATAATTCCAAAAAAGACACACTCTGGTCCAAAGAGGCAGTGATGTTTCTGCATCCTGTTTATGGTTTCTTCTTTGCATGGTAGCTTTTTAACTCGTATTTGTGGGTGCAGCATCAAACTGTGTTTACAAACAGTAGTTTTGTTTTTAATTTGTTTCTGGCGTCAACATGTTGCTGTCATCAACATTTGATACGTTGTCCTTCTACTATTTTCCATTAAATACAGGCTTTAAATGATGTGCACATCATTGCAATCTGTTTTTACCTACTTTGGCAAAATCTTTGGACTGAAATGTATTCATTCATGTTGGAGAGTTGCAGCTAAGTGTTCTAACGGCAAAACTGTCCTTAAAAATTACTTTTTTTCAGATTTGTTACCATGTCTCCATCAACTTTTATCCAATATTACATACCTATGAGGGGCAAAAGTGTGTTAATCCTTTACTTTCAGTATTTTGTGCTCCCGTGCAGCAGTAACTGCAGCTAAATGTTTCCTGCTTATTGCTCAGTCCTGTATATCTGCGTGAAGAAATTTTAGTCTATACCTCCAGACAGAACAGCTTCAACTCAATAATGCAATTCAGTATTAGGGATTAAGGTCAAGACTTTACGCTGGAATGCAGTGTTTTTATTTCTCTAGACATAACACTTGAAATTTAAACAAAAAAGTTCTATTTTGGTGTCATACATCCATAAAACATGTTTCCAATATCCTTCTGACTTGTCCACATGATTTTAGCAAACTCCATATGGGCTGCAGTTTCCTTTTTGAGAGCAGTTCTTTCTCCCTGCAACCTTGCCATGATGGTGGACTCATGAGCATTAGAATTAGCCACTGTAAAAAATGGCCTGTAGTTACTTAGAAGTTGCCTTGGGTCCTTTGTGATCTTGCAGACTATTACATGCCTTGCTCTTGGCATGATCTTTGTTGATCGTCCACTCTTAATGATGGTAACAAGTGGCCTTAAATGTCCTCCATTTTTACACGGTCTGTCTTTACACGGTCTGTCTCTGATGAGCCTCTGTAACTCATTTTCTGAGGTCCTTTCAATTTTAGTTTGACTAAGTTGACTATGTATAGCATATGTCAGTGTTTGTCCTACTGCTGTTAATGTCGTACTTAATGTATTCTGTGATTGTAGTATGTTTGCACAATATTGTAGACTTTAGTAAAACTTCGATAGCATTTAATTAAAAGCCTAATTTAAGGGTGGCATTATTTTGACCAGGAGTGCTAATATGATGTGCAGTGCAAATGCCTTGGTTCTGCAAAACACTGGACATAGATTCTGTATTTTAAGGATGGATGACAGCATTGTGAGGACATATAGTGTAGTTTTTTTACTCATCTGCTTTTTACGTTCTGCCTATTTAAATTTCATAAAGTAAAACTTTTAACATCAGTAATCATACTTGGAATCGTTATGAAAGATATGCCGTGGAAAAAAAGACTAGGCTTGTAACTTTAGCAGAGGTACAGATCTTTGTCTGTTTACCTGAAAGACTGGCTGCATTTCTCCGTGTGAATTTTAAGCCACAGTAGATCTACCACAGTAGTGATCTCCTGTGGCTTTCTGTGGTCTCAACATGGCTTTAATTAGTGTAGTAATGGGAGAATGCCAAGTGATGACTTAAGAAATTGATCAATATTCTGAGTCGTTGCAGGTGCACACCAAAACACTTTTAATCTTTTTTAAGCGTTGACAGTTGCAAAAGGATGCAATCATTCATCAAGTGGGTGCCTCATGTTACCAATTAAAACAGAAATGAAGAAATTTGCCAGTTGTTTACCTGACTATGTGATCTATGGCTTGAAAACACGACTCGTTAAAAAACCTGACATCCAATGACAGGTACATTTGGAACAGGTAACAATGGAAACAAAATCCCGGAATCTGCTGAGTCACATGCCATTTTTAAAAAGAAAACATGTCAAAACAAATACTTTTTGCCATTTCTCAAAATAAATATATATGCAAACTGGCAAACAAAATGCAGAATCATTTCCTTGGTCTCCTTTAAGGCAATTGTTATACATTTACATGTTTGTACTGAACAAAACTACTTCATTGTTTAGTATTAGGCTTTGTATTGGTTTGCCCATCGTATGCTTCCTGATGAGCATTGTGAATGCTTAGAATTTCACATGGTTTTTGTCAAGATCTTTTGCCCTTAATGGTGTATCCTGTAAGTTCTTAAACTAGGCCATCCATGAGACTTTCTGGTTCCCTTAGAAGTTTGATGTTTTTTTTTTTTCTTCCCAATTTAGTTTTTGCTTTTGCCTGTGCAGTAAATCTCCCCTTAGAGTTATGGAGGAAACTGGCTCTGTGTGCCTCCTCCAGTGTGCATGAAGCCTGTCAAAGCATCATTTCAGACTACCCACAATGCTAGAATACCCACTGGCAAGTGTGTCAGTGCACACAGAGGAGAACACTAAGCACTCCACAATGTGGATGTTGCAGCTCTGGGGGAGAGAGGGACTTTGCTGTCCCCAATTTGAACTGAGTTGGTTCTGTCTCAGCAGCATTTTTGTGTCCACTCAATAAAGGCGAATATTTTCAGTTTAATCGCATTTGTAGAACGGTGCTTTTTGGCAGAAACCTTAATCAACCCGGGCGGCATTTGAGAGAGAAGGCAAGGGAACATGAGGTACCACTCTAAGGCTCTGGTTGTTATGTAAGGTGTGTGTGTGTGTGTTTGTCTGTGTGTGCGTATGTGTGTGTGTGTTTGTCTGTGTGTGTTTACACACATGAGCATGTGTGGTTGTAACATTACTTGGCAAGCTGGAGTCTCATCTGGAAGATAAGTCAAATGGCAAATAGAGCCATGTCTATGCCAAGACAAGGCGCTTATCAGAAGAGCCCAGACGGAGACTCTCAGATTGAGAACAGAAAGCAGAGCACACTGCAACGCACACAGATGTACACCACACGAATAGTGTCACTGTTGTGCTGATTTTTATGAGTTTGTGGTTAACTGTGGAAAACTGTTGGGAGAAATGATGAGATCACCTTGCATCTTATGTTTTATACTCTTTGGGCAGCTATTAATGTCATAAGTCGATATGTATAGAACACAGAATCAAGAATTCGAGACATAAAATGAATTTCAGATATAAACACAGTTGCATGGAATGTGGAAATTTGGGCAGATTGCAACATGATCTCTCAACATGTTAAATAGAAGCAGTCAACCATAATCATTTGTAATAGTAATTATAGTAATGAAATGTGGTGATATTTATGCTGCTACTACTCCTTTTTTTTTTTTTAGTTTTTAATAGTCATAATTCAGATTCAGTCATAAACATCAAACGTGTCTTGAGCTATTCTTTTTCTTACAGAATATCCAGATACTCAATGGAGTATTTGAAAATGACAGTTGTTGAGAACGTAACATATTTCACAGAGTAATATAAATTGAGTTGTTTATGCATTCACAGTTCACACATGAAGGTGTTTAGTATTGTTTATTCGAATCTCCCGTCAAAATCAAAAAATCATCTCTTTTGTTTGTAATGATTCGGGAGATATCACTCATTCCTTCAAAACAATTGAGGGTAACATTTTAAGCTCTCCATGGTGCCTATTGTTTCTGGACCAGTTTTGGGTTGATGTGTGAACAGCTCCTGACAGGTTGTTTGAGGTTATTGGAGCACCTGAGAGGAGGTGGTGTGTTGGATGGTTATTGATCGGATGGGCACCCTCTTCTTGACTGGGACATGCAGAGTCTGGACTTTAGTCTGAGCTGCATTCTAGCCTCCAGTTTGACAGAGAAGCTCGAGGGAGGGACAGAGAGATTGGGGGGAGGGGAGGGGAGGGGGGCGGAGGCGAGGTGGAACCCAGAGGCTGGAAAAGGAAGTCATGTGCGTATGAAAAGTGTGTCTTTCACTTCAGAGCATGCTTGCTGACGCTTGCTAGACTCCCCCGAACACCCAGCCTCTAAATTTGAACCGGAGGGAGGTGAAGTTTCTCCTGCTTTTTTTTTTTTTTTCCCCCATCTCTCTGCATGACTCCTCTTTATACTCTGGGGGAGGTGGGATGGACAGTAAATTCATCTTTTAAAAAGGGACAAAAATGGAAAAAAAAGGAGGAAAAGCAAAACAAGTATCTGAAGATTTTTCTTTTTCGTCCCCCCATACACAGCTTCTGGCACTGAGAATCGGGAGAGAGAAACTTCAGACCAGAAAGTGTGAAATTTGAGGAAGAAGGGGAACCTGTCTGCAGTTTTGGTCAGTATTTATGGCTAGTGGGGCTTACAAGAAAAAGGCCACTTGCTGCTAATTTGAGTTTGTCATTGGACATGTGAAATTTTGCAGAGATATTATGCTGGTGTTTACATGCTGGTGTGAGGGGTTAATAGGTTGGAATCGTGTAACGGGATGGGCGGACACGTGGACAGGCTGAGAACACTTGCACTAAGACAAGATTCTGCATTTCACTCCTGCTGTTTTTTTGCCATGTACCATGTATGTTAAGCTTGGATGTGGCAGTTAAGGATAAACGACTGTGTGCAATGTAAAGAAGGTGACTTTGACTTGAGCCTGTCCACGTGGGTGAGACAAAAGGTTTCCAAAGCACTGTGTTATGCATGTGGTGGAATAATTCTGCTATTACTGTTGGTGTTTGTGTTTGTATTGCTACTTTTGACGTTTCTGTTGGGTTTTAGTAACATTATGATGCCATTTGTAATATTCCAGTGAATCATATCTGAGAAGAATCTGAGACTGATATTAATAACAGTACAAATTAGAGTTATTACTTTAGAGTTGTGACTCTTAAACGGCCCTTCATATTTTCATACATTTAAAGATACAGTGCAACATGAAATAGAGAACAGATATTTTTAGAATAGCAAGGAGAAAAGCTCTATAGTACATAGTACAGTATAATACCGTATATAATAATAGTATATAATACAGTATATATTACAAAAGCTGGACTTTAGCCTACTAAAAAAAAAGAAAAAGAGTAAAGCTGTAAAGATAAGATGCTCAAGTTTTAACTCATAGCTCTGTTTATAACTTCTTCTTTTAAGGTGACTTCTGCATTGTCTGATTTTATTTTAATCTGATGATCATTCAGTGTCTGTTTCTCTGAGTCAGTTGAATCTGTAATGAGACCTTGACTGTCAAAGACCACTGAGACCTCAGATGACCCGAGGAACCATATGGTGCTGGTCCTGTTACATTTAGTAGATGTAGGTGTGTGTGTATAGTATAGTATAATATGTCGATTAATGTATATAGCTTCTGTTGGAACAAAACTTGTCCAAAATAAATACCTTTTGATATGAAATGATAACAGTGTAAAGGGGAACATTTTTCAAATTATGTTAGAAACTGGAAAACTGCAAAAATTGAGATGCAAGGTGTTCCGATACATAGTTAAATATAAATTATCAGGCTGCTTGTCTCTCTTTATTACTTATACCCTGTTTAAATTACAGAAATGAGAGTTCTACATTGTGGTTAAGGTGACTCGTTGGTGAACGGCCTAAGGTGGATATTATCTTTTCTTGACTGTGCATTAGAAATATGAAACTGAATCTAGCATGTATAGAGGTGTCCAGGTTGGGGTTGAAAGCAGAACTTTTTCATTATGTTGTCCAAGAAGCAATGAAAGGAATTCTGAAGTCATGTAAAGGTTACATTGCACCGGTAGCAATTGATGTAGTGTATTATATGTAATTGGATTGTGTGCTAAGCTAAGATTACTTTTCCTGAGGGTGCTGTCTAAAGTAAATATACCGCTCAACTTTGGTAATGTTAGTGTGGTTTGACTGTTTTTCTCTCCAACAGTGGCTGCACATTTGAACTGTGTTTTCCGTTTGATTGGCCTTCTGTTTGTTTGGTCACTACAACATACTGAACATACCTCACACTCCCTTCCACTCCCATGTTTTTATACTGAGAGAGATTGCTGAGAGACTGGCCCTGATAAAAAAAGTCTCCTACTGTCTCCCACCATGTTATGTTATAAATTATGTGGTAATTGAAAAAGGCAATATAGCTTTGATGTATTTAAAGCTTTGTTTCATTCTTAGCATTATTTACTTAAAGGCTGTTAAACTGTGTATCCCCTGCATGGCCTGATGAGTATTTACAGGATGTCTGAGGTAGGTGTGAGAAAGTTGTTCAAGTGATCTACAGTTCCATTGCATGACAATCATCCAATTCAAATACACAGTGTTAAATTAATGAATCTGTCTACTGAGGCATGAGAAAGCCTCACTAACCAGCTGCATGGGACATTTTAGAAATACAGTAATGTATAGAAGCTCCCCGCATTTATTTCTGCCTATTATTGAGTAGATAATAGATGCGAGGGGTCTGGGGAGGTCAGCTTCTTTTGGCTTTGCAACGCGGCCCCTACCCCCTGTCGACAGAGCATACATCACGCTGCATGCGTCCATGTTTCTTAAGAGCCATGAACTTGTCAACTCCCTCGGGCTCCCCTGTCAGAGTGTCAAAGACAAACACATTTTCACATTGTGTCCCAGGGCAAGGAGCATTCAGCCGCCCAAATAATTGCTATCGGCCTCCTCTGAATAAAGCAGCATTCTCTGCAATGGTTGCAATAGCCGCATCAATCTCGTAGCTCCTTGTTTTTGACTTAGGAAACACAAAGAGCACCACAGAGTGCATCTGTGATCAAGGACCCAACAGGAGCCTTGTACTTCTACCCAAAATCACAGTGACAGTAATCACAGCAATGTTGAGGACAAGTTTGATTTCGCTCTACTTTGTGTTTGAACAATGTCAAGTGGATATATTTAATATAAAATGTGTGTTTGTTTTCATTTACTTTGGTTTATTCCATAGACTGTTTTGAAAGGCCTTTTTTGTTTATTGGGACACATTCAGTCATATTCAGGGAGTAGTTGTGGGCTAGAGATTAGGTAACCAGCCTCGTGACCAGAGGGTCGCTGGTTCAATTCCCTAAAATGTGCTTACTGCCCCCTAGTGTGTGTGTATGTGAGTGTTAAACTTCACGGATGGTTTAATTGCAGAAAACAAATTCCTCTGTGTGCAAGCACGATTTGCAAATGGTTTTAAATTCTTTTTCTGATTCAGTGGCTTTTATACGGTGGCCGAGAAAGCCCAACGCGCTGCAAGTTAAAAACACGCTGCAAAGTCACCTGGCCAATAACCCGACTGAATATTCTTATATTAGAATATATTTATATTATATATTTATAAACTGGGGCTGTCTCGGCTCTACGTCCAGGTCCGGGTCCGGGTCCGTCCACTTTCAGTGTCCCTCGGAAACACTTCCGTTGTGTTTTGAGGCTTTCTGCATGTGTTTTGGAAGTTGCATGTGTTTTTAGTGTTTGCTGCGCGTTTGAGACTTTGCAGCGCGTTCCGTTAATGGTTTGCAAGCGGTCTCATTTTGATGCTTGTGTTTTCAGATCTTGCAGCGCGTTTGGCTAATGTTGTGCAAGTCGTGTCATTTTGATGCTTGTGTTTTGAGACTTTGCAGCGCGTTTTTAACTTGCAGTGCGTTGGGCTTTCTCGGCCACCGTACTTTTACACTGTTTGGTCAATGGTTACTGGTCATTGAGCTTACCAACTGTGAAGGTCTGCTGCTAGTTTAATCAGTGCCTATTTTTTCAGACAAGGTTCTTTAATAAATTGTCTACGTTTTGTTGAACATGTTTTATAGTGCAAGTGGTGAAGGGATATTTTCACACAGCGACGAGTTTAAAAAATGATATCATTAGTTCAGCCCAGAGTAAGCTGTACTCACGCAAGAACATTGCAGTGATGTCAGTTCATTCAGTTTTGCAGCAAAATATGTCAAGTGGGTCAGGCCTTTTGTTTGGTCTAGCAGACCAGCGTCACTACTTACACACAGTTATCTCACTGACATCAGCCCGGTGTTTTGAATCTGAGGTGATGGAGTTCAGTTGTTGTTAGTTTGACGCTAAAAGCATACAATGTGAGGGCATGGAGCCCTGTAGGAAGGAGCTTTTCTATTGTAAAGAATGTGGCTGGTATTAGACCTCGCAAAGAGCTTCCTTTCTCACACTAACAGAACGATGTACTTACGCTGAAATGCAGTGTTAGTTTTTACCTCTTTGTTCCCCGTCGCTCCCACCTGTCCTGGTGATGGATTTGAAAGCTATGCATAGAATGGCAAAGTATAATTTGATAAAAAATGAGCACAACATGGAAGTTCGCTTATTGTTCTATTCATGTTCAAAGTAACGGTGGGGTCAACCAGAAGCTGAAAGGCGATTAACAGATATGTAATGCTAGGGCTGGGTCTTATGGGTGTAAGTTTATATTACAACATTTTTTTAGTCCTTTGGTGATAAATAATATCTATCTCAGTATTCATGCATTATCTCTAAAATGGCTTAAGAGTTCTTTTCTATAAGACCATCACTAGACTTTCTTTAAATGCAATATGTTCTGCAAATTATTATTGCTAACTAGATTAGAAATGTTCACTACCATAAGAAGGAACTAATGAAATAAATGTTTTTTAAATCCCTTCCATCTCTCTTTCATCTACAGGTTTAGCAGAATCTCTTAGCCAAAGGCTTAACATAGTATACAGATGTTTAGAGTCTTGCTTGTTTTCCTGCCTGAACAAGAATCAAAGCCCAGTCTTCTAGGCTAAAGATATTTATCTGGTTCCTTTAGCACCACTGTTTATGGAGGTTTCCATTTGGAAATGAAGCTTAACACGCTTATACTCACAAGACAAGAGTTGCCACATGACTGCTGTGGTCTTAAAGTAATTCAGCTGCCCACAAAAAAGGTGCACCTGTTCAGTATTGCCTAATTTTTTAAGTTTTTCAAAAATCATCATGAATGTATCAGAAATATTCTTTGCATAGCCCATGAGATATTTAATGCTACTGTCCAAAGTAAATCATGTATCTCCAAAAACGTTTTAATAGGAGAGGCTAAAAACGTTTTTAACTTTCTGTGTTAATTAATTTAAAGCCTATGTGACTTAGAGATTTTATTCCTAACAACTTTGCAACGTTTTTGTCAGTTCTATCATCACATTCTATTATATGTTGATACATGAGCGACAGTGTATGTTATTTATATGTTTTATAATTTCTTATCTTCAGGCTTTCTTTGCATTTGCCATGCTCATAAGTTCACCTCTTAGGATGCGAGTGAACACACCCTTGATATTATTGTCGTACTTAAGCTTCTGGAAACTAATGGCACCTGGATTCTCCTCAATTACTGTAAAAATTAGATTAAATGACTACTGAGATTTTTTCCTTGCCCTTTCTAGTGATATTATTTTTCGCTTTTGTGTTAGTGTTTACTTTTCTAACATTCACCTGACTGAACACAGTCTACTAAGGTAGTGAATATCCAATGAAAATTGCAGAGTAATTACAATTCTTTTTGCATGTGCACTTCTTTCACTGGGTAGTAAGCCCAGATTTATGCTGCACAGCAACTATAGTGTCATGGTCTTGCTTGCTTACACTGTGAGAGAACATACCTTTTGGGGTGTTGTAGGTGTCAGTGTGGTAGTTAAGCCTCTGTAGCTTAATAGCATGTGTATTTTCTTCAGTTGGTGTAGAATGTAGATTGAAGTTTTTTTTCTATTTCTCCTAATATTCATTCTCTCTCTTTTTGTTAATCTTTAATTAAAATCTGACTAGCACAATCTGTTAAAAAGGTAGTGACATTCCACTGCAAAGCTTAAAAGTAAAAACTAATTAGAAGTCTTCTTCCTCTTCAACCGATTGAGGAGACCAGATTCACTCTACACGGCACTTACACACAGGGTGCATTTACTCAGCAAGGTGAAGTGCTTAAGCCTTGGCTCATCTTATGTTTAAAGTAGTGCCTTTGAACACACTACATCTAATTAAGTTTCACCTTGCTGGTGCCTGAATGCCTTTTCAACAGAATGCACTCAGCGGGCAGTTAGTTGCCTTTCAATTATATCTTGATGACCGGTTAAAACTGGGAGCTGCAGTAATCATTGCAGACTAAAGTTCCTGCCAGCCTTTAGCTGAGGCATATGGGTGGAATTGCTATTAGTTTGTGTAATAGCGCCTGTGGCTGTCCTTGCCATCTCTCTGTGGGGTGGAGAGAGCAGCTGATGTTCGTATGTTGCCTCTTTATGGGGTAACACTGCTGTAGGAGGAGATTTATGGCAGTGATAAAAGCTGTGCAGGCCAATAATGGTATAGGTGGATGCTCAGAGCCACGCTCGCATCTCATAGTGCTGCCTCCCCAGTGTGCTGCAGAGAAAGAGAGAGAGAGATAAAGGAACAGGGACAGAAAGGAGGAACCTTAAATTATGGTCTGTAGTTTCCCTACATGTGTAGTGCTTCTCCATGTTAGTGTCAGACCATTTTCTGAGTGATTACTTGAAGCATATACAATCATAAGCTTGTTTTGGTCCTTCGCAGTGATGTCCTCTGCCTGCAAGAGCCATTCTTTTTTTTCTGTGAGCCCCTGATAACATCAGCCATTCATCACTGTAGTATACGGGAGCGAAACCAGCTGTAATTCTGGCCTGACAAGCTGGAGGAGAAGAAAGAGAGGGTAATAGCAGGAGAGCACAATAATGGCCTGACAGAGTGGAGATTGATGCAGCTTTTTGTACTATGTCCTAACAGACTAACGATGATAAAAATCATACCGTATATCTCTACTTTTTATTCACCGCTGTGGTCATAGACCTGTTTGCCTGGTAGAGTCATGGTTACCATTTCAAGAATGTACACTCGTCATACCGGAAAGTGCAGAATAGCTTTTGAACCATGAGTGTGGATAATACACACTTATTCATTATTGGATATGACCTACTGCAGGTTTCTAACTGTTGGGAATACTTTAACTAGTATACATTAACTGTTTGAAATACCTTACTTAACCTTGCTGTAAAACCTTGACAGAAACATGCTATAAACATGTAATGGTAGACATCATATGCTGTCAGGCTTTGTTAGTAACAACAGTGTTGTGTTATTGTTACTTGTGACTAACAGATACTAAGAATGCTTTGACAACTTATACCACATACTTATTTTTGCTGAGTGTACATTAGTTAGCCAGTCAACAGTAATGGAAATATGACACTGTATTACTGATCATCAGTACACCGATCAGCCATAACATTAAAAACACCTCAGTGTTTCTTCACTCTTTATCTATTTTATCAGCTCCACTTACCTCATAGGTGCACCTTGTAGTTCTACAATTACAGACTGTAATCTGTTTCTCTGCATACTCTGTAGCCCCCCCATCACTTTTTTCCCCCAATGGTCAGGAGCCCCACAGGACCACCACAGAGCAGGTATTATGTGGGTGGTGGATCATTCTCAGCAGTGCAGTGCCATTGCTGGTGTGAGTATCTGATCCACTCATGCCAGCACAACACACAATAACACACCACCACCACCACATCAGTGTCACTGCAGTGTTGAGAATGATCCACCACCCACATAATACCTGCTCTTTGGTGGTCCTGTGAGGGTTCTGACTATTAAACAACAGAGTAAAAGGCGGATAACAAAGTATACCGAGAATCAGATGGACTACAGTCTGTAATTGTAGAGCTACAAAGTGCTTCACAAGGAGGTGGTTTTAATGTTATGGCTGATGGGTGTATATGACCTGTTTCATGAATGGTTATGGCGCAAGGTTCAAGTAAATTTGTACAAAACATTTTAATGAAGTCACGTAGCTTGTTATGAACAAGAAAAGTGTGTTCTTTGCATCCTTCCAGTTTTAATGTTGCTGCCAGGTCAATTTGTTACATGTACTGTTTCTCATGTTCTGAAACAATGACAAGCCCTGTCCCTCTGTGCACAGCAGGAGCCAAGCGGCATGATCAGAAGCCCTTTCGAATACGCTGAGTGAGAGAGAAGAGTCAGGTTAGTGCAACTGTGTTTGTATCTCTACCCCCCCCCCTTCTCAAACCCTGTCAACAGGCCGGCAAGTCCTGCACATTGACCCCTGATGAATGGGGTCAATCTGGGGGCTGCCTACAGATTAGCTAGTGAGTCAGGCAATAAATGATCTAAGATGGACAACAGACTGAATCTCTTTCGGAGAACTGAGCCTTACGTTGGCAACAGCATATATCTGAATGACTGTTTTCTTCTGAAGATGATTTGATAATCACCTCATGCATCATGCAGTAAAGGTGGTAAAACCAAGTTCAGGTATATTGAAAGTAGTCCCTGAATTTGCTTTTGAAAGGAGGGCTTTCTTCAGTTTAGAATGCTGTTATTAATTGTATTTAGGTGTTTATATTTTGCTGTTTTGTTGCAAAATCGTGTGTAGAACTTCAATATTGCCAGTTAGATGGACTGCACCAGTGGAATTAAAGTTGTAAGCATTGTTCATTTAAAATGCATTGAGGACATGAATGCAGCTAAACTTCAAACACCACAGTGTTGTCTCTCTATGAATAATTCCCCTGCTTATTTTCTTTTAAAAAAGGCTGAACAAATTTCAGTCAAAGGTGGGAAATCCTGTCTGAGATTAGAAGTTGGTGGCGGGCACGCTTTGCTCCATGTTCTATCATTCTCTCATTTGTGCCCATCCCTCCTTCCGTTCCATCGTTTTTTTTTTCCATGGCTATTCATATGGAGATGAGGGTCAGGAGATGAGGTGGTTCTCACGTTCAACTTGAAACCCTGGTCTTTGTGTGGCTGGAGCCTGGGCTGCAGCACTGAAGCCAGAAGTGAAATTAAAATCTGCTGAATGCCCCAGCGGGGATGGGAGGAGAGGTGGAGGAGAGGTGTGGGGAGGGCGTGCAGCTGCTGATGCTGGATAAATGTGAGATGCCCACTGTGGCATTCCATGCCCTCCTGAGGGACCAGCCAAATGAGGCATTGCTCAGTCACCCCTTTCATCTTAATACGGGCCCATTCCTCCATTAACTTTCTATGCAATGCTGCATAGGCCTCTTCTGTACACCCTCATTTACCACATAGCTTTGGCCCGTTTTTCACAACCTGCATTTCAATGGTTTCATTTAATTACCTTGGAACTTAGTGGTTCCCTCATTTTTTCTCTGCTCTCCCCATGAGGGGACTTCATGGTGAGAACCTAACTGACAGTCTTTTGTGTCAAGTGTAATGCAGTGCCTTCAGTTGTGATAATGTGACGTGATTGCTTGTTTGATTTACAACATCGAAATGTAAAACGTAGAGATTAGTTAGACTTAGAGAAGCTTTAGTTAGCATTGACACTGTCTTTTGGAAAATATGCTGTTTTTCTTTGGCTTGACCCGGTACTATCTATCTCTTAAAGTAACTGGTTACTACACATCTGTACAGTACATGTGCTGTAATGAGAACCTATGGCAGGAATTCAGCCGTTCTAACTTTTTATGCAGCTGTAAAAGAGCTAGCTTACAAAAACACAGTAGTGTGTTCGCATCTAGACCATACTGGCTGAAAATTATGGGCCATTTAGAAGAAATGTGTCATAATTGTGAAGTGCATACGCATGTTTGTTATTCCTTTCTCCTGTAGGTGAAGTAGACAAATTATAGGTGAACAGTAACAGGTCTCCATCTGTCAGTGGAGCATTACGAAGAGGAGAACACAGACACACACAAACATATATATGTATAGATGTGTGTGTGTGTGTGTGTGTGTGTGTGTGTGTGTGTGTGTGTGTGTATACACTACAGCAATGCAGATCCACTTTTCCCTTTCCCTTGAGCCAGTGCGGGTTTGCCTGCAGGGGAATGGGTATCAGTCTTTTTATTCCATTCTCATCCTGTCTTGGTGGTTGTCTCAACTGTCCAGGTTGTGTTGTTTCCGTCAGTGGCATGGGCAGCTGGTGTTTGTGTAAGGCTTTTGAAAAATAAAGAGATTATTATTATAATAAGATTATGATTATTTCATGATCTCTTACTGTTGTTTGTCTTGCTAATCACCTCCTCCTAGATATTAGCTCCCAGTCTTAAAGAATTCCAATAAGCCATTAATGTAATGCCTTAGTGGTGTTATAGGACAGGTCCGCTGACTGGAAATCTAACTCCACAGGTTCATGTTTGCTCCACTGATCTCTAGTTTTGGGAGGAACCAATTTAAGATGGAAAAATTATAAAAGACCAGCTAAGGTCTACAAATGGTTCCGTCTTGCAGAAAGTACTTTATACAGTTACAGTTTAGAAAGCGTCCAAATGCTGTATAGATGAAAGGTCCATCAAATTAAAGTTGCTAACCTGAGTTTCAAACCTGATACTGATTTTTTTCAAGTACATAACTGCTGATGCTGAAACATAAGCTTTGTGTACTGTTGAAATGTGGAATCTCTGGTTTAATATGACAGAGTAAACGTGTTTCTATAAGGTCAAGAATGCAGTTGTATGAATGAATACGGTTGTATTAAATTATGTTTGGAATCGCATTTTAAAACATCTTTAAATGTGGTTAGGATCCGATTTGATAGGATAGCCAAAGTATACAATATTTAATATATTTAAAATAATGCTTGGATACATTTTTCATTAGCGAGTCAAAAATATCCAGAAGCGTTAACCTAATACCTAAAGAAAAAACATGAGCCAAATGCTAAAATGGCTTTAAAAAGTTATTGCAGTGAGTGATGCGTGTGTTGAATGCTATAGACATGGCCTATAGTATTAGAAGGCATCTGGTCTTTTATGAACTAAGCTAGCTTTGTCTGCTCTTGTGCAGCCAAATAACTGTAAACCCATCAGCTCCAAGTATGACTAAGATCTGTCCCCCACTGTTTTAGCTCCCACTTGCACTCCCCGAATTCACAGACAGATGTGACACACTTGACAAGTCCTTAATAGCTCTCTTCTGTGCCTGTAGAGAGTGTGGATGCTGGGTTGCGGTGGCTGCCTTGCACCCACGGGATAAATGTGGAAGTCATTATATAGCAGCACGTACTGTATGCCGAGAGGACATGTATACATCAGCCTTCAGTAGAACCTCCCTTTTTTATCCTCATACAGTGTGATGGGCCAGAGGGCCATGGCTGCTCCATTTGAGGCAGTAATTTAATTTGCCAGCGTTGTGCGAGGCAGGCTGGGAGGGTGTACAGGTCTCGGAGCGCTAATAGCTTCTGGGCAGGATGATTGGGCCTGATGGAGGAAGATTTATTTACTCCGTCCAAACCCCCACCCCCCCAAAAAACTTGGCCATACTCCAATCATCACAGATCTTGTTTGTTTTGTCACGGGGCGTGATGGCTGAATGTGTCTCAAAGGGAGTTGAGGAATGACTGGAGCCCTCCCTGAGGCCGGGCCCCTCCACAGCTGCTCTCCGCACCAAACCACATCTCAGCTTTGCTCGAACTCAACACACTGGCCTACCACAACCTCATTTAAAATGCTTTTACAACGGAATACTGTTTTCATAACATGAGCAAGAAGAAATCAGCATTTTTAGCGTTTTTGCTGTTTAGATATCCGCATAATTAGAGGACAGTATTTTAAGCTACACTGTGTTAGATTTGGAGAACTCGCTGGTGGAAATGTCTAACTGTATGTAATGCGCAGAAGAACATCTTGTAAAGGGGGCTGTACATTTTATATTTTAGTAATGTGCATTATTTTAATTCATTAGTATAGTGTTTAGAAATATTTAATGAATGGCCTTATTTATTAGCTGAGGTTATGCTGAATCTTGAGACTTTATGGTTCTGTCAACAAAATACATGTGAATTTACAAAATGCAAACGCTATTACTCCTCCCTCAGGGTCTGTAGTTTCTAACATGCAGTACTTCAAGCTCCACATTGACTCAAATTCCAAGAATGCCTGGGAGATCACAACACTCTCTCCACCATCATCCAATCAGCAACCCTCTTCAAGATCAGCATTTCCAGAGTTCTAACTAGAGTCACACCTCAACCTAATTATCCCCTCTCTATAAAGACAGTTTCCTCTGTTGCAATGTTTCTGTTGTGCGTACTAGGTTGTTTTTTGATCCAATAGTTTTTGGGGTTTTCTTGGGTTTTTTTTGCTTCCGGTTTTGACCCTTGCCTCTTGTCTTTCCACCATCTTGTTTTGGCTTTGACCTCAGCCTGTTTTGTGGGTGTTGTTTTAGGTTGTCCTCTCAACATTAAAACTCTTGAGTCTCAGTTATACCGCAAGCGTCTGGTCCAGTCTGTCTTATCACAGAATGCTTTGCCAATTTCACAACTGGCAGAATTAGACCCTGCAGAGAGGTCTAATTCCAACAAGGGGCAGTCTGTAAGTACCCTGCCTCAACAACAGGGGTGAGCAGCAAGCTTATTTAACTCTGCCTGTCCAGAGCAGGCCAACAGTCTCAAACTCTGTTATGATCAGTTTATAGCAGACTTTTAGTTTTTGATCACCTGCATAACGGGAGAGCCTGTGGAGAATTATTAATTAGGCTTCACTCGCTCTGCTCTCGAGCTTCGTACCTTAGCCGTTGGCAGTGAGTGCACAAACCAGCATTGTTAGTCATGTTTCAAAATGGTCTTAATTACGACGTAGTAGCAGAGATGGCTTGCAAGGATGATGTCCTCTCACATGACCAACTATGTCTTTGGCTTTTCTCATAGATCAGTTGTTACATGAATGCAAGCCCAGGCAATCAAGTCAAGTTTGCCCAGCTCCACTGATTTCCAGTACATTTCGCTCTAGCTCCAAGAAACCTTCCCATAAGGTTTCCCATAAGGACAACAACAGAGTGAAACTCATGCAATGTGATTCTTCCCGTCTGTCACCACAGGGGAGGCTTTGTTGTTTGAATGGAGGTCTTTGCATGTATTGTGGTGATGCTGGCCACGTTCTGTGTGATTGTCGGGCTCGTCCGCATAGACGTCAGGCGCCGACCCCTGGACAGCGTGTGAAGATTACTCACTAATGTGGTGAGTGTTCCCACAAAGGGTTTGGTTTCTTCCTGTTACATTTTACTGCCAGAAAACTGTTTCTGTCATTTTGGCTTTGCTCAATTGGTCAAGGGGAATTTAATCCACAATCTTATGGTTAACTTGCTACAAATTTCGGCGGTGCCTTTTGAGAGGAGTGGGAGTTGGTTCTATCACACATGTCACTAACCCTATTAAACTGGCCACCAGAGCTTTCCGCCACAAACTTTGTTTTGGACACCTCTGAATACCCAGTTATTTAGATTTGCCTTGGCTAGAGAAGCACAACCCTGTTATTTCTTGATCAGATCAACAGATTTGGTCATGGTCGGTGTTCTGTCAGGCGAAGTGTTTACAGTTACCCACTCTGATTAGCTCTACCTCCATCGAGAGCCCTGAAGCCATCATTAGACATTCCTTTCAAGTAGTCAGACCTTTAGTTAAAAAACAAATAAATAAGATACTCGAGTCAACTTCCCCCTAATCGTACTTACAACTGTGCTATTGGTCTCATAGAGGGGGCTGCTCTTACTGAAGCATGTTATCTATCCCTTAGTCAGGAAGCAGAAAAGGCCAAGGAAGAGTATGTCCAGGAGGCATTAGCTAAGGGTTTAATTATCCTTATTGTCTCATTTATGTCTATCTAGGGGCCCTTATTTTATTCTATCATATGTTTTGTGTCAGTCTATTTTATATTAATTGTTTATTACATTCAATATACTCTTGTTCTTGTTTTAGTTTTAGTTGTAATCTATTTATAGTTAAATGTTTATTTGCTACACCTTGGGATGGAGAGTAACGTAATTTTAGTCCTCTGTATGTCTTGAGCATATTGAAGTATTGACAATAAAACTACTTGACTTTATCTTCCTTCCGAATAGCACTGCAATCTGAACTTCCTTCTGAGTCTTCCTTCTTAAGTGTATATGGTCTGGTTTATGTATTAATGCATGTTAGTAAGATGGAAGATTTGATGGGCTATTTACCAATATTGGCCAATTTTCAGCAATCAGCTGATATTTAGCTAACTGTAAAGAGCCTAAGAGCTGACTAGTGGCCTTAAACATATGAGGCATGCTTTGCTATTTAAGAATTGCTGCAGTTTTTACCATATCTGACTCTGCTAAAGCTGAATGTGAAATTGTAAAAAAAAAAAAAACTAACATGTCTCTTGGAGGAAGTAAAACACAACTAATCTAATACGACACGGTAAACAGAAGATTGCAACTGCATTGGAGCCACAACAGAAAATTCGGCCTCCTGACGCAACGGTATTCAGCAGCCCACAGTGGTGAGCAGAACGCTTTGACAGAGGTTAATTTTTGCCCTCTACCACAGCGGTGGGAATAAATTGGTTGTGGTTGTTGTTGTGGTGCTGTTTTTTTGTGAACGCGAAATGTCTCAGATGAACATACTACATGAACATTCCAATTTAAAGATCTACACTTCAGGGTCCTCTGACATTTTCGAAGTGCATAAGAGTTTTTTCAACACAAACATGTGAATGCAGCATAACAGTGCCGTCCTATCCTCGATCGGTATTAGCTGTTGGCTGGTTATGCTGAAAGGCAGTCGACGATTTGTGTTGGTATTGGCCTCAAAATCACTGATCGTCGATCTCCAAGTGTTAGGGTCTGAAGCTGTCAGTCTGTGTCAGGGCGGAGTTTGATGTATCTGTTTCTCTGTTTCTGGTCCTGTCAGTCTTCCAGTGTGGGTAATTAGACAGCGTCAGGCAGGGAGACTGAAGGAGCATGGCGACGCGGACAGGGAGTCATTAATCTTTAGGCGCTATTTTATTTCACTGGGCAATACTCATATAGTCGCTAGTGTGACAGGTAATTATTTAGTGCTGGTACCCTTTCTCTGCCACTCCCCTCTCTCTCTCTCTGCATGTCTCTCAGGACCCTCTTACCAAATGATTTTCTGCACAGGCGCCCCAGATAAGTGATAGGAATGTGGGCCAGCACTTGTAGCCACTGGGCTATCGGTGTGCCTTTGCAACTCTTCCTCATGTTCTGTTCGCTTTACTGCCTGTCCTAGGAAAATGAGTTTATACTGCATTTGCCTCCCGCCCTCCATGCTTTTTGTGTACAGGAGTGTGATTTAGACTGCGGCTCGCTTCAATCTTTTGAAGAGTTAGATATGTCCTGTTCGAGTGTGTGTGTGGGTTGTTTTTTTTTTTATTATTATTTGAAAACTTTTCCCAACTTTCTCTTCCAAAGTAAAGCCTATGAATAACGTTCCAGTGACCAATAAATGACTACTATATAGGGATGCATGATCATAAGCGGAGTTTTGTTATTTATTTATGTATTTATTTTGCTTTTAATCTAATCAACACTATGAGGTGGATGCTTGGATTTAAACTACATTTGGGCTGATACAACAGACACGTGGACATCTGATGTGAGTCCTGTGAGTGAACTGAGTTTAATCGTGCAGTGGATGGACAACAAGTTTGACATGAGGCCACCTCACACTGCATACACAGTGTCGCTTAGCATCATGTAGCAGTGCACCTCTATAGAATGCTGGTAGGCAGGCATGGTACACTAGGTTCAAGTTCATTTTTACACTCTTCTCATATAAACTCAATGAATAAATCCCTCTGTGTAAATTGATGCCATCCGCTGTGGCTTTCTGTGGTCTCCATAAGGCTTTAATTTAATGTAGTAATCCCAAAATGCTGCATGGCTCTCTGTGACGTGCTGAGGAATTACATTACTTACCTTTTGGTCTAAACTGGGCAGTACTTGTTTGGGGGTAAAGCTTCCCTAGGTTTCACCCTCACATCAATGGCTGATGGTTCTTGTTCTACCCACATAGCTTTACCAAAACTTTTCATTCCACATCATTTCACTTTTTTGAAGAGATGGCCACGTAAGGCATTACTATATTAAAACTGTATAATGTTTTCAGTGAGTTGCCATAGTGGGGTCAACAGATCTCCATTTTTGTTGATCTTAATGTTATTTGAATATGGCAGCTCACACATTTACGTTTTGTGAATTTTATGGTGAAAAATCACTTGAAGTAAAAATTCGCTGTAATAACTTCAGTAAAAGTTAAGAAAATTTTTACCTTCCTTTGTAAAGTTTGGGAGATGTTTTTCTTTGGAGGATATGTAACTTGCCAGTTACATATCACTTCTTACATGCCAGTTTCACTCATTTCTCTTTGTGCACACTTTTGTCTTCAGTTCTCCTTCAGTGGCTTAAAATTATGGGAATGTTGAAAAGAGGGGCATCAATCAAGTAGGCTCATGAGACTACTAGGACCATGTTTGAAAGTAAGATTACACACTGCCTAAAAACACTGATTAGAGAACCTCTATCTTGTAGTGTTTCTTATCCAGAATTTTCTGAATGTTTAATATAACACTCGATTTTAATATCATACGAACATTTTTTAAAACACAGCTGCAAGTTATGTGGTTTATATCTGTTTATTTCATTTTTTCTGACAGTGACAAAAGAGCCGAAATTTGATACAGCTTAATTTGGCCCTAATTGATCCATTAAAATATGCTTGATCTTTTGTTTGATCCTTTCCCATCTTTTCAAACAGTACTGTGAACCTTTGTAAGATGCTGCAAACTAGTGGTTGCTTTCTTTTAGAGATGTGCTGCAGAGAGCGTGGGTTGTGTCATGCCCCCACCTTAAGGCTAGTCCTGCCACTGAGTGATGAGCTCTCAAAGCTGAATCAACAGGCCAGTATTTATGGAGGACAGAGCTGCACCCTCAGATTCAAGAGACTTGTCATGTTTTGCAGATCGAGTTACCTTGTGCACTGCAGAGTGCTTAAGTGGGGACAGGTGCGCTGTGCAGATGTGTTCTGACCAAAAAGGACACAGACATTAGCTTCAGCAAGGTAGAAGCCTGGCTGGGCCAGTGGCTTATTTGCAGGCTTTTACTGGCTGCACTCATCCTTTTCTGACTCCTGCCTCTTATGTTTTTGTTTTGAGCTTCCTCCAAGCCATCCACCCCACCCCCACATCCACCATCCCCAAACATGGCACTGCTCCAGATCCTGGTGCATCAGGAAGGACACGCTTGTCAGATCTCACAGGGCGGAAAAAGAGCTGTCCTAGCAAAGGAGTGTCTCTCTCTCTGTCTCTCTGAGGCACTGGAGGACAGCCTATGTGGAGCAGTTTCTGCAGCAGTCAGCTGTCAGCCAAAGATTAGTGCAGAATCCAGGTGTGCGGTGAGTCCAGATTGGTACCAGGATACAGTGGCACCTACCAAGATTAAAACGTATCAGGCTGGGCCCTTGAGCAAAAATGATGCTTAGCCCAAGGCAGAAGAATGGCTGCTCCGTCTCTGTCGAAGCCTGTTTGAAAAGATGCTAACTGAAGTGGATGGTGTCAGGGCTTAGCTATGGCTTTTTTCCCCATCCCCACTCCATCACCTTCCCTTGCTCAAATCTGGAGGAGTCGAAAATCATTATATGGGCCCCGATGCTTTGTAACATCTATTTCTTTGCTTCCAATTCTATTCTGCAAAGCAGAATTCCTTTCTTAAGAGCTGAGATCAGTAACTTGCACTTGTCAAAGCTCATTTTATCTACCACTCTTTTGTATTGCCAGGGACTTCACATGACATGAAGAAAGCATGTCTGAAATAGGTGTCCTTTCAGTATAATAAGCTGCTTGGTGAAGAAAGGACATACAAAGGAGAGAAATAAAGCATCCACAATATAGGCAGTGCCTTGCTGGTTAAGGAGCAGTCTTTGTATTAGGGGTTATTGAAAAAAAAGGGTATATATAGAATATTGGATTTCTGCATTCCTCTTCTAAAACTACCTTACATAATCTGCTGCTGAGTACTTACTATAGTGTGCGGTATTCAGTTGGTTTCTTTTACTGTTGTGTGTAGTCGTGGTCAATTCAGAGGAGTGATGCGTTTGTCATGGATGGATTGAGAATGTTTTTGACAGTGCTGTCAGGCTGTTCACCTACACATGCGCGTGCATCCATATACATATGCATACACGAGCACATACGCACGCACACAGACAGGCTTATATTCTCACTAACCTTTGTGCAAGCCTGGACTAGTCAGCTAATTAATAAGTGCAGAAATGCAAAAGAGAGCGCTGCTTCATGCTCATTGATCTAATTGCGGTGACATTATGAGTGTGACTCTTGTGTGTGCGTGTGTGTGTGGACTGGCAGGCATTTGTGTGTCTCTACTGTGTGGTGAAAGTTGATGCTTGTAAATTTTCTTGTATATGGTAAGCTCTGGAGTATTGCAATATGGTATCATTATAGCAATAATTTGTCATGGATGCACAGATATGGGAATTGTGGGCTGATGCTAATATTCAAATATTTATGTATATATCTGCTGATGCCGATATATGTACATTTATACAATGTACACATATACATTTATACATTGTATGAAACGTTTAGCATTACCTGATACCGACCTGATATATTTCTTTTAAAAACTACTGGGATGCTGGCAGCTCTGGGTTTAGCTCTACTTTGTAAAACCTCCTCAAGTCCGATGGCTTAAGGAAACCAATTACCTTAAACTGTTGAAGTAACTCAAATAATTTAACCATAAATAATTCCCTGAACTGAGCATGAGCAAACATGTTTATTGTTGTTTATACTCAGTTAAACTGATGAAATCATACTGAATCCATTCTTTTTTATTGATGCTCGCTTAAAACACTGATCTACAATTAGTACTGATTGAGATTTGATGAGTTTTTAAAAATGTGGAAAACAAGCAAGCATGCAGTGGTAGGTAGTCTGGAGAGAGAATGACTAGGTTAAACAAGGTAGAAAGACATGTCCAATATGTAAATATGCAGTCTCAAGTGCTAACACGATTAATGTATTTCTCAAGAAAGTTGCATTGACTGAACATTTATCGAGTAAAGTTGAGAAGTCTTAACAGACTAAATTACAGTAACTTGATTTAACTTAAAAGTCCTGTTTGAATGTCTGAAATTGTGAAAATGTTACAAGAAAAACATGAGAAGTCCATGTTTAAATGTAATCATTTATGATTTATCTATCAGATAAATATACAGATACAGAAAACTCCATCTGTGCAAGCTCTGAATCAAAAGAAAAAAAACACAACATAATCCAAAGTCCAAAAAATTCCAAAACACAGACATCAAGACAGTTTCATGCGCTTGGCAACCATCACTTAATGTAAGTAATACTGTCTAGGCTTAAACTAGGACTAGTTTGTGGAGCAGACAATGTGTCATGTATACTAGAACAACCAGTTATTTACCTGTAAACTCAGTTTAAATTAAAATGGTAAATTTGAATTAAGCTATTTGAGCTCAAAACATGCTAAAAATGATTTTACTGAAATGTTGGTTTGAATTTTTCAGATTAAGTTACTCCTACGGTTTGTTGTATTTAAATTGTGGTAATCTCATTATTTTGTTAAGATGTGCAGTTAGTTTTACAGTGTAGATGGCAGGCACCAAGGTCTCAGTAATTGACTTAACCAGAGAAAAGACATTATGATCCAGCCCCTATGGTCACCCTGCTCAGGCATGGTAAAGGTCTCATGCTAATTACTGCAGTTATTGTCTAAGAACGTGTTTTAACAAAGAAAGGGTATTTTCCTCCCTAAATAGTCTGGGTGACATGATGAGATAAAGGCTGGCTTAGTGCCATGATAGAAAAGACTTTTTTCCCCCACCGTCATTATGGTTGACAGGCCTTGTTTAAAATTGGAAGGCTGATGCCCAGAGCAGTACATAGCACCTAGTATTACGTACCAAAAGTGACAGTTTGCTCTATAGCTGAAGTGTGATGGCCTGAATTCCACATTAATGTGAAGATCAGGTTTCTCCATTAGTCGAGAATGCCACCGTATGCGCGTTCATCTGATATTCACTTGTCTGTGCACTTGTCAGGTGGGTGGAGTCTATATTTGCACAAATTTGACTTCTGCAACACTTCTAGATGAGAACCTGATATCATAGTAAGGCACCTTTCTGTAATGTAACATCTAATTTAATTTCCAGTAAACAGTACCTGTGTGATTTAGCAGGTTTATCTTTCAGGTTGAGGAAGGTTTGAATTGGGTGAGCAAGAGCAACATGCAGTTAGTTCCGTGAGAGAGGTCTACTACACAATGAAGCGAGCAGCTAAAATGATGCCGTTATGAACTGCTTTTGATGAGGTTGATGGCACAACTACAGTGATGTACCTAAATAAAAGCAAACATCTGCAAACGATAAGACAACTATTCTGTCCATGTTCTCTGTGAAAATGTGTGATGCATGGAGGTATGAGGACATTTCACTCATGTATGTGAAAAATTGCAACTTTGTGAATGTCAGCAACTTTTAGAAGCTGCTGAGGTATGTTGAGCTAAAGCTAGCTCCTGCCATGGCGTTAATGTTATAACTTGAGCTAGTAATGATTTGTAAATGCAACAGTAGAACTTAACAATATATAACTTTCAAGGGTTCAACATTGTATATTCCAGCTTTTTTCTTTTTTGGTAGTGGAGGCTGCACGGTTTCAGAATTTTAAAAGCTTACAGTAAGAGCTTGGATTGCATTGCAAGCCTTCAGAGAACCAGGGACATGGACCCCGTTAAAATTGTATGCGACTTACTGACGTCTTTGAAAGGAGGTAGTAGATGTCATTTGATTATGGTCAAAGAATATGCCAAGATTTGTGCACCTTCTGTTGGTAATATTGACCAGTATAGTACGAGTGTCGTTTTACATTGTCATATATGGTCATATATCACAGATATGTTTCACTTGTCAGCTTGGAATTCGATGATTCTTTCATGTAGAAGGAGGCATCTGATAATTGTAATAACTTTTTTGTAAAAGTTTGTTAATATCAGCAGGGAAGCTTTTATTGGTGTGGTCTTTGGGTTTTCAATGCAACTCTAATGTCAGCTAATTTTATTAGCAAAACAATATATCAGAGGGATGAATCATTCCTAGTGTAGGTGAATAATTTGTGAACAGTGCAGTTGGAGCTATGAATTAACGATGCTGCACAATAAGTAGGCCGAGCCAGGCTGCTTCTTCTGTGAGTGCCATGAAGAAGACCTAAATCAGAAGTACATCTCAATTTGCCAGCAAGACAGCTGCTGAGGGATGTATAAATAATACATCTAGTACAAGCAAAAGCTTGAGCTGCGCTGTTCCTGCAGGGATGTTCTCTAGACACCTCATTTTACAGCGTCCACATTTCAGATTTTCTTTACAAACATTTCGTCTTGCATTTTAGTTTTAGTGCACATACGGATTGGAAAACCCACACCAACCACCCCCTCCCCTCCAAAAAACTACTAGAACTAATCCAATTTCTCTGTTGATGCTGCAGGCTGAGACACAAATTCTCATTATAGAAATCATTAATCATTTTTAAACGATCATCATTTGCATAACTCTGAGCTCCTTGGTGATGATGCATTTGTAGGGATTGCGTAGACTAAAACAAAAGTATTGTCTTTAAGCTGCAGTTTTGCTATGCTGCCTTTTCCTCTTTCCTTGAGGCTGGAAGAATTTACCGCTTATGCTGATCTTTATTGTCATATCATTATTCCACCACACAATGGCTTTGTTGCACAACTAGTTTTGCCCAGCTCTGCAATCCATGGTGTTTCTTTTAGTCACTAGGTTGGGTGGTGGTGGTGGTGGTGGTGGTGGTGGGGTTTGGTGGTTGTTTTTTTTTGGGAAGCAAATTTTGGCAGTTTCTTTCAAAACTGGCAGTTGCTTGTCTGCGGTTAATCATCAGCTGTGACAAAAACATAATATCAAGTTAATGTCAATTACAGAATGGTCCGGTTGATCAACTGTAGAAATGCTTGATATGTACAGAACTATGAATTCACAAGTGATATATAAAAATGTTCCTTATTTGGACAGTGTAATGAAGTACTGAGAGGTGGAACCAGGCATCAGCATATTAATAATGTAGTTCATTTATGAATTTGTCTTTATGAACGTCTTTATGAATGTATTTATGACTGTCCTAAATCCACATTAAACATACCTGGTTCTGTTTATGCTAAACATTTGACAAGTACTGGACGTCAGCAAATAAGGACCAGAAGGAGACATTGTGCTTTAGAGGCGAATGCTTTGTCTTTTGCATCAAGCAGCAAGGTTGAACTGCAGGCAATTCTAGCTTACAGGGCCAGGAAGCAGGCAGCTTACTTCTAGCCACACGATTCTGCTCTAGAGCACCTGCACAAAGTACCACACAGCCTGACAGAAACAAGGGCAAACAAAAACAATTAACATGCACACATACTTTAGGATGCAGATGTCCACCATCTTTGGCAACATGTGGCTCCAATCCTCTCCCCCGGTGCAGCCGAACTCTTCACAGCTCAATGAACAATCGGCACCGGCAGGGGGGCTACTTGTGTAGTACTGGAGACCAAACTGGCTATTACGGCTCGAAGACCAGCCAGTGCCTTCGGTGAGCTCCTCCGATGGTATTGGGCTCAGGAAGTGCACAAGGGGCTATTCTTCCTGCGCTGCATTCTTGAACTAGACATGCCTGCTGTACCATTGCATGTAGCTCCGCCACCAGCTCACCTTTTCACTGCCGGCTGTCTTCCAGATGTCCTTGCGACCGGCTGCTGCCTCTTTCACTGTCCTCCAGCCGCTGTTTCCTATGTGCTCCAACTGCTGTTGCTTTTTCTTTGCCTGTCTGCCTTTAAATGCTGTCCCACTTCTGACACCAGTGTAGTGTCAGAATTGCGCTTTAAAGGCAAACGTTCTTAGATCAAGCAGTCCGGTAGAAGCACTAGCTCACGTAGCCAGGAAGCAGGCAGGTCACATCCACCCCCAATTCTATTCTGCATCCTTTGAACCCCTATTGCAGCTTAGCTCAGCATTAGTCAGTAGCTCTTGAAAACTGTTGGTGCCCACCAGGTCCTTCCCTATAATTTTGCATATCCATGTGTGATTTCTTTTCTGCCTAGACTGACTTATCATCTGTCGACGTTTGTCTTCGATATGGCACATCATTATACTGTCGTTCCCTCAAAAAGTAGTCCCCAAACACCACAATTTGAACTGTACACTTCCTTTTCCCTGTACTTGTACCATTCCCTTTGAACGATAAACCGACTATTCAGACAGGAACTGTTGTTTATTGGAAATGAAATTGTGCAGTAAAGATTTATGTTTGAAACCTTAATGGAACCTGTTGGCTATATGTCCAGCTTATACACCAGTGAGCACAGAATTTGGTCCAGTTAAGCTGCAGAAGCCTGTAAAGAGAATTAAAGTCTGCTGTGAAAGTAAGATGACCGGCTAAGCAGGTGTGTATATATGAAAGATGAGTGGGATGCTGCTCACTTATTTATTTTTTTGTAGGAACTATAAACTGTTGTTCCTTAATATGTACAATTCAAAAACATTTCTCCTCTAGCTACGGATAAACCTGTTTGTGTGACTATTTATTAGAAATGAAAAAAAAAAAATCATTTTTTAAAAAATTATTGTTTTGGTTAAAACACACAAACACACACACACACACACACACACACACACACACGTGCACATGCACAGTCCCACTGAAAAGGAAGCATATGAATGTGAGGAAGTAGAGTACAGTATGTGAGTATGCACACACTCATTAATGAACTGGAAAGCGTGAAATATGCACACAAAAGCACTTGTGCACATGTACCCCCTCCACATTCACATACGCACGCACAAAGCCATCACCGCCACTTCTACTTACTCCTTCACTTGCAAGTGCTACGTGAGGAAGGGGGGGCTCCTTAAAAACTCCTTGTGCTGCAACTGTGTACAGATGCAGAAGGGATTCAAATAGCCCAGCAGAAACAACAACAACAAAAAAGCCCCAACAGCAGCTGCTGCTACCTCTGCGCCACTCTGCCTCCCTCCGACAGCACAGTCAGCCTGGACCTGAGCGAGCAGGGAGCGTCACGAGAGAAGCTTGAGGGAGCTGTCCGAAACTGAGATACCAACCCAGAGAAGCGCGGTAAAAAAAAAAAAAGTACTGTAGACTTTTCCCTGTCTTTAAGGTACCTGCACTCTCTCTCTCTCGCTTGCTCTCTTTCACTGTCTCTGTGTCTCGTGCTCAGACTTCGTGGGTTGCCATAAAAGACAAGGAAAAGCTGGAAAATTAATCAGACTGAATTTTTTGGGGGGGGGGTTTAAAAAAGACAAAAAAAAAAAATGAGGCGGTACAAAAGGTGAGCGCGGGCGGTCGATTTCTTCCCCCATTTTTTCCATTCATCCTTTTTTTTTTTTTTTTTTACCATCATTCTCTCATCCACTTGCCCTTTCTTCTTTTCTCTTACTCCTCCTCTGCACTTGCCTTTGTCCGTCTGTCTGTCTGGCTGAATGCGGGTGTCATGGTGAATGAGCTCCAGGTCTCAAGGCGTCGGGGGGGGCGGGTTGGGGAGAGCAGGACAGGCTTTGTCAAAGCCATGGTCAGCTATTGTGTGCTGTGTCCAGCCTGTTTGTCCCCAGTCCGGGCCTCCTCAGAGCTGCAGAGCAGAGGTTCGGCAGCTGCTGACCGCTCCCACGCGTCGCGTCCCGTGTCTGTCTGGTTGCGGCAAACCGACCAGAGAGAGACGCTGTCCTGCAGAGGTTCTCCGGCGCTCCCACTCTTAACTCTCCTTTGTCCTTCATCTCTGTCATACATATCCATCCCGTCCTCAGCTAACATTTCTCCCCACACTCTGCTGCTGATTCATTCAGTGCTACAGGCTCTGAGTAGGTTAGCTATAGCTCACTTTTCTGAGTGTCTTATTTATTAGCCGTTCCTAGCTTTCCCCCTTAGGTTGATGGTCTGCTTTCAAGAAAAGAGAAATGGGATTATTTTGTCTGACCCTATATTATGTCTCTTGTATTGTCACTGTCATATCAAAACCTTCTAGCTTTGCTTTTTTCCCCCACTCAATTTTTACTTGCCCATCACATTGTTTGGCCATCTTTTAAGCTACATTAACCCCTTGAACGACATATTTAGCTTTTATATATGCCAATTGTGTAAATTATAGGAGTAAGGAAAGGAAGTGTAGTGTAATTCACAGGTCCTTTAAAGGGTAACAGCAAGTTTCTCCTTTAATATTGCCATTTTGTAGATGCAAGATTTCATAACTGAGGTGAAAGCATAAATATATGATATAAGAATCTTAAACACCTTAGCTCGTGTTCATTATTAGAAAAACAGGCATGCTTGTCTCTTTTTACACTGTAATCTTGTGAAAAAGAAGTCTGTAGGCCCTGTAAGGTGCAAACGGTTGATATTTTGCCAGGTCTGTTCTCTTTGAAAAGTTGGTGAAGTGCCAAAAAGAGTCTGAAAAAAACCTGTAAGAGAAATCCTGTGCAACCTATAAAGGCTGAGTGGACTTCCTACTCCCCTGCCCCCCACTTCCTGTCTGTGGCTGGACTTCAGAGTGGTACAGTCAAGCACCTTCAGCGACACACAGCAGACTCACAATGACAGACACCTTTGCCTTACAGCAGCCAAGCTGAACCCATTGACTCCTATAAAGAACTCTGGCTGGAAAGTGTGGGAACTGTCGTCATTGGACTAAAAGAACATTTCTTTCTCTCGCTGGCTGTTGTTTTCCTGCGTATCTTCAAAGACTGTAGGAGGAAAAAAGGATAATCATTTATCTCTAGTCTCTAGTTTATTTGGATTGCAGGCATTGCAACAATCAGTATCTCTTCATCTCCCCTGCTCTGAAGAGCAGGCTAAGAAAGTGAAGGTTTTGGGTAGTAGGGTTGTTGTGCTGTTCGAAGCCAGTTACTTGCTTGAATGATGGAGCGAGACTCTTATTTTGGTGCTTTGCAGAGATGTAAGATAACAATAAATCATATAAATAGCTCACACAGTATAACCTAAAACATGCTCTTAAAAGTAAAACTGTCACAGGGTTCTTTGGAGGGGTTATATAGAAGCTGTTTTTGTTTTACATTTTAAATATTATAAAACTGTCAATTTGAAAGAACTTTTTTTGACACCCCAGTGAAGTCAACCTAAATACCCTATCATTTAAAAGACAAGAGTTCTGTGCAACATCAGAGAAAGAAAACATATTACCTAGTAATATCATGTTTCACCCCACATGGAACTACATTGCAGGATGGACGAAAAATAAGTGATTACTGTATAGCCGTTTGCCAAAGTTTGTGGTCGCCTGGTCAAATGGCATGTTTTATTGATATTCTGAGTGAGAATAGGTGAACAACTCTTGTACACTCTTGTAATGCACAGTTACTGTTTATATGCTGAACATGGTGGGGAAAAGTTGTGCCTTTTACAGGATGTTGACTTATTATTCGTTTACAAAATCAGTGTACTTTATCAAATAGTGGATTAATGGGTTTTCCTTATTGTAGTTGGGAGTTTTTTCTTTACATTTGAGATGTTGTTTGTTGTCTGTTTTTTGTTTTTTTTTTGGCCAATGCTTAATTTAATACCCTGAAGCTGTAAAAGCCTGTACTGTGTATTCTATTACACTTGAACCTGTCATGCTTGTCTTCTGTGTCATGAGCTCAAAACCACCAGTCGCACCTGCACCCTCACGCAGAAATAATAGCATTCAGTGGAAAGCATGTTTATGACTTGTGTGTTGTAAAGAAATGTATGTGTTGCTGTGGTTTCCAAGTTAAATTAGCATCACAAACGTATGTCTGGTAAGCACCCTGTGCTTCTTTTATAGGCAAGTCCTCTCAGTTTCATGAAGGCAATGTGCAGTTTTATATTTGGCCAGTAGAGGGGGAAAACGTACGTCTTTGTTCACATGATGAGTTGCTCGCTTTGGCTTGGCTGCAGTGCTTCAGCTCCTCTGCCCATGATCCGTTCGTTTTGGTCATAAGATGTATTCTGAGGATACTGTTTGATCTTTAACGTCACATTATTTTTTAATGTTTAAGTACTCGATTTCTTGTTTTTTCCTTTTTTATTTTTAGAGTCGCTGCTGATTTGTCTGTTCATGATTTTGGCAAGTTGTTTAATTTAATAGTTTTTTTTAAGTGAAAAATTGGGCTTACTATATGACCTACTAATCTTTTTAGAACATGATAATATTCTGTATATGCACTCTATCATTTACAGATGAGAAGGGTTGTTTTGGTCTTCTTTAATAGGACTAAACATGCTAAAGGTTTTACATTTTTCAATCAGATGCTAGCACTATTATTACACTATAAGTCATTTTGTTATCGTGAATCTTTTTTGCATGAAAAAAATGCATTCATGATGGGAGGAATTTTAAGAATTGGAATTGCTGAAAATAATAAGGGCTTTTCTGAGTTTAGACTTTTATTAGGTGCCTTCTGCTGCATTTATTTGTATCTTCATTTATCTTGTAGAACGCAGAGCCTGAGGCAAGAGTCTGTATCTTAATCGACTGCCTTTTTTTCCCTCCCTCCTTTTTTCAACACAACAGAGAGCATGTATCGTAAATCACATTAGGTTTGTACACTATTCCTAATGTAATGGAGATAAACAATCTAATCTAAGAAAACATCTCCAGCACTGAGTCTTTTCTGAGCATGGAAATTTCAAGAAAACTTTAACCAGGTAAAAGAAAATGTGCACACTGATTTCTGTTTGTTGTGTTCATGTTCTTAAGTCATTGACTCTTGTCAGATTGATCAACAGACTTTGATTAGATTTATGAATCTGTGCTTGAGGTGAAGAGGGATAAACAATGCTCCTTTTTCACATGAACGCATAGAGAGCATGTGGGCATGTAGACTGACAGGTTTAATACAGAGCTGCCATACATATTGAAGAACACAAAGAAATAATGTAAATATCAGATTAAGCGATTTCTATGCTGCATGCTTTCCTTCTGCAATTATTAAACATATAGAGCTATTATAAAACGCACCGTCAGGCTGAAACGAGTGGCCGCTGGGCTGTGATATACAGTACTCAGTAGGCTAACGGTGCGTGAGCCCTGCGGTGATTGACTAAAGCGGTGAGGTCCAGCGGCGGTGTCATGGGCAGCCTGAGTGGCCGGCGCTCACACAGTGGCTGGGAGCTGATTTGTTTCCCTTCCTGTAAGCCCCTCGCGCACCTCCCTGCCCAGCCCCCTTTCTCCGAGCAGTGTAAACACACAGCTCCAGAGGAATGTTGGACTCTCTGACCTCACGGCAAACACTCTGCTGCAGTTCACTCGGTTCAGCCTGGCCGCGCTGTGCTCCGAGAGAGAGAGGGAGAGCATCCAGCTCTGCCACATTTCTTTCTGTTGCTGCTGCTGCCACTGCTATGGCCACCATTGTCTGTCTCTCTGTCTGTCTCGTTCTTGCTCTCATTCGGTTGCTGTCTGTTGAGTGCTCTCTTTGCTATGTCTCTATTTATCTTTCTGTTTCTATCTGTCTCTTCATTACTCTTTCACTCTGTTTTTCTTTCGGCCTCTGCCTCTCTCTCTGCTCTTTCACTGTCTCGCTCTATCTATTTTCTTATTCTCTCTTTCTCAATTTCACTGTCTACCACGTCTGTCTGTCTCTAATTCTCTCTTGCTCACTCACTCATTCTCCCTCTCTCATTTGCGCATTCCCTCTGGCTCTCTCACTTTTCCCCTTTTGTTTCTTTCCCAGTCAGTTTCCCTCTCTCTCTCTCTCTCTCTCTCTCTCTCTCTCTCTCTCTCTCTCTCTTTCACTCGTCTGTCGTATAAGCTGCAGCTCCTGTAGTTATAGTACGAACACTGATAATTCTGTACGTTATTACAGTTTGCCACTATTAAGTGCAATCAGAGTCGTTTGAGCTGAATGGAGTAAATCCCCTCCCCCCATCGTCTCTAGTGCTGAAGGCGTACTGTATGTGCGATGCTGCTGGTCTGGACGGCTGGGCGTAGAACAGGCAGAATCTCTAAGCAGCTTTCCGGACAGTGGCCCGCAGATAGGAGTGGATCGGCTAAAGATAGATCAAAGCAGACAGCATCTGTCAGTGTGTGTAAAGGCAGTGTAAAATGAATGTTTGACCTCCTCCCTCCCTGCTCTGGTCTGAGCTCTGCCATTTTTAGCAGACACAGCAGACACGCACATATACACACATGCATTACACCCCCCCTTCACAACACTCCCCACTCTCTCCGAACTGCTCAGGAGCTGTTGTTTGTCATGGTGGGGACGAGACGTGCCACTCTTTACTCTCACATGCATGACTTCGACAGTACCCAGATTTTCCACTCAGCAACCCCTCTGTGTTCCACTATGCATGCATTTGCAATCAGCATTGCAGCTGCACAGTATAACTAACTTAGAACCATGTTTCAGTGCTCCTTCACTCATGCATTCCTGAACCCAGAATTGCACTACTTCGGAAAGGTATGAAAGAGTTCTGCAGTTCCACATTCCTCTTTACTGGGGCTCATATATGTCTTGCTTCCCCTATGTGGGGTAGGGGGGCAGGTGATGCCTGCCTGCTCCAGGATCACTAATTAAAGCAAAGGCAGCAGCAGAGTTCTGTTGGTGGTAGTGTTGGGGGAGTGGGCAGATAGCACAGAGGAATTTCACCTGAACAAAGACGCCGCTTGTGTTGGCCCTCCACCAAGGGCTTGATCTGTGTGCGGCTGTAATTTTGGCTAAAAAAAAAAAATGGGGGCACTGTTTGGACCCCAAGCATTCTCATTATTCACATTGTGAGCCCTTTCCACCACACAACAGCTCTGGCTGTACCCCCTTTTGTCTAAACACAGTGCTGTGCATAATTATGGCCTGTCTCTGTGGAATTATGACTTGAAAAGACGTATTATTTTCATCAAGTATCTAGTGTAATCAAATAGTGGGCCAGTCTTGAGTGGATTTCATTAAACACTGTTAAATAAAGCCTTGAGACACACACGAGAGGGTGGTCAAAGGCAGCAGGGCTACGCAGCTCCCTCTACTGGCCCCCAGCTGCAGGTGCTTGGATTTAGCTGGTTAATACACGCAGGTCATATGTAACGGCAATTTCACACCTCTCCATCATACAAAGAAACATTCAGGGAGTTCACGTCCTGCCCAGCAGGAGACCCGTACGCATTAATGGAGCTTCTGAAATGCAGCTATTGTGATATTACAGATAAAAGCATAAAATCAATGCATTATGTGGCTGTATGTAGAATGGGAAAGCAAGGCTTTAAATTTAGTGCCCTTCTTAACAAGTGCATTAACTGACCTTCCTGCTATTTAGGAATTTGTAAAATAAAATAATAAAAAAACACCATACATAATATTTTCTGGTATTTTCCCTTCATTTGTACAGCTAGAATTCAGTTTCCCTATGAGGATCTGTTTGTCTTAAATCTTACAAACTCAGGGTAATTTTGTGCAATTGGTTTGGAATTTTGGTGAAGTACAAAGTATAAAGTATTTACATGACACAGTCCTGCATGCCATACATTGTTGTTTTCATGTAACGATGCAGTAATCAGATATGCCATCATTTGACATGTAGATGCTAACAGAACTTATATAGCTTAGATATCTTCATGAGTTTTGCTAATTGTTGATAATAAAATACTCTTTGTGGCTGCAAAATCCTGAAAATTTTTTACAAGTCTTGAAAACAAGTGCCAGGACTGATACCTTTTTCATAAATTGTTTTAAAGAGTTAAATAAAGAGTTTTTGTGAGCTTACAGTTCAGTAATTTTGACGATGATTTATTCTTTATTATTTATGGTTATTTGCTTGTTATTAAGTTTGTTTTTCTTAACTCTTGGAATCTTGGAAGTCCTAAACTGTAATACACAGCAAGACAAACTTTATTTTTGATTTCTGTTTGAGTTGCATGTTTAATCAGTGCAAATTAAAGGCAAGAGCTAAGTGTAATTTTGTAATGATTATATTTATTGTTATGTTTAGGGCCATATGAGGCATTTTGAGTGCAGTGCAGTAGGTCATTGTGTACTGGAACAGCGCCCCCTGTAGTGTTATTCTGGTCCATTAATTGGCCGTTTTTAACTCTTTGCTGTAAAATAAAGGTTAAGAACAGCTAACATCTGGATATTGGGTGGTTTTCAAGCCTGATTGCTCACTGATGCTGACATCACAGCTTGGTTGAATGATTCAAGTAATTCCAAACACATTGAATGATGCTGAAGTCTAGATTTGGGCGGGGGGTGGGGGGGTTAGTCAGTACGATGTTCTCAGAACACTGTCAGCTTTGTTTGATTTGCATTTTGTTAGATTTCTTCTTTTTGTCTACTTTTATTTTCTTAGTAAGAGCTTCTTGACAGCTATTTGTTCTTTCAGACATGTAGTGTTGAGTTGTCTTCTCACAGAGTAAGGATGGACAGAAACACCTGCAGATTCTTTTCTGTTCTGAAGCAAGAGAGGAGCTTGATTTTCTCTCTTAAAGGTGAAAGCTTTAATAGTGAGAGTTTTGGAAACTCCTGCTTTTTGACATTTTGTTTTTTACTTTGTGCTTCCTTATGCAGTCCACATCTTACAATTAATGTCCACAAACAAGCTGCTGACAAATTAATAACTCACTTAATGACTTTATATTTTGACAGAAAATTTAACAAATTAAAAAAGTGGTCCCTGACCTTTGCACAGTACTATACCTGGTTGAGAAAACAGCTATAAGAAGGGTGATTAAGAATGGATTAATTACATGCATGTTAATTAAAAGTAAATTGTAAATGCCTGTGGTCAATTACAGGTGGGAAATGACTAATTAATGCAGTAAATGAGGCATAATAGACAAATGGTCACTCTGTGCTGTACTGCATCCAGCGCTGGTCAGTGGTGTGAGGACTCCCACCCCCCTGCCTCCCTCTATTGCACTATTTAGCTCTGCCTTCTTGTTTAGTGACACTGTGTAGCATAGAGGAACTTTGCGAGTAAGACTAATGGCGAGGCAAAGAGAAACAGATGGCTGCAAATATCAACTGCTAAATTATTCATCGGCGCTCCAGCTTTCAGATAGATGGTGGGGCAATAGAGTTTATCGAGATTGATGAGAGAGTCAGGCTTCTTTCATTAGCGGGCAGTGAAAACAGCTGAAAAGCATTCACAGCAAGAATGCAAGCCGAAACATGGTAATAGCAGTGAAATATTAATCCGGGACTCTTCATAATTGTAAATAAGCAGCATATTTGACTCAGCTGTAGAAATTCGACAAGAATCTATAAGGTTTATGTAATATTGCATGGTATTTCTACAATAATCTGTAATGCTCTTCCTTCCATGTAATTGTCCTGTATTATTTTTTGTATTCGTTGTACCATATGTATATAACATAGTAGTATATAATATCTTTGGACTTGATAGTAAACTATGGTAATAGTCATAGTTTAGGATTTCCATCTTATAGATATCGCTATTATTATAAGAGAGATCGTAAGACTCTCTTATAATAAAAAAAAAAAAAGTGAGGCGCCAGGCAGAACGCCGTATTGGCATTTTTGATTCCCCCAGAACATGCACTCTACCTGCAGACTTCACATTTGCATGATTTGTAATTTAACATAACTGACACGTGATGCACACTCTCTGTCTCCGTATCCATTTCCCACTCTAGCTGTGACAGACATGCACATTCCCCTCCCTGTAAGGCTCTGGGGAAATAGAGCAGAGGAAACTACGTGCCTTCACCAAGCAAGGGCTGTCTGGTGTCATGGCAACCAGTGCAGATTTACCCCACCCTCTGCCTGAGAGGGAGAGGGGAAAGAGGGAGGGAGGGAGAGAGCGAAAGAGGGATGAGAGCAGGAGAATGAGTGAGGTGGAGAGTGGTGGGTGCGTATTCCAGAGGTGGTCTGAGGATATGTGTGTTGTCAAATTTGTACTAATATTCTCATTTAGAATTTATGAGGGGTCTCGGATGGGGGAAAGTCTTATTTCCTCGCTTCTGTAGTGATCCGGAGAGGGTTCGTTGAAGAGGCAGAGAGGGAGAATTCTGCTAGGTTGTTTAAAGGTGATGTACATGATTTTGGAGAGCGATTGTCAATATTTTAACCCGCCAAAACAAACACACCTTTCCCTTTAGTGCTCCTTTAGGAGCTCCGCCCCCAAATTCACAAACATGCATTCTCAATGCGAATGAAGGTGCAACACTGCTCAACTTGCTCTTTTTTAGATCTTCCTGGCCACAGGACAAAATCATACTGACCTACTGGTTCTGTGAAACGGCAACAATAAGTTACCCACCTGTCCAGCAGAAACAGGGCAACCTCCTCGTTTTTTTAATGCTTTTTAACTCTTCATGAAGCTGAAGTCAGCTTTCTTTTCGAGCTTCCCCTTTCCATCTAAAATTTTACATTCAGGTGCCTGCAATTCTTGTTTAGAATTTTCCTATTCTTACCTAAAAGATGCAACAGCTACACTGCTAGCGCAACGGCTCTCGTTCGTCATGTATGGATTTATAACTATGTGATGATGAAGGACTGAAATATGATCGCTTTTCTGGTTCTGAGTCTTATTTTCATTTTCAGCCTCTGCCAAAGCCATAGGTCAGGAAACTAGTGCAGTGTAATCTAGGCTAAGATTAGCACACAGATGCAAATGTGCTAACAGATATGAATCCTCAAAGCTAATTACTTACAGTTTTACACATTCACACAGCTAGTTTACAGCAGAATATGCAAAAATAAACATCAGGAAATGTTTTTTATTAGTGGAATTGATACAACAAGGCCCTGTAGAACTGTGTAACTGTGTAACTTCAGCACCATTTAAGGTGAAGCAGAAGCATTGGAAAAAGAAGCTAGCTAATCAGAGATTTCTTCACCTTTGAAACGGCTCAATGCCCTTTGCCCATGGCCTGATCTAAAAGCTTCCTTCTGAAAATTTCTTCTTCAGCTATCAGGATATGTATTGTTATTATTTAGTTTTGTATTAGAGCTACAAAGGTAAAATAAAAGTAGCCTATGTGCCTGCACTTATCATGTCCTAACTCTTTCATTATTCACTGTATATCATCTCTCTACATTGAACTGGCTAAAGAATGAACATGGAACGACTTATACATGTATTAAGCAACACGGCAAAATGACTGACACACTATATAGTACACTATTTTTGCGAATCAGAACACAACGATTGTAGGAGACATAGGCTTTCATTACTTGGTAGCACCAGAGCAAAGCAAAAGAAGGAAATGAAAACACAGAGACTACAAAAAAGAGATTAGTTTATAAGCACCACATGATCCAGCATATGCAGCCTTTGCCACTCAAAAGCTCTAGCCCAGTCAGCAAAAAGTCAGTGGCAAAATCTGGCAAAGAATGGTAACGGTGAAATGTACTTTGTGGATCCAAAGGTGAGAACATGTATGTATGCATTTATCATGTAATAGCCTTATCAGCATGAACATGAAATTGCCAGTTCCAGCAATCGAACCGATATACAGTAAATTGTACAGTAAAGTGATCAGCCTGACTTCACTTAGTCAACCTCTACTCTTGGGTGACCGATTACGTTTGGGGTGAGGAGATAATTGTGTATATTTTGTTGTTTTTCAACAAACCATTTCTTTAATCACCATCATGATGTTGGCCTTTGTAATACTACAGAAAGCTGCCTGTTCCAACGAAAGTAAACTGTTTTAGTCCAGTTAATCCTGGCCCATCTTTGACCAGTTCCTTTTTAAATGTCCTGAATTTGGAAGTATTTCACAAGTTCAAAAATACTCGTATTTTTTCTGCATAATGCATCACTACTCTCTACAAAAACACTGCACTGAAGCAGCAGGAGGATTATAGGAAGAACAAGAGAGACTAAGGATGAAGAGGTCGGGAGGGAGTGCCAAAACAAGTCAAGAACATTAAGAAGCAAGAGAGTGCAGAGGAGCATGGAAGATAATGGGGTTGAGAGAGAGAGAGAGAAAATAGAGGGAGGGATGAAGGCAAATGGGACACCGGTTCATCCAAGGACACGCACTCAGGGGGGAAAAAAAAGCATGGCTGTGCTGCCATCTCTAATGGCGGGCTGATGGCCGCACAGAGGCAGACAGAGACACAAGGACCGCAGCAACCATCACTGCCAGTACACCCCACTAATGTCGCGTTGCATGCTTTATACCAGGTAAGTTATACGCATATGTAATTTATGTATACACAAGTGTCAGTACTGTGCCTATTAAAATAGCTATAAATACAATTTGTGTAATAAAACTGTATACTCTCCCCTTCTCTCTCTCTCTCTCTCTCTCTCTCTCTATATATATATATATATATATATATATGTATATATATATATATATATATATATATATATATACATACACATATACATATACATATGTACACGTGCACACACACTCACGGAGATGTACACAAGCATCCATTTGTACAAGCTGATGTGTATCATTAATATATTTTTCAGCTAAACAATTTAAGCCTATGTGCAATACTCTGGTCGGTTTATTCAAATTACGTTTTTCTTTGCAAGAAAAAAACAGAAAAAAAACATACTGAACCAAAAATTACACAGATGACATTTTTATTATTTGCCTTGTCCATTCTTTTTTCTTTTATTACATCTTCCATCCTTTTTGTTCAAGTTCAGTGTTGGGAAGCTTTGGATTGCTTCTGATCTGAGGCAATAGTGGAGCATAATTTTCTCCTGTCTCTCAAAGATAAGTCTTTAAGTACTCTGACATTCATTAATAACTTTTGGACCTTTTTTTTTTTTTTAATCTTTTTAAATTTATTTTAAATTTATTTTTCAGATATTTGACCATCCCCTACCATCTTCTAACAGATAAGACTTGACTTCTGAAAACTTGTACTTGTACTAAAAATTAAATAAATGTAATGAGGAGTAGTCTTTGCAAAATACTATAGATAATACAGTATTTGTACATGAGTGATAATTTTTATATCTACTAAACGAAAAGCATACAATTCCATGAAATGTCAGCTTTCTTTTAATAAACACAAGGAAAGCGTCAAAGCAGTATGAGAGAACTGTATTTTAACTGAGGTATTTTGAGTTTGAAGGAATTGCAGAATTAGAGTTATAGTGGATTTTTAAAGCTAAATTTCTGCCTTTTGTTAAACAGATTAAACAGTGAAAAATTGGCACATCTCACATATGGGATTACAATTTCAACATATGGAAGGTGCAACTGGCCATGCTGGAAAATGACACAGATCCTTTCAAACAGATAGCTGCTAAACCTCAAATGTAGAGCTGTGCAGTATTAAACACTGACCTTGACAAGATTTTTGGAATTTTTGACTTAAGTAGTTTGTACTGTAATACCGATTTACTGGAGAGGAATGTAAACAGTTTATCCTTGGCTACATTGTGGTGACTTGAGGAAACCCATAATTACATAGTGGAACGTACCCACCATTTTAAAGATGTGCAGTAGAACGAACCCACTCTTTAAAGTTAGGATATTTTTTGCTAGATTAAGGATTAAGGCCATGTGGATCCTAAATGAATTTGATTTAAATTATTCATATTCAAAACACAGTTATGTCCAGAATAATCCAGTCACCTGCAGATTGAGCTTGACCTGACAGTTTTTGTCATCTTTGCTTTTGTTTTTCCGTCTTCCTTGATTCTTTTAGTGTATTTAAAACAGTTATACCTTCAAGTCTTTAATGTAGGAGTCTTCCACAAGGCCCATGTTCATGAGAAAACTGGTCCTGAAAAAAAAAAACTCAACAAAATTCTTCCCAAAATGTATCCAAAGTTCAAAACTTGATGTGGCTCAAATCAGGACTAGACAAAACTAGGTTCAAGACTCCACTCTAGTTGTGGATCAGTTCAGGCAAACGGGCTAAAAAAATTGTATTCAGGAGCTCTACTTGCAGACTGGGTGAAAGTAGAGTCTCCACTTAGGGCAGTCGTGGCTCGGTCTGTTAGTAGCCGAGGTACTTGCTGTGTGTGGTTGTCCTACAAATCACAGAAATATTGCATTTGCATATGACACTGATGGTTTTGAGTTCAACCTTAATTACCAGTGTGCCTTTCATTAGTGAGTCATTAATAGTCGTTTTTAGTGCCTGTTAAACTGTGGTTTTGCTCATTTGGTCTATTTGCAGTTCTGCAGTCTTTCTTTGCCAGCATGCCCAGTGTTAAGCCATCAACATGGGGCAGAATGACCACATCTGCATGGTAACAGGTACTAGGGGCAGGGTGGGGCAGCTGGAAAAGCCCACTGCTTTCTTTACCCTTGTTCAGATTGGCATGCAGGGCTCTAATTAAGCCTGGCTAGCGATGAAAAAAAGGCCTAGCACATGTGTGTGTTGTGTTTTTGGGATTTTTTCCCTCCCTTTTTCTCCCCCAGTCATTCAGACATCAGTATTCCAGTCTGACCTCACACGCTTGGAATGGGTAGTAGAGTGGCTATTGTGCTGAGACTTGCTAGTAAGTAGATAGTATCTTGTTGTCTGCACAGGGACTGGCTAATGGAATCTGATTGTGAGTCAGTTACATTTGATAGACTAGCTGATTCTAGTGTAGGAGGTGGGATTTGTCAGAGTATGAGTCAGGGGTGGGAAGTAATGCCTTACTGGCTCATGCACAGAGTACCTTTTTTCGGTATGCTGTTGACTGGGTGCCCAGAATCAGGCCACTTGTCTGAAAAATGTGCAGAAAAAAGTAAGTTGATCGTAAATGAGAATTTTCTCTTTGAAGGGGTCCAGATTTTGAATAGCAGAGCCCGGGCCAGGAATGGGAGGAATGAATTCTGTCTCTGGCAGAAAGAAATAACAATAAAAATAATGATCACAATAACATTCAGCGCATGTTTTCTAGCTCACCCAACTGTAGGCTGGCAGGCTCCAATGAGAAGCAGCTTGATTGACCAAGCTAGGTGGGCCATCTAGCTGAGTGAGATGAATAGATTGGAAAAGTGAACACTTTCAAGTACTGAGTTGGCAGTAGGACTGGCAACAAAATGATGCATATGAAGGTGCTTTCGTTTAGTTGTAGCCACAGTGTGCTTTCACCCTATTAGTTATAAGTGAAGTTACATGTGAGCTGAAATCGTTCTTGCTGTTTTCTAAGCTGATTTTTACTGCATTTCTTCCTCCAGGGCTGATGCAGACCACATCGTCTCAGAACATCTGCTGCAAGTCAGAAGTGAGTAGATACTGTTCTTAGAAGTTGGATTAAATCGTTACGTCAACTTAAATAGATGAATGTAAGTAAACTAGCTCTTGCATGAAACTCTCATTGGATTCATATGCAGCTGTTTTCACTCTGTGTTCATCGGCCTATAAATACAGCAGCTGAACTACCAGCAGCTGCCACACACACACACGCACAATAGATATGTACACACGTTTTTTTTTCTAAAATTAGTGGGAATCTAGTGGGAAATTCAACATTTTTTTGTAATCGAGGCAGAAAGTGCGTGAACACAGACAATTAAATGTCCAAGATATACTCTTCTTTTGCTTCAGCTTTTGTGCATTCCTGCAATAATGACTCCTCATTATTATGCTGACATACCAAACTCCATGGGATGGTAGTATATAAATTGATTATGAAGTAGCATTACCTCAGGGGTATGCTTCCTGCGTTGAGTGTGGATGTGGCTTCTGCCAGTGTCATTTGTCTGTTCACACGGACAATACCTAGATGCCAACTTGATCATTAAGCAACAGTGTGCTGTCCACTGTAAGTGGTAATGCTATCTGTGACATACCCCCAGTATACACATGACACTGTGGATGGAGGAATGCAAAATTCTTGCACAACTTGGGAAACGGAACCCACTATCATGCCTTTTTCGAACCCTGATCATTTACATCGCCTTGCCATGAGCATGCTGGCCAGCAGTCAAGCTCACTCACAAGATATCACCTCAGAACTTCTGCAAGTGTGGCCAATCCCAAGCCGTCCCCTGAGGTAATGCCACTTCATGATCAATTTAAATACTGCTGTCCCGTGACTTTTGGTATGTCAGTGTAAATAGCACATGCTCCTTCTTGAGGCATCACTTAAAGAGAAGGCATTGCTGCAAACTCACACCAGTATGATTTAATTTTTACCCCCTATCATTAAATTATATGTAGTCTAAGGTGCACCAACTTTCAGGCTATAATGAAATCAAGGTATTGCCTACAAGTATTGTTTTCAATGTATTTTTTATGATACCCAACCATATGATTGACCTGAAAACTGTAAGACAGAGTTTGCCTCCAGGAAAGTAAATTAGATCTGTGATTATTGTTATTCATGGCCTCAAAGAGGAAGACCTGCTTTTTTTTACTGCAGGCTTGAAGTGAGGAGACGGATGCATTGGAGCAGGTCTGTATTCAGGGCCTAATTTTGGAGGTTTGCAGTGCGGGTAGTGGCTGGGTTTAATTGTGCTGGGGTCAGGAGGATAGCTACATGGGGGCAGGTCGATGCACATAGCTGCCTGGCCAGAGACTGCAGTGAGGAGAAAAGTCTGAGAGAGAAAGTGAACAAGCTTAGGAGAGGAAGAGCTAGAGGGGGGAAAGAAAGGGGCAGCACAAAAGAGAAGCAGAGCCAGAGAGAGAGAGGACAGACAGAGGGAGAAAAAGGGCGAGAGGTAGAGGTTACCGAGTTCATTCCAGATGGAGTTACTTTACCAAATGTTCCACAGCATGCGTGCTGTAACAGAGCATACTAAACAGACATGGCTGTCTGACATGATTCTCTCGGCCCCTACTTACAGTATTTATGCCACAGCATTTTCTACGTCTAAGAATCTGTAATTTGGGATCCTGGACCTTGTTTGTTCAGTGATTGCAGTTTGAGCGTACATACTGTTTGTTCCCCCCACTCTTGAAGAAAAGATTCCTAAAGGGTTCCTGGCTTGGACATAGGGCTCTAGAAAAAAGTCTCTAATTGGTGTGAAACTTGTACATTTTGTGGGGATTGTTTAAGCTTTAAAAAGCCATTGATTGAAAGATTCTTAAAGAGACCAAAAGCGGCATTTCTATGGTATTGCGTCAAAGAAGTTTTTTTGGCATCGTTATTTTTAAAAGCGAAGCACGAGCACGCTCGTCAGCAAAGGTGCCGACCAGCGCCCAGGTGTCTGCTTCTCCTCTCTTTTAACTGTAGGCTGATTAGATAGCATTGCTGTGCCTCATCTGCGGTTAGTCGAGTCTGTCTCAGCCAATGGCTGCCCAGAGCTCCAAGTGCACTAAAGTGTCCCAAGATTAGGCTATAAGAAATACCTGTGGTTGGGTACGGAACTTGCGGTGAAAGAGAGAGGAAAAGAATTGGACTGCTTCTGCATTTAGACATGCGTGTAGCGGGGGATGTGTGATGTGATCTGAAATGGCGCTATTTCTTTGAGTCACACAAGTGCCTGATGCTCCAACAAACAGGATTTTAGTTCACAGTGTGACGGCTAATAATGAACACGTTTACACACAGACTCTTACAAAGAGTTTGGCTGTTGAGGGAAGTGTTTATGGCTGTGTAGCGGGGCTCCACAGTGTATAGTTTAATAATCATTACTGCGATTCTGATATCACAGAAAGCTTGAAAGATGTATCAGGGAGCAGCTGCATATTTTAGGTTTCTGAAATTAATTTTATATTCATTTAAAAGGTAATTAAATAAACTATTCTCAAATTGAGCTGGTTATCACTCTAGTAATTAAGGTGCAATTATAGGTGCGACAGTAGCGCAATATTCCAGTTGCAGACCTTTTATTGCTACATACTGTGATTGCAGTAAACCTTGTGACATTTACTGAAAATGACTGAATGCTTCATGTAATCTAGTTATGGAGTGACCAAAACAGTGGTTAGGTATCCTTTATTCCATTAACTGTGTCAGTGGTTAATAAATCTTGGTATAAATGGATTCCTTAAGTAATTAATTACCCCTGGGTTCATTTCTTTGTTTCTGGTGCAGTTTGATTATTATGCAACTGTGTACTGTTATGTAGTTGTCTCCTTCAGTAACCATTGGAAATGACCTAAGGACAGCTGCAAATAAGAACAAAATTGGAAGCTTACAGAGCAGTTGTTGAATTAAAATTGAATCTGGCCTGTTTAGTAGAGGTTGGCCCATTTGCCTTTTCACATAGGGGATCTTTATTCATATTCACGTTATCAGATGCTTCAACACATTGTGATTATAAGAGTTTAATCTAAGTTGTTACTTTATCATACGAAAAAGCCACTGCAACGTGGTTCCTTTGCACCTCGTTATCCCCAACACCTGCTGATTAGGCACACCACTACAGTATCAGGATTGAGAAAGCCAGTGTGAAGATATGTGTTAATGAAAAATATATTGTGCAACCTCTAAGCAATTGTTTTTGTATTGTGACGAATATCGTATGTTCTAGACAACTGTTAAGTTGTAAGGCAATATGTGACAACGTGATCTCAGTCAGAATTTGTACACATTGTGCAAATCATTTACAAGCAGTCCGAACCTTAAACAGTCACCCCTTTTTGAAGAATGATTGAGTGGTCTACTCTAAAATATAGGCTGCTGCAACTATCTTGAGGAATTGCTTTTCTGCGCCCCTTACTGCTGTTGTAGCTGGCTGCAGAATGCTCTCATGCTGCGGGCATTAGTATGCAAGGCCTGAGCCAGAGCATCTCCCCAGAGCGTGGCCTCAGGCGGGCAAGAGGTAGAGCGCTATCAGTGCATTAGTGACTGACTGCAGAGAGCCCACCAGCATTACATGTTAAACAGCATCCTCTTTCTGCCTGACCTTCACTTCTGCCTGCGCTCAGACCACTAGAGAGAGAGACGGAAAGAGAGAAAAGAGAGAGGGAGAAAAGAAATTAAAGAGGAGAAAGTCACAAAGCGATAGGGGGAATAATGGGGGGATGCGGAAAGGACAAAGAGAGAGAGAAGAAAAAGAGTACTGCAGTAGGACTGCATTAGGCCCTCATTCAGTGTACTAATAAACAAGATAATTATAAACTGCAAATGGACTTCCATGGGGGGGGGAGGTGGCAAGACCACATACACTAACAGCAAGTGTGAAATAGCCTTATGAGTTTGTGTATGCATTATTAGCACTTTCTGAGGACCAGATATGTATGTAGAAGTACTGTTGCTTACCTCAAACTTTGACATAAGTACAAGTAGAAGTACCACACTGAAAACAACTTGAGAGAGACATACAAAAGTAGCAGCTCAAAAAAGAAGACTTGAACACTGACTTATTTATGGAACTGCAGTGGAACTTCGTAATGCATTCAGCATGAGGTTCTTTCGAGGCTGTGTTCTAATGATTTACATGTACTCTCTGTCTAAATTGATGATATGCACAGATATGGGAATTGTGGGCAGATATCCAGTATTTTTCATGTACACATCTGCCAATGCATGTACGTAAACATTTATTAAAATGTACTACATCTGCCTGAATCAACTTTACAGAAAGTGTGTTCCAGTGCAGTAAAAGCAATAAAATACACAACCCCAAATTAGAAAACGTTTGGGTAGCATATACAATAAAAAAAGCAGTGTTTCTTATATTTACCTGGACTTGTATTTCATTGCACACAGTATGAGCCCAAGATATTTCATGTTTTGTCTGGTCAACATCATTTCATTTCTTAGTATACATCTGTTGCTGCATTTCAGGCCTGCTACACATTCCAAAAAATGTTGAGGCGGGGACAGTTTAGGGCTAGTAATAAGACAAAAATACATGATTATAAATTCATATATATTATAAATTATATGATTTCAAACAGGTGATATCAACAGGTGAGTTTAATCATGATTTAATACAAAAGCAGTATCCATGAAAGGCATTGAGTCTTTGAGGAGTAAGGAGGGGCAGAGAATCTCTAGTTTGTCAACAGATGTGTGAGAAAATCATTCAATATGTTTTAAAACAATGTTCCTCAAAAAAAGATTAGCAGGGATTTGCATGTTCCTCTCTATAAAGTGCATTATATCATTAAACAATTCAAGCAGTTGGGAGGAATTTCATTGTGTAAAGGCTGCAAGCCTAAGCTGAACACCCATGATCTCTGATCTTTCAGACGGCACTGCATCAAAAGCTGTCATTTAGCAATAGCTGAATAACTGTATGAGTGAGGGATTACTTTGGCAAACCTTTATCAAGCACTACAATACAGAGCTAAGTTTACAAATGTCATCTAAACCTTTACTGTGCAAAATAGAAGCTTTATGTTAACCATGTCCAGAAGTAGTGCTGACTTCTGGGATGGACCATCACACAGTGGAAACATGTATTGTAGTCAGGTGAATCAGTATTCCAGACCTTTTTTTGGAAGAAGTGCATCCAGTGTGTTCCTGGCCAAAGATGAAAAGGACCATCCAAACTGTTATCAGCAAGTCCGAAAGCCAGGGTCTGTCAGAGTATGGGGTCAGTGTGTCAGTGCCCTTGGCAAAGGTCATATTCATTTCTGTGATGGCAGCATTAATGATAGTATATTAAGATCTTAGAGGAACATATGCTGCCTTCGAGAAGGACTTTTTTTTCGAGGAATGTCCATGCATTTTTCAAATGTGATCACAAAGCAGTACAGATGTCATCACCAGCATAGCATAGTGAAATGAAAATAAAAAGAAATGATAGCTATATGCAGGTGACTAAAAGGTAATGTAATACAATGGACAAGTAGAAGCAGTAAATTCTTTCTTTTTTTTTGCTTGATTACATGTAAAGGGATAATTGTAACATCAGAGGGGAGGTTGGGTTTAATTGTGATGGTGTAATGCTTTCTTTAGTTTCAGTAGCCAACACTTTCTGTACTGTTTGCATAAATATCTAGTGTTATGGCATATATCTTTAATTGCAGTCTCCTTTCTATCTTGCCTCTTTGCAAGTAGGTCCTACTCACTGTCCTCCTGCCTGCTGGCTGTCATTCAGACCTCTGCTTCCTTAATTCAACAGGACATAAATGTAAAACTCACCATAACCCGTATACTGTTCTGCTCAGTATTAGGCCTGCATGGCAACCACAGAAAATACAGGCTCCATTATTATCTCTGATTCTCAGAATGATTCTCAGATGAGTCTGAATATGTTTAAACTAATGTAGTTAGTCAGCCTTCAGCACACATTGTTTTAACATGGCTTAACTTCTCACTCAGGTGAGATTTCTTTCATAAAAGCTCATATGAAGAAGGCAAAAGGTCTTAATTGGGACATGAATATAGCCAGATAATACCCACCTCTGGAAGGGGCCAGTGTCTTTGTCTTAATAAGGAGATATGATAGTGTGAGGACATGTTACTGGTAACAAGAAAAACTGCCCTTTTTTAAATGAAACAAATTTTGGAAGAAAACTGCAAGATAAAACTGCTACTACTAACTACTAGAAGTTACTCAAATTTAGTGCATTGGCTCCTGAGGATTATAGGAATGGTTCTGCAAAAAATTTAATTTACAGCATTTTTACAGTTTTCCACTGCTGTCAGTCGAAACATGTTTGGTGTCCAGTTTTGTTTCTTTTGTTTGGAACCGAAGCTGTGAGACTACTGCTGATAACAAGCTGTAGAAGCCAGCAGATACCCAAATCTGTTCCAGTGTTATGCAAAATTGCTCTTTCATCACAGAGTCAGACTCCCCTTCACATGCATGCATGTCACGCACACTGGCATGTGGACATTGGACCATATTCATGACTCCTTTACAGCAAGCAGCACTGTTACCTAAATTTCAAGGCTTTGAGACATTGAAACATTTCAGTGTGTTTTAAATGGGATGAGAGAAGCTTCGTTTGCGGTGATAGCCTGGTTGTTCCAGTTTAAAGTTAAAGATCCTCAATTTGGACACCAAACAAATGTTTGGGCTGATCAGCTGCATCGTGGATGGAATGTGGAAAGTTTTCTTGGATCCATTCATTTAAAGGGAGTCTGTTATTCTTCTCTGGTTTTCCCTTTCCTATAGTGATTCTGTTGCTTTTTGTGCATGTAAACAATTTGCCATGTTCTAAAGACCAAAGTACCTGCCAGAGGGAGAAACTCTCCCCCACAAAAACCACGTTTCTCAGCTGCCTGCAACGCCTCATTGGATTCCAGCCCTCTCCTCTGTTATACGGTTATGTCATCTTGTAACACAATCCTTATTGTCCTCCTACCGGCAAGCTTGGCACACCCTCACACAGTGCACAGAGAGCTAAAACAGTGAACACTGACCTCTCTGAAATGTCCTGCTCCACTCCAGGTTGAAAAGGTGGATCAGGTCTTGGTGTATGCAACTCAGGATCAGACTCTGGCTGTGATATGAAGTTAAAAAGGAATACAGATACGACAAAACCGGCGCCGTTGATAAAACAGCCACAGCAGTCTGGGCGTGGAACTTGTAGGAACTGGCGGTTTATCAGTCAGAACAGAGTGGGTGAGCTGACCAATCAGACCAAACTGGGCTCAGGGGGGCTTAAAGACACAGGAGGTCAAACAGAGGGTGAAAAATATTATGTTTTGAGAAAATTGAAGGCTGTGAATGTATTCCAGTGAATGTATTTCAATTCCCATTGAAAATGAGAAAAATTGATCCCCTTTAAAGCCAAGGGACAAGGTTAAGTTTAGGCAGTGAGTCAGTGGAAGTATATCAGCATATTAATATCTGTATGTGTGTGTGTTGGATTAGTGCTTATAGGCCTTCAGTGGTGGGGAAGGCATACATTAGAGGCATTAGCCACCTCAAGGAATCAGATAATGGTCATAGCGCATTCAAATAAAATTAGGAAGAGTCGGTTGGCATCCACTGCCTAAAAGAGGAGGCTGTTGGTGCTGTCTGGTTGGTTGGGAATGTGCGTCCACTCAAAGACACAGTGAGAGCATTGTTACGCTGTGAAACTTGTGCAAACGATTTGCTATGCTGCCGGCCGAGGAGAAGCAGCAACACAATTAACGTTTTTGTAGGGAGACCCTCTTTGACTTAATACATTTGGATTCATTTCAGCACAGTCATGCTGAGTAAAGCTGTCTACGTTCATGACCATTGGAGTAGGAGCTTTACCTCAGTGTAAATCCTGACCAAAACCTTCACAGCATCCTGTTTGTTTTGTTTCCTCCATCTGTCACTTAATGTGGGCAATCAGATGAGTTGGACAAGCCTTGCCATTTCCATCTCCCTCTCTCTGTCTTTCTCTATCTCTCACATACTCACTCACTCCCTCCCTCACTTTCACTCACTCACTCTCTTAGACACACACATACAGCCTCTCCGCTACACTAAAGAATTCTTCTCTCATCCAACCTTTGATTTTATCTATTCAATTAGTCCTTGGCCTCCCCTCTGCTTCTCCATGGAGCCCAGCAAAGCAACATAAGCCGTAAATCTGCTGGATCCTCTCAGGATATGACCTGCACTTCTTTTCAAGGATTTTTCCATTATGTCTTGTGAGCTCTGCGAGTGTGTGTGTATACTTGTGCATGAGTGTGTGTTCGTACGAGAGTATGTGCATGTATCTTGTGTCCTGAACTGTTCATCGCTGCTCAGCCACGCGTGTAACAGTGGCTGAAACTCGAGACAGGCCGCGCGTTTGCCTCAGCGTGAAACATAAGCGCTCCAGCGGCGTCGGAACTCGCGTCCACTATTACGACAAAAGGCCGGCGGAGACGGCTGGCGGAGACAGCTGGAGAAGCGATAAGCTGGAGCAGCATGGGACATTAGAGGGATGGAAGGACAGTGGTGCTGAAGTTGGGCTGGAGGTAGAGGCAGCAGGGTGTGAAGCGGCCTAGCCAGAGCGGACCTCGGGACGGGTCCAGAACAGTCTGGATGGAGGCTGAGGTCCAGAGTGCAGAGGCACAATGAGCTCCTTTGTGAGCTACCCGTCTGGCACCGTAACACAGAGAGCTGCAAGATGTCTTCGACATATGAAGCTGATCATTGTTCCTTACCATGAAGCGCTCTGCTCTCTCTAGCACAAACTGACTCTCTCTCTTTCGCTCTCTCTTTCTCTCTTGCTCTCTTTCTCTCGCTCTCTCCCTTTCTCTCTCGCTCTTGCTGTCTTTCTGTCTCTCTCTCGTGCATGCTCTCTCAAGTTTGTCTTTTAGTTTTTGCTCTTCATTTTCCTTTTTCTTTCCCTTCTATCTTTCCTTTGTCCCTTTTTTAAATTCTCTTTTTCTTTCTCTCTGTTTTGCTTTCTTTTCTCTCGTCCTTCTTTTACTCTCTATCTCCCTTTGTCTTCCTTTTCTTTACCTCTCTCCCTTTCTATCTCACATTTTGCGTGTAATGCCACTTTTTCTGTCTCTCTCTCACTCTCCCTCTTTCTGTCCCGCTCTCTGTCCCTCTGTCTGTCTCTCTCCCCTCTCTCTCCACCCCCAGCTTTCTGAATAATTGGTAAATGGTAATGTCCAAGTTCTTGAAGGTGATGGTGGCATCATGCTTGCACCATACAGTCTAAACCACCATATGTGGAGGTATTCATTCCCTTTTTAGCTCTCAGTAGAGCAGTTTGACAGTCCTCTGTCAGCTATACATAGCTGTATCCCTAACTGTTCAGAGACACCTGCTGGAGCGGGCAGTGGCTCATTTAATGAGGTCTGAAGTCGTGGTCCCATTTCGCTGTCACCTGCTGAATCCCTAAGAGCGTTAGTCCAGATGTGGCGTTGATGGTCGGATGTTCTACTGTACTAAATAATAGGTTTATTGTCCATTTCTCTCTCTCTCCCTCTCTCCATCTCCCTCTCTCAGCTGTTCTCTCTCTGTCTTTTTCTTAGCATCTCTCTCTCCCTCATTCCATCTGTCTCCCTCATTTCATCTCTCCCTTTCTGTTGCTGTCTCTCCCTCCCCTTTCTCATCCTTCTTCCCATCTCCATGTCTGTCCTTTATCTCTAACTTTTTCTCTCTTCATCTCTCCTTTATCTCTTATTTATCTCTCTCTCTCTCTCTCTTTTTCTCTTGACCCCTTTCTCTCCATTTCTAAAGTATCTCTCTACATCTCCCCTACCTTTTATCTCTCTTAACCTCTCTCAGTTGCTCTTTGTTTCTCAATTTCTCTCTCCCTTTATTTTGCCTCGTCTCTTCCCCTTTCTGTGTCCCTCTGTCTGTTTGCCCCACTCTCACTTGTGCTCTGTCTCTTTCTCTCCATCTGTTCATCCCTCTTACCCATCTCACTACATCTTTCTCTCCCTCTCTTTCTCTCCTTCCCTTTTCCTGGCCCTCTCTCCATCTCTGTCACACTTTCAGTCTCTCTCTCTGTCGCTCTTTCACTCTCACTTTCTCCATCTCACACACACACACTCTTTTTCCCTCTGTCAGAAAAACCCTGCCGCTTCCGTGCGACATTGGGGGTTTTTCTTTGGGTTGCCTTGCTTGTTTGTTTGCACTGAGCCCTGTTAACTTGGAGTGCCATATGTTAAGCTGTGAGGAGGAGTGCTATGCTCTGCAGCGAGCCTGCTGTTCACAAGCCTTGGCTCATTCAGCACAAACAATAACAAACCCCACTTCTGCTCTGCTCTTATTTCTTCCATTTTCACCAGCCTTCCACCAGTACCTTCCTGATCCATGCGTGTCTGCAAAGCGCCTTTTACCACCCGACAGACAACAAATGCGAGCTCTTCTGTATCAGATATCAGCTTACGCCCAGCGTGCATCATCAGGCATGCAACGGCTCTGGGCCCCTCCGGCCGATTCGCTTTCATCGTCGGTGTTGTTTCAAGACCTTTACTCGGGGTGCGGGAGAGGATGTCCAGCGCTATGGTTTCAGGCCGCTTTTCTAAACCTGGCCACATGTCCCACACGCCTATTACTTTCCCCCTCCACTTTTATCAGCACTCTGAAGATACTACAGGGCCATATGGCAGAATATTAGTTACAGTGAGCCGGGAGTGGAGCTACACTGGAATCCACGTAACAGCCCAGTCTATTTAGGTAGAGGTTCACTCCATCCTTGTTTGTATCATGTTGAAGTCAGCTTTTTTTCTCTCCAGTTTTAAACATCCAGCCGTTCTTTATTAAGACATGACATGAGCAATATTTCCTAGAAGCTTATTTTTACAATGCAGCATGCTTTAACATGTTTTCCTCCTGGTTTTCTTTTTAGACTGCACTGTCTCCTTTGTGTCTCTATTAAGTGGCACATTTCAGCAGGAAGAGCTCATTCCAGGCTGTCTGAGGGCCTTTAAAGCCAGGCTTAAGGAAGCCATCACGCACCTTCCCCTCACTGCGAAGAGACAACAGATATAAATAGACGGCACCAGTGCTGGTTAATGCGTGTCGCCCTAGACACATGCATTTGCATATCTTTTATGTGTTTTTTTTTTCACTCCTCCGTCTTCTTTTTTTTTCCCTTTCCTCCAGATTCTTGTTTCCTCTCTCTCCTGTCTCTTACAGACGCACTCTCGTGCTCTCTGTGCGAGAGTCTGTGCTGGGGCCTCCTCCTGGGGCATGAAGGTTTTTTTTTTTTCTTTTTTTCCCCCCAGAAAGCGCCATTGAAAAAGCAACGGCAGCAGACAGTTGGGTAATTAAAGATTTGGAAAGGCAAGGCTTTTCTTTCTGTATTTCCTTTCAGGCCCTTTTTGGAGAGTGTAACGGTCTGCTTGCTCTGTCAGAGGGAAAGGTATTGAGTCCAGGGCTACAGGGCAGCCATCTGGCCTCGGACCACTCCTTCAAGTTCTATGAAAAATAGGGAGGGTTGTAGAAAAGAAGGGGGAAAAAAACAACAAGAAAACCCAGTGACTTTTCAGCTTTCCCAAACTGAGGAAGACAAGGCTTTGTCTCTGTAAGCAGCAACAGCAGTGGACAGAGAGATCAATGTCTGTACCGTGGACACCATCTCCTGCACCCTCGGTCAGGTGACCTCTTGTTCCATTCTGGAGGTTCTGCTTCTACTTTAGATTTTCATATTCTATTCAAACTCTTGTCCTGTTCACAAATTGAGTTTCGCTAACTGAAAGGAGTTCTTTTGGCATTGTGTATTTGAACGCCTCAAACGCTCCTTTCACTGTCATTGCCAAGCATGTTCACCTGGCATTTGGAGTATTTCATTGTGAGAAGACTAATAGTTGTTAAAACAGTAAAGAACTGACCACACTTATGGTGGGTTTTAAACAGCTCTTTGTTTCAGTAGTAGGGTACTACCCGGGGTATCATGTTCTAAGGCGTCTCACTGTTAAAAAAGGTTGTGGTGCACTGGAACTTCCAAAAATAATCGATTCTTCGACTGTAGTTCGCTCTTCCACTCTGTGTTGTTTTCCGTTGTAGTTGGACATTTTGACAGAGGAGTGTATAATATAGAAAAGAGTCTGAGGTAGACTAGCGTGAGATTGTTTAATTACCAGCTTTAAACAGTGCCAGCACTGTTCACCAGCTGCTGTTGTGCTTACAGTGCACAAAAACATTTTCGATATGTGCTGCACGGCAGCTCTTCAGTTTCTTCATGGTTGCATTAAACAGTGATTGAAATTTAAACATGACACTAAAAACAAACAATATGATTCACAGAACTTGGAAAAGAGGATGAAGCTGAGAGATGGTCATTGTTTGCCAGCTTCTTATTCAGATTTTTATTCCACCTTAAATAATGCTCCGCTTAAATTTGGTCACCTGTACACCCTAAAGATTAATTGCTGCATCACTTAAGGTGGACTGGAAAAGTTGAATAAGAAGCTGGCAAGTACAAAGCCTCTTAAGTAGAAGAACAGAGTTTGAAACTTTTTTCCAAATAAGTGAAAAAGAATTTGAAAATGATTCTGTTTTGAAGAATTCTGACTGCTGTAATTCTGACTACAGCAACATCACTCAGTTTCCCCTCTTCCCCCATCATTTGAAATAAGCTGAATTTTTGTCGTATCAATATAATCTGCAGCTACTCAGAAATGTTCAGTATGGTCTAATTTTAGCTGTATCCCATTATCACCAGCTCTTGGTTATCACTGGCGCATCCTTGGTTAAAATAAAGCGGAGCCATAGAGTCTACTATATTCATTCCATTTCCAGGAGCCAAAAGTCAAACCCAGAAAACATTTCCTAAAAGGTTCCCCTAATTAACTGTAAAAACCACGAAAATCACTTTTGGCAGAGTCATGCCCACCCTGGTTAGCGAGTGTGTTAAAATGCCACTAGCAGTGATTGCTGTTACTAGCTTTGTATTGCAAACAAGCCTCTAGCTATGCGCCAGTAATTCTAAAGTCATAACTTCCTCTTAAAGCATCCCCCATACAAAAAAGTCCCTCCCAACGATCTTCACTGTGTTTGATTGACAGGAAAAATGCAACTGCTAACAGGATTGCAAAGTACATTTTTTAGATTACATATTTAAATTTTGGCAGTCCTGAGGCATGACGATGTGGAAATGCAGTTGCAAATGGGCGATTGTTGTTCCACCTTTAATGTCAGACCATTAAGGCAGTGAAAATTAAATGTCAAAAGAATTGAATTAGGTTTTTTCAAATTTGCATTTGAAATTAAAAATCGTACAGAATATACTACCATACTTTAGTCCACCTTTCTCTCACAGCAGAAACATAATACAACATATGAGCTGATTTGTTCTCCTATTTATAACAAAGTAACAATGCACATACATATTCCAGCATGTGACCAACAAACTGTTGTAAGTTGAGGCCTAGTGTATGGTCTGATGTACTGTTACACAGTCACTTCTAGAGATAAATTTGATGGCCTTTGAATTTATGTATAGTTTCAGAAGTGGGTCAAATTGTTCACCAACACATTGCAGTATGAATTTCCTGCTTTCCACTGCTTTCATATTAAAAAGGAATTGATATGTGGAGTTGATTGTGCCCTCATTCAGCTTGATAATTGTATCTTATCATTGATTATATACAGTAGCTATGTTATAGCTGTACCATTTCCGTGAGCTCACAGTATGAAGCATGGGGAAGAAATGTAATAAATCACAAGAAATGTACATGATATCTTTTCTTTCCCCAAAGTTTCGTAATGAATGTGTTCTGTTAAGATGTTAACAGTAATTTAGAGTAGTTTTATGTGCAAATGCCCAATTCTAAAGAATTGTATCATACACAGCAGTGGTGATGAGAACAAGACATCTGAAGTATGGCCCCTAAAGCTTCCTCACACACAATTAGTACATGAAGTTGTTATAAATGTGCTGCTTGTTGCCAGAGACATTGTTGTATTCCTCTAACCTTTTTTTTTTTTTTTTCTTTCATTTAGGGTGGAGAGGGTATAGGCTATTCTGGGGCACCACTTTACCAGTATAATCATTACACATAAAAACTCTGAAATCCTGTATAGGTTCATTGACTTTAAAATGGCAATATTTGAATTATAAACCAAGATTTTTTTTCTGATGCACATTTTCACGTCAAACCACTCTGAATGATGGTTATATCTCAATGATTGAATTATGCAGAAATTTTGATTGCAGTTAAATTGTCAGATAGTGACTTAATATTGATGTGTAATACATAATTCTGTAGGTCATTTTGTCTTGCCTTAGTTCCTCTGTTTCATTTAAAAATAAGACTACTACCACTGCAGACAGCACTAACCATTACACTGAGTAGTCAGAGCAGAAAGCACTACACCGAATATCATCACCCCCATCAATGCTATGCAACTGCTTGTAATTCGAAATGTTCACTCGAGTGTTACTGCCATAAGAAAGAAATCACGGGATTTGAACTGCTTCCAGTGCCCTCCTGCATCTTGTCAATAACCTAGCCCTTGGATGCCAAATGTTATTGCCCACAATTTATTTACATTGGGTCTTTTGGCACTCAAGGCCATGTTTTTATTATTTACTTAATATGTGATTTTTATACATTTCCCATTTCCTTTTGTGCAGGACCCAAATTCCTCCAGAGAACTCTGCCACCCACTTTTTGTGTTGTTATTCAACATCTGCCGTCTGAGGGCCAGCAAGTGTGCCCCTGTGTATGTGCTCTTGCGTTCAGGAGAATTCCACACTATGGTTAGATGTCACTGCCTACCTCTGTTCCCAAAGTAGCTGTTTGATTCCCACCTGCGCTTTTGCTCGGGTTGTTGTAGAAAGGTTTCAGATACGTTTATCATTTGGTTAATTATTTACAAATCCCATGTTAATGTTGCATGAATGTTAAAAGTAGTTGCATATGAAGCCATAATCACTTTACCATAATATTTGAAGCCAGAGTGATCCAATCCCTTTAGGCCTAATAACCAACAACACACCGTCTGTTTTTGACCAGCCTGATCCTTTATGGTTATGGGTAGGGTGTAGATGTGTCAATAGGATGTATGTAGTGGTGCTGTACTGCAGTAGAACAGGGTGATAATGAGGCTTTTGGCTCAGGGTGAGCAGAAAGATTGAGTGCAAGGCTTCCATGGTTGCAGGTCCTGTCTTTGCAATGCACAGCTGTAAAGAGCTCCTTCAGGGCTTATGCAGAGGGTTAGTGGTCTGCTGGCGCATCCTTGTCATACATACAAGGGATTTGTGTCAAAGGATTTTCCTCTCCTTGTGTTTACCCTACATACTTAGCGTGTATGCAATTCCTGATCTCTTAATGTGCTGCGTGTTAAAGCCCACAGATGATGTATGTTACTTTAACATGACTCTTGTCAGTGAAAATATGACTGTGAGTGCATTTCCAGTGAAAGGGAGCAGTTGACCTTCTCGTGCCTAATGCAGTGCCATAATTACTGTATATATTTATTTTTATTGCCATGCCTCGTAATATGCTGTAAACAGACCTAAGTGCCTGTAAGCGGTTTGTAGAAGGTCCTTTTTCAGTTCTGCTGAACTTTTCATAAGGATATTGTTTGAGTGCATTCTAAAAGGTGGCTTGCAGGTTTTTCCATACATATATGAATAGATTGCCCCTCTTTATGGATTTATTGTGGAAGAAATAGGTAAAAAAAAAAATTACTTGAGTGCAAGAATACAGCATGACTACAGTTTATGCAGTCCATAAGATCTCTTTAGCTGATGAGTGAATCCTCATTGGTGAAACGCAAATTACTCACATTCGGCGGGTTAGCTAATCTGCTAGCCATGTAAACTTGGCAAGTTATATTTTTAAGAGTATTGAGCATAATGTGGGGTAATGCCTTTCTTTTTGTTCGTGTTAGACATATTGCTTGCTGATGAGCCAGCCAGCAGAGTAGAGTGATCAGCAGTCATATATAAAAGATGGAGCAGTATGTAACTGAAAGTCCAGTAATTAAAATGTATTAGTTCTTAAATGTTGAGCATTTTGTAAGACGGAGTCATTTATGTCATGTTGCTATCACATAAAAACAGCTTTGTCTGTCATTGGGTTTGAAAAGGGAAATGTGTCATGTCAAGTTCTGCTGCTAAAAACACTGGTGTTTGCTCGATCCCTTTGAGGGCTCATCACACTTTATTTGAGCTAATATGGTAACACAAGAGCCCTTAAGATGGTGCTGGTGATTTACCCGAGGGGACACAACAAGGCCAAGTTAGGGCTGAAAGAAGACTCGATTTTATATTGAAATCTCAGTTTAAAAGAGTGCAATATTGAAATCTTATGAGCTGCAGTTTTAATTCTGAACCATTTTATCAAAACCATGTCATATATGTTGAACGCTAACATATCACAGAGCTTGTAAACTGCTTATAGATAAGTTAGACCAATCAGAGGCAGCCAGACTATATGATGTGACGTCACAACCACAACTAACTGAGAAAGGGGATGCTAAATCACAGTCGCAATATTGATCAGAAAAATCGCAATGTATTATATATTCTTCCCAAATCGTTCTGCCCTAGGCCAAGTGGACAAGGACTCGTTAAAACGAGCACTGAAATGGCAGAAATCATTTCTGTGAAAGGCTTGTCTGTGTACAGAGCAGCCAACTAGGTCACACTTAGCTTGATAAATGATACTTTAATTAGTCTATTAATTTTTTAAGCTACCACTTCATTTGTTATAACAAGGAGACATATGGCCAACTCTGTTCCCAGTATGTAATTGGTGCTGTGTATGAAGCACAATAAAAAAATTCTTACTTTTTTGTGGAGTGTTGGAAATCTATTACTAGTTCTCAGTAAACAATCATGTTTTCAGGCAGTTCTGAAAACCCTGCAGGCTTTGGGTTTTGCTTGGCTGAATGCTGAGGAAGAGATGCAGGTCACTCTGTTTTTCTTTTTTTCCCCCCTCCCGATCATTAGCCTAGAGCTAAAGAGCAGCTCAGCTGAATGTGGTTTACCTCAAGGGTACAGTGCAAGCTGATATGCTTGGTAAAATGTTCGAGATGCCTGTATGTGGGCTATAAAAATGAAGTTATGGTGTTCTGCTTTTGTTTGAGATTTTTTGCTTGGTATGTGTTGAACACGGGTGTTGTTAAGATTGTAGGGCCTTGAATGAACAGGAGAGAACTCTTGCTCATTTGTTACTGTAGCTGAAACCACAAGGCCTCATGTTTTTGGCACAAGGTCACTTCTTCCGTATTTGCTCAGACATTACCTTGGGAAAGCATTCACTCTTGTTAGTCTGGTGAGTTTTCTGCCGCCTCTTGTCATTAACCTGTCCTGATAATCAGTGGCGAATTGTGGCTGTTAGTGCAAGGCTTTCGGTTCAAGCCACAAGTTGCACCCAGAAGGAATCAACCCACAGGAATGAAACTTGCTGGGTAGGTATGACATTGTGAGACATACAAATGATTCAGGTTTCACGCTCGGCTGTGCATGTGACGTCAGCAAGCACAGGCCTTATTGCTGTACCTGACTGTCTGTGTAAGGTTGTCCTGTTGCGCGTGCTTTCCATCTTTTGCAAGTGAAGTTTACCTCAGAGAAAAGTTGAAAAGAAATTCAAGCAGTTGGCAGAGTTGGAGAGGGGTGGCACCATAGGGCTCCATAAAGCAGAATGGTCTAATCGATTGTGTGCCATACTGGTTGTGCGGAAATAGCACGCACCAGCGACATGAAGGATGTGGGAGACCAAGGAGAGAGAGAACCGACAAATTGTCAGTCATGTGCGGAGTGACCCAACAGCCATGATTGTGGACATTACGCAAGCAGTGATGTCCCCCATGAGTCATCCTGTTAGTGCCAGCGCCATTGGCAGATGGCTACATGACTCTGGACCACATGACCATGACTCTGGACAACACGACCATTACGATGACTGCCCTTAACACCACATCAACGTCGCCAAGGACTGCTATGGTGTCGTGGTGTTAGTGGGGAGTGTGACAGCAATCCCATTTTTTTAGACTGTGATATTAAATGCATACATTCAAAAACTTTTAACACATGCGGGGCTGAGCTCATGATTGTCATGATGTCAGTTGATTCACCATCTTTAATCATACTTGGCATGAGTTTACTACTTTATTACCAGCTCTCTGTCGGTGAGGTGGAAAAGACCAGGCTGTAACATTGGCTGAGATCTGTCTATTTAAACTCTGCCTGCCTTTCTCTGTGTACATTGAAGTTATAGGTTTTTGAAGTAACGCAGGACGAGATTGCCAAAGAGCATCATGACAGGTGGATAGAGGAAGTACTACTTGTAGACAAGAAGGCTTAGACTGATGTTTATTTCAAAAAATTCCCCCTTTGGAAATCAAAACATGACCTGTTTAATTCCATTGTTGGTACCTAATTGTTAGTGGTTAATCTAACAGGTTATGTCTTCAGTTCAGTCCTAACCAATGGAATAGTTTGTCTGGCTGTATCTGCCTAGATACCACAGGGAACACAAATGCTGATTGGATAATTTTCTATTTCAAGTTTAATGTGAAGTTTTGGATGAAAAAACAATGGAATATGAATAGTACAGTATGACTGAATACAGCAGACGTAATGCTTATATTAAAAATGCATGGTTTATTTCACAGAAATCATTAGGTCTCCATTATCGTTAGCTTCACCATAGCCAATAATGTCCTGTAGCCTGGTACCTGTGCTCTTGAGCATGCCCTTCTTGTCTAATGCCCTCAGCTTGCAAACTGTCTGCTTGATGTGAGCTGGCAGTGTGTGCGGTCTGGCTCTCACACACTGTACTCTATAGACCACGGCAGCGCCAGGGTAAGCGTTGCCCTTTAGCACGTCAATCGCGGGAGATTATTATGTTTCCTTATTTGTGAGTGTGAGAGAGAACAGGTTCACAATAGATCCACCAGAACGCAACTCATTGTGTGTTCCTGTGCCTGTGTGTGTGTGTGTGCGCTCGCGAGTGAGTGAGTGAATGCTGGTTGGAGAGGTACAAAGACTCCTTACCTCACGGCATTGGCATTCCCTGAGAGAATAAGCAGGGTACAGACAGAGTGAGTGAAAGAGAGAGAGAGGGGCGCACAGTGGGGGCATTCATGGACCCTGTCCCCACGGGAAGGAACCAGGGTCGAGTATTAGCCCCTATTAATAAACAAAGCCAGCCCAGCAGGGGCCTGGCGCACTGCACCGAGAGAGAGCAAAGGAGGGAGGAGGGAGGTGGAGAGAAAAGGAGAGGAGAAGGGCATTCGAGTTCATGTCTATATGTCATTGTCCCTTGGATCTGTCTTCTCAGCCCAGCGCTCTATAGCAGAGTGAGCATTTTATTAACGCTCCGGCGCCATTCCAGATGTTGATTACCTACTCAGTGTGTCTGGGTTGACTGCGCTGTTTGATAATGCAGATGTGCAGGTTTGGAATGAGTTAATATTTTTGTCCACCTCACTTCTTGCTCACATCTATACTTTCACTGCTGTGTGTATTTTTTACTTTGGCGTTTTTATCTCATCAAATCCATTGGTCACACCAGAGGAGATTATTTGGCTAAATAGAGAAAGATACAGAAAGGATTTTTTCGGAGTCTTTTTAGCTTAATTCTGAAGTATTTTACGACTCCCTCCAGTCCCTGAACAATAAATGGGAAACATGTGTTTATATGTAAGCTTAGCCAACATCTTCCCTGCAGCTCAGCTTGCCATGGCAACAGTACTTACCATGAACATTTGTAATGATGCAAGGAAAACAGTGGCAGATCAGGGGTAGTGCCATAGGTTTCCTGCCGTTTGTGAAACAGCACTGGCTTCATTGGGAGAAAGATATTCCTACTGTACCGGTGAATCTGATGACTTTGATTTAACAGAGGCTTTTGCTTGGCCAGGCCTCTGGAGTAACCATCTCCTGCATGTAGGTTCCTGTAATGGTGCACTGACTTCAGTTAGATGTTGTCCAGACCAGAGATCCTGCTACTTTAACTGTTCTTTAGCTATGCTGCTATCAGAGGCAGTGAATCAGAAAGAAAGACTCATTGCAGATTAGAGGGAGCGACAGGAAGTATCGGACCTCTCCAGAGCAGGTGCAGACCTCCACGCTGCATATTATTCATCATCTTCTGCTGACTCACAAGTAGCTTACTGCCTTAAGAGCAGCACACTCACACTACTCTAAAACCACATGAGAAAGGTCCACTTCACTCATAGCTTTACTGTTTTTACTGCACTCCTGGGTATTTATTATACCCCCAGGAGATGCAGTCACTGTAATGAGCTATTGTTATGACTTAATCATGTCCGGTAAGCAGTCTAATGGTCATTGTGGCGTAATAAGTAGTGTCAGGACGCCGCAGGCCCAGCCTCCTCAGCCCACCAGCAAAGCTGCTGCCTTGGTTATCTACTATATAATGTTTCAGTAGGATCACTGAATAGAAGTCATATTAAATAGGGAGGGTTGATGGATCTCTATTAAGGCCTGATTTGATATGAAATCATAACCAATTTTAAGTTCCAAATTCCATTACTGCTAACATTGTCTGCTTTTATTTAATATGGTCAAAATATGCTATTGTGATAAATTAAGCATACCTCTCTGAGTATATTGTAGATGTCAGCAGCACTTAAAGAACACTAGCAAACAGAATTCTAAAAGAGTGCATTAATGGACATGATTATTTGGGTTTAGTTTAGCACAGCTTACAAAATGAATAGAGAACTCACCTATTATTACTCTAATAGGTGAACTCTAGTGCTTTCAAGTATCGTGACCTACACCAACTAGCCACTTTATTAAAGTCCCTGGGAGCATATCAAATATTTAAATGGGGAAAAAAAATTTATAGAAATAAAACAGTTACGAAATACACAGAAACTGTCACTCAAAGCCTCTACTGACTTGTACGAAAAGTGCAACAAAATTAATTACAAACCAACCAACCATATTTTAGACCTATACCCCCTTTATTTTACACAAGTGTTGCAGCATTTAAATTTACATGTACAAGACTACAAAAACAACAAGCTTAGTACACATTACTTCTGTTGCTCAGGCAAGTTTTTTTGGTTTATGTTGGTGCATCACACACAGGCCTGAGACAGCAGGTTTCTAGCTTTTTACTCTGAGCACTGAGTGAATTGAAAATTTTATATTTGCAGTTGAGTTACCAGCTCTACATACATACTGAACATAACCGCACATGCAGGGAGAATTGTGGTCTCACAGCCATACATGTATGATCCAACCAATTAGGAGCTTTTAGATCATTCTGAAATTCTAACTCCAGATCACACACGTTCACGGGTGGTGACAAAATGTTTGGGTTTTCCAGAAGAACCAAAATACGGATTATTATGAAAACCTAATCACTTCTGTTTTGGATGCTGGCTGTGTTCTTCATCTGAGGGACCTCTCTCTAGCTGCCGTGTTAGCCTTGTGATTGGTAAGGAAATTCTTACAGAAGTTAATGTCCATTTTTCTGGTCCATTTACCATATGGGAGCACTTTGTAGTTCTGCAGTTACAGATTGTAGTCCATCTGTTTCTCTGCATACTTTGTTAGCTCCCTATTACCCTCTTCTTTAATGGTCAGATTCGCCACAGAACAGGTATTATTTGGCTGGTGAATCATTTTCGGCACTTCAGTGAGAGGGATGTAATGATGGTGGTGGCTGTTGTACTGGTATGTGTGGATCAGACACTGACAAAATCTCCACTACCCAAAAATATCCAGTCAACAGAATCCTGTGTCCAGCGCCATTTGACGACTGATGAAGGACTAGATGAGCTGTAGTTTCCAACTTGGACAACTGCTCATCCAAATGAAGGCTTTATACTGGATGTTAGAACAGTGCTGGATGGATTTAATTGCATTGTGCCACAAAAGCATTAGTAGGTTCAGCTACTGATGTTTGGTGATTAGTCCTGGATCACTCCAGCACAAATCAGAATGTCATGGATGGAGCTGCATCATTCCAGAGAGCGCAGTTTCACTGTTCCACAGCCTAATGCCAGACAGCTTTATACCCTTCTAGGATTATGCTAGGTGTGCAACTGCTTCACAGTGTCCTGTTTTATTAGCAGTGCTTTTCTCTGAAAATTATTCAAGCTGTGTGTGCACTCTAAAGCACCTCTGCCACCAGTGGCGAAAGAAGCTCAATTCACTGAGAAGAAGTATTTGGATACCTCTGGACGCAAAGTGTAGTAGCAAATCAGGGGTGGAGCTTCTGAGAGTTACAGTTAATTAGCTCTTATTTTACTTATTGTTCATCAGCTCTGTTCATAGAAACGGTATCTTAAGAGTTATAACGTATTATCCTAAAGCTAAAGTTTAGATTTGGATGCATTTGGATGTTTTTTAGATGGCTAGTCTAGCTTGTATTTCAGCCTGTGACTGTCAGCTCAGCTGTCACAATAAAGATCATTTATTCCTGAATTCAGGATCTGAATATAAACCAGTATTATTTACCAGCACAGTGTAGAGGTTTGGCCCTATTCTTTGTAACAAAGCCAGTATTCATGTCCTTCACTCTAGTGCAGGTAAGCACCTCTCCTCACATCTGGTCTGAATACTCTTAACTGAGCCAAGCATGCTCCTTCCTTCCTTCTTTCTTTCTTTCTTTCTTTCTTTCTTTCTTTCTTTTATTTCCTCTCATTCCCTTTTTCTTTTCTTTTCTTTTCTCTCTCTCTTTCTCTCTCTCTCTCTCCCTCTCCCTCTCCCGCTCCCGCTCTCTCTCTCCTCTTCAGATTCCTGGCATGCTTCTCCCTCAGGCAAGGCCTCCTCTAGCCTGTCTTGTGTCAGTATCGAGTGGCATAAATTACCATGTCCTCAAACAACCCATGTACATTTAGACATGTGCTGCTGCTCAGGGGCCTGATGTTGGCAGGGTCTTTAACTCTCTCTGCCAACAGTCTTTTACCAGCTGCAGCAGGCAGAGTAGTTTCAAATCGTTTGTATATACCAGCTTTCCCCATCGAGCGAATTCCGCTCATATCCCCCGAAATAAATCCCGCTAATTGGCTCCACTGCAAACCATTGAGCGGATGTGTCATTGCGAAAGATCTTATACGTACTGAACCAGTCCGTAATCAGATAATCAAAGCAGTAACTTTGTTGAAGTTAAAATTGCTGGAAAACATTTTAGTAATGTAATTAGGAGCTTTCTTTGTCCCTACCAGGATGTGTTGTGTGCTCCACAGATCAGTACATTATGTTTGCAGTCTAACAAGAATTCAGGCATACAGCCATTGTAGTTATTAGCTTTTTCTTTGCTAATTGTTAACCTAGCAAAAAAATCTTACCCATGTCCCGTTAGCCCCAGGTCCCATTTTTGTCCTGGACTCTACTATGATTGAGTACCATCAGCAGTACTAAATGTTATGCATCACAATAATAATGTCGCTGTTTAGAGTGCAGAGATGAGGCAGCGGTAATTTCATTAGTCCTCTGGATGCTACAATTTTCTGTTATATTTCATAGCTATGACCTGGCAAAAAACATTTAAGCATAATTTGCACATACGCTATTTGGAAAATTAGTTTCCATTATATCTCATTTTCATATGTGAAATAATTAAAACAGCAAGCAAGCATACAAACTTGTATGATAAGTTTTATCCAGTGTTTCCTGTTTTTATCAGTTCTACTTTATTTCCAGCATACTCAAAATATGTTGCTGGAAACCTAGACTCTATCTGTTGCCTCATCTCTTGTTGATGCAAGTCTGCCTTTATGCATGGATATAAGAGCCATCTAATGAAATCTCTTTATCTCATTAGATATCAGAAGCTTACAACTGTTATAAAGAGATGACGTCTTTCTGCATGTGATTACGACCCTGTTACTACTTCCTTTCTACTTCATTCCTTAAGGTTTAAAATGACGACTTAACTACTCTGAACTGTCCTGTCAACAGGTGTTTTTCCAGGTGCTCTTTAAAAACGACAGCAGTAACCAATTTTTGAGCGTGTTATTAACGACCTCAGTCTTAGTGCTGATCACAAGATTCTAATTTGCCTTGATTTAAATCATAGTTTACAAGTGGTTGGTTTCACTGGAAAATCATTCATCAGAGAAAATGAACGTTGTGGAGTCCCACAAGTTTCAGTTTAGGGCCTTTAGAGCTTTTCTGTTTGTACATGTTACCTCTAGGTGATGTCATTAGGAAGTATGATATTATGGTTACGCTGATGAAACAGACTTGTGAAGTAAGCCTTGGTACTAACACTGGACATGAGAACTAAAACACTATATGTATGTATGTCACAGCTGAAATACTACTCCTGGCTGTAAGGATTGATTTCTGTTTTATTCCACACATATCGCGGTGACTAAAGTAGCTTTTCATCATTAGACATAAAAAAGAGGGAGTGATACGTTTTCCACTTCGAACAGTCGCTCTGTCAAGTTGTGGTTCTGAACTCTTTGTCGTTCTTCTTGAATCACAGCACTTCGGTCACTCTTGATGTGACATTCTCAACGTTTGTCGCATTGTGAAAGGCGCGAAAGACACTGAAATCCGATTTGATTGGCTAAAGTGCCCAGACTGAGATCTGTAAATCTGATTGGAAGTGCATTTTAAAAAAATATTCTAGATACACCAACAATCAAATTTGGACTGGCAGTCTGAGCCTGACACTGGCTTCCATAAAATACAGAAAACATGGAGACCTTTCAGTTATTAATGCTTCTGGACTGTGGAACTTTCCAGTTGGACTGGACTGTTCCAAATTTTATTAGACAATTTTATTAGACCGTCGAGCTCAGTTCTCAGTCTAAGAAATGTTTGAAAATGTATCTTCTAATGATGTAATTAAAACGTCTCGTTGGTATTTGTCTTCTAAATGTGATCTGTCATTGGCTTATGATTTTAAGTGAATGCTCATAGTTTTTTTCTGTTAGTGTTAATACCCATCTGTAAAGCACTTGAGCTTCCATCAGAATGAAAATGCTGGATAAATATTCATCTTCTTGTTCTACTTTTTCTATTTCTTCTTATTCTTTTTTTGAGAGTGTATGGACTTCATATAGCAGAAGCCTTTCCTGTGTTGCTTCTTTCTATTTATTTTTCACTTCTGGTCCTGAAAGCCACCCTGTTTCGTCATGTGTTTGTGTTACATCTTGCTAACGGTTGCAGTTTAAATCCAGAGGAGAGTGTTCTTGGCAAAGCTTCAAACGGATATGAATATCCGCACTTGATTAGAGAGAGCCAAGGCCAAGTGGAGAAGCACTTGACAGGACATATGCCTGGCTGGGATATTTACAGGACAGCAGATACCGCGTCCTACCTCTGCGCATTATTGAGGTGGGCTCTTTGTGTCTTTGTGCAGCTGGATAGAAGCATTTGTCCCTCCATGTAAACATTAAACATGGCTTTTTGCTGTGAAGCACAAATCTGAAAGTGATTCAGGCAGCTTGGCATATGGAATATTTGGCTTTAAACAGAGGGTTCAATCAAGCTGGAGTTTGTGTTTTGATTGTTAGGGGTGGATAAATGTATTTTCTAGGAGAAACCTAATTCTTTGTTGAGACATCCAGCATAATTTACAAGGTTGTAGTTTAGACAATGGTAAATCTCATAATAAAGATGGTCTTGTCTGAGTATGAATATGAAAGCTATATGGTCGTTATTTAGCGTACAGTCCTTTGGTTTCCATTATCTGTAAATGAAAAACGGGTGGTGTGTTTGGTGTGTTTTCGAGCGAGAGTGTGCACTATAGTGAGAATAAGAGGCTGCAGGTTGTGGTGCGCTCTGTAATTCTCCTGTGCAGCGGATAGGCTGGGGGATGTCAGGTGCATGATGGGATGTGGACTGGCAGGGGACAGCAGCGTGGCAGTGGGCCAGAATCAATTGGCGGTGTAATGAGATGGCTGGGTGCCAGGTTACCATGGAGCTCCCTCTGCCCCTCCTTCACTGGAGGATTGGTAAATTAAAGGCAGAGCAAAAGCTCAGGATGGAGAAAGAGGGAGAGGGAAAAAGGAGAGAGTGGGTGGTATAGGGACAGCAAAGGCCACTACCAAAGGGGAAGGTATGGAGGGTGCTAGACAGAAAAGGGCGGTGCGGTGATTTGGATGAAAGAAAAGCAGAGGGAGAGCGAGCAAGGGTGGGTAAGCCGTGGCTCCAGAGGAAGTCTGAGCAGAGCACAGTTTAGTCAAGATGATGGGGCTCTATAATGTGTTCTGATGCCTTTTCCGCACAAGATTTTTGGCGTGCACGCTTTGTCCTGTGTTGTGTCCCTCAACCAAGGGGTCTGGATAGGAGGAGTTTGTTCGGTTTGGGGGGATAAAAAAGAGGGCTCTCCAAGTTTCCATCAGCAAGACCAACTGTGCCAGTAACCAGAAAACCAGCTAACATTAGCCTAGTGATTGGCCTCTGAACGAGCACATTCTACTTTCATACAGTTTTTAGAATGCTTCATTTTTAGGCAAATGCACCAAGAGTTAATATGATGACCACACCCAGCACAGCGATGTTAGGCAAAGAAATACATGCAAAATGATGAGCATCCTTGTAGCATTTCAGCATAGTAAAATGTATTGGTTTCTATCACTCAGAGCAAAACTGCATGACAATTTGTCATCCTGTTTTACATCATGTTTCGCTTTTCCTGAACCCTGTAATTAGTAGGGCAGGGTATTGATGGCAGTGATACTTGTCATGATAGAATTGTCACAGTATAATGAATAAATAAATGAGGAAAATAATTAAAACTTAACAATGAGAAATATTTGAATAATACTGATGAAGTATTTGAAAACTTTAATATGGGTGTGGTTTACTCTGTGTAACTGGACAGAGCACAGAGGGCCCGAGGATTGAACTTTCTGGACTTTTAATCTCTTTTGAATTAAAGCAGTAGTCTGTACTCAGGCACATGTGTCCATGCGAGAGGGTTTGGGGAGTTTGGGGAGAAATTATTGGTGAAATAACAATGTTCACTAATATGTGCCACAGATCACATACAGTGTAGTAACATAATTCTTTTACTGTTTTACAGAACAAAGAAGGTCTTCAAACACTAACAGCTAACAGCTGAATGCTAATCCTAGCAGTCTCCAAAGTAATAAATCACTACAGTGGCAATGTAAACCCTGTCTGTAAACTAACAAGTGGTGTAGATGCCTTATCAAAAGCTAGTAAAACTTCATTCAAACTAAATTAAACACTGAAGTCACATACAATTATTTGCATTTTGATTTACTTTTTCCTTCATTTGAATTTTTAATATGGCAGGAGGATGCAATTTGTATGAAATATGTAATAATTTAATATGTGTAATACATACTCACTCTTCGCTCTCATTCTGGGTAAACTTTGTTTTCCCAAATGAATGAGTCACCAAGCATAATGTAGTATAGTAACGGTTCATGCCACACCCACAGTAATATGCTGAATGCTCCCTAACACGAGAATGCTCCCTAAGGAGGAAATATAATGATTAGTAAACATGCCATTATTGTGATAGCTAATTTAAAAACAGTATTAGACTGTCTTGGGGTTTAGAAATGGCCTACAGCTCTGCTTGCACTTTCCTTCTTTGAAGCGCAACCTGCGTGTTTTAACTAAATAGAATAGAGTAGAATCCTTTTATTGTCATTGTACTTGCATACAACAAAATTTAGTGTGACACTCTCCAAGCAGCTAACAGTTGGTGAGGAAAACGATTTGTCTTGGTTTAAATAAAACACAGTGTTTTGACTGGATGTAGATGTACCAGAGTGCAACGCCGCCTTCTCCAACAGCCCTTCATACAAATAATACTGAGTTAAGTGCAAATCGCAAACTGTTAGAGCGTGTTGCCAAGAGCTGGATGTTGTAAACATCACACTCTCAGCTTTAAATGCATCTGTTTCACTTGCACATGTACGCCCCAAGTAAAAATAATTTTATAAATATACAGTCATTGCTGTATTGATGTTTAGAACCTTAATTGTTACCCTGTCTTGCCCCACCTCCAGTTACTGCAAAAAAAGTACAACCAAAGTACTTGGTAAACACTATTGAGCATTTACGTAAAGCAAATAAACAAAGATCAAAACACTGTTTTAGAGTGTAAAGCTGCCAGTATCGGTTGCCGTCACCTGGTCAGAATGATGGAGCAAATTATTTCAAGCATGTATGTGAAGCACATGGATTAGTTTAATCTAGTTGTATGTGTTTGCTAAATATGGCAGGCTTTATTTTTCAGTAGTGTATCTCTTCCCTAGCCTAAGGATGGTCCAGTTCATCATTATGGTTCTCTCTTTTGTAGATACCTGTATAGGATTTTTGCTTTTGAAAACATCTTGATAGACCAAAAAATAGAAAAGAATTGCATGAACTCGTATGTGATGCTTTTAGTACAATTACTTACAATCAATTGATCTGGAAATTGAGGCATTAGGCACAAAGCTGAAAGGCATTAACAGAGTTTGCTAAATTAGTGCAATTAGACAAAAGGTAACGTGTTATTTGCTACAAATAGAAATTGAGCATTTTGTCATCTGTGTCAGATTTCAAAATGACAAAATTACACCCCTACAACACATTTGCACCCTGTCCCCTCCGTGTTTTTAGCAACATGCCAGCTTATGTATTTTAAACATGCACAAAAGAAGGACCTGAAACTGCCCTGTTGTTTTTATAGTGATTTATAGTGATTTCACTTTTTGCTGTTTTTCTAATATCAGGCATTCATCTAACATGAATTCCTGTCACATCAGTCAGTCTACTGTTCCACAGTTTGGAATGATTTCTTTCTCATCCACACCCCTGCCATCAAAACAGAGCTTTGAAAGTTCACTCTTGTTTGGAGACCAAAACCATGGTATTTGGGACCTATAGTGTTACTTACTGTTACTGGTTGCCAGTTTTCTTGGCTTAATGCTTCCTATAATACGTTAAAACTATGCTTACCATTCAAATGAACCTTTTGTTTGCAGGTTTGCAACATTCTCATTGCCTGCTTCTGTCCACAGCTGCTCAAGCAATCTCCTGAACAGCAACAGCACAACACTCATGCTAAGCTTATCGCTTACAAACAGGTCCAATGGGTCAGAATATTATCGGTTTATTCATCCCTCACAAGAGTTCAGTAGCTGAGATACATAACCGGCTCGTCACTTTTATGTATCAGTCTGCACAGGCTTTAGCAGAAACTTTGTCTAACAAGAATGTTTGCTACATGCCATGTGCTGATTGTAAAATCGTTAATAAACAAGCACTGATTGTGTTTATGAGAATTGTATGTTTTTATTTAGTGCACTAAAAGTAACTGTGTTCCCAACAGAGCCTTTTCAAAATGTAACTTAGACTGAATACAGATGCCTGTGTGAACTTACTGTCTCTTTGAAGTTGACACCTTTTGGGAAGCTTTTGTTGGGAGGGCTCAGTGTAAAAAATAGTAGGCAGGTTAAATACTGATAGATTTGATACCGTTACTGCTGGAGACTTGTGAAAGTATCTGATGAATAGGCTTTCTGCTTTTTCACACTCAAAATGATTAACTTGTATTTAATGTCAGTTAAAGCAAATAAGTATTTCTGACTTCTGCACAGAGCTACATATTAGACAGATCTACATAACATACAATACAGTCATGTAATATTGTTGAGCGTTCACTAATTTACATTACCTTTCCAGTTTGAGACTGATAGTAGCAGTAGCCCTCTGATTTAAAGCTTTGAAGACTATGGCTGCTGTCAGTGTTAAACTGAATTTTTTTGAATGCTTAACCATAAATGAGTATTACACCTGCTCTAACTGGAAGAGCTAAGCCCTTGGTTCAGAATGTTGATGGCAAAACACACAAAACATACAAACATATGTCAAAACATACAAAGCTTATATAAAACTAAGCACAAGGAAAACTTTGAAACATAAAGATGAATTAAAGTACCTCCTTCTGATTGTGCGTGGGAGTCTGGCGTCTAAGACTAATAACAAGCTGCAACAACTAAATTAATTTTATTAATTTCAGGAGCTTTTTAACTCTGATTACAAAGACAGAGAGAGAGAGAGGGATACAGTTATAAACTTGTGAGCGTGTGCCAGTTGTGCCAATTATTATGCAGCAGTGTTAAATGCTGAAACATTTTAATTCAAAATCAGAATTAGGATCTTTATTTTGCCAAGTGTGTAACATACACAAGGAATTTGCCTTGGTGAGAGAACACGTGTGACATATATTGATTATGATGATCTGTACATAAACGTATGTGCAAATGTTATGCATGAGTAAGTTTGAGTGTGTGGTGTGTTTGTATATATATATTCTCACTGTAAGTAGTTCACACTAAGTAGCCTTAATTTGTTAATGATATCTGCGCCTGTTGGTAACAGTGGCAAGCTAGCCTTGTAGCACGTAAACACAGACATTTGAAGCTTGTAACAAACATCCATCCATCATATATTTTACTATATATGTTGCAGCAACTCTGGCATAGAACAACTGATGCTATTTTTAATTTCTCACTGCTTGAAGTGAGCCTCCACCTCTACCACCCGAAAAAAAATGTCCAGATGTATTTGGTTGATCCCTCTGTCACTTTCTAATTAAAGTTGCTATATATTAGGATGCATACGCCCTTCTGTCCATCTCCTGAAATTCGAACAAATGAGAGAGCTAGCCTGACTGAATCTAGCTTGACACCATGGCACAGCTCCAGTGTACATAATGTTCCTTTTTACCTTTTAAGATTTGAACTTGTAATGCTCTAACATGAAAATTTCCTTCCCACAGACATATTATTTCGCTATTAACTATTATAAGAACATTGTCAGATATTGATGGTAGTTTTAGATTTAGAGAAGGGTAAGTTACATTTAAGTTTTCCTTAGACTGTCCTGTCCGTCCTGTCCTTATCAAGCTGATTAGGCTCCTGTATCCATGTACCATCCAGTGTTAGTTGTTATCAAGTATTATCTTGCAGGACTAATTTGAACATTTTTGTTTCTAACCAAAAATGAATAAGAAGACACAGCGATAGTGTAAACCTATGCATGTATTGTTATATTTAACTGTAGTGATACACTACACTGTCTGCAAGTGTTTTCTATGTTCTGATTTGGCACAAACTCAGTTTTTCAGAAGCAGTCAAGATCTGATGTAAGTGTAGACCTACAGCTTTAATTCAAGAGGATTAAAAAAAATTATATATATATATATATATATATATATATATATATATATATATATATATATATATATATTTGTGTGTGTGTGTGTGTGTATAGA
>CM067488.1:10912388-10935668 GCA_034552555.1 Semaprochilodus insignis
AGAGACAGTATATATATATATATATATATATATATATATATATATATATATATATATATTTGTGTGTGTGTGTGTGTGTATAGATATATATTCGTTATATATATAAAGGCGTGCTCGATTGGGATGAGGTCAGGGTTGAGGTCAGTTTATGAACATTCCACTTTTTTGTCTTTTTTTGTCTTTTTTGAACTATCTGGTTGCTTTTGCAGTATGTTTTGCATCACTATCCATCTGTCCTGCAAAGTGCTATGCTATGAATTTTGCAACAGCATTTGGCTGAATATGAGCTGATGATATAACCTTATACACTTCAGAATTCATCCTGCTGCCTTTATCAGCAGTCATATCATCAATAAAGACCAGTGTGCTGTTGACAACCATACATGATCATGCCATAATACTGCCACCACAGTGTTTGACAGATGATGCTCATGTGTAAGGTTTCAGATCAAGAGTCATTTCTTTGCATTTCCATGCTCTCATCTTCCCTTCATTCTGGTACATGTTGATCGTGATTACATCTGTGTAAAGAAACTTGTTCACCTCTAGAATGTCCTTGACCTGACTAGATCTTGTGAAGGGGTTTTTCTTCACCATGGAAAGAATTGTATGATCATCCACTTTCTGTGATCTTCCAAGTCTTTTGGTGTTGCTCCAGTTCACCAGTGCATTCCTTCTTTTTAAGAAGGTATGAAATTGCTGGTTGATTGATTTAGCCACTCCGAAAGTTTCTACTATCTCTCAGATTTGATTGTTTTTTTCCAGCCTAAAGATGCCCCCTTTAATTTGCATCCACACCTCTTTGGATTGCTTATTGAGAGTTTTTATGAACAGCCACCGATATTCAACGTTTGGACTCAACTCTAGACCTTTAATCTACTATTTAAATTGTCATGACATAACAAAGAAACAGGGCAGACCTGGCCAGAAAACTGCTAATCAGTCAACAGTACAGTAACTTCTAAACCTGTGAAAATAGAGGGACTATGCATAAAACTGTGTCAAAACTGACAAACCTGACTATATGCAAAAATTAGTTTTTCTAGTAGTTTCAATTTATGCTGTTTCTGGTGAAATGATACCTATAAAGATGTTGTACCTGTATTGGCACAGATACTGGCGTTTAAGTGTGGTGTTGGTACTGATACTTATGACTGATAGCACAGCAGTTTCTGGTGTGCATTCGCATAGTTTGGCATACCTTTGAAATACAGGTTGGTTGCTCCCCAGTAGACAGAGCTTAATTGCGCATCAGAGGTGTGGGTTAACAAGCGGCAGCAAACACTCTCTTGAGCTGTTGCTGCAGCCAAGCCAGCAAAAACGTTGAAATTTGCTGCTACTGACAGCGTGAGCAAGTCCAGCATCTGATGCTTGGAGGTGTAAGCGATTGAGCAACATGCATGTGAGCCTAATCACTTGAGAATCTTGAATGTGAAACAACGTTTTGGGACCATTTTTGCTGAGCCAGAAAAGTTACTAGGTGCTTACATGTACACACCACAAGTTTATATATTATTCAATTCTGTTTTTAACTAAATTGCACAATACAACTATTTTACATTTACCCAAGTGGTTAAATATGATTCTTCATACTAACTATATGATAGTATTTACTAATTCTAGATAGTAAATGGACAAAAATAGGTTTACTGCATCTGATATATGAAATCCAATGCTGTTCAGTCACGCGGAGTATGTTTAGTTTGCCACACAGAACATAAATTTTACTAAATAAAATCTAAAAAATGTGATTGTATTAATATCTGAACTTGTCAGGTTAGCCATGTTATACAGCTGCAGTATGTGTACTAATACATTGGCCAGTGCTTAAGGATCTCGAATCTGTAGCAATATAGGAAGGAAAAAAGTGGTATCCGTGATTGTCTACTAAACTGATGTAGACTAAATGTCTAATATCTGTAGAAATCTATATACACTGATCTAATGGGCAGGCAGTACAGATGATTCTGAAGGTGTTCATGTGAGTCCCGGGGTCACAGGAGCATATAACAGACAGTACACATAACCTGACACATTGTTGGAAAGCTCTGATTCTCTAGTTTAAGGTGGAATTTGAAGGGTTGTAAAGTTACTTCAGCACATGTTCTGATTGCCCCACCGATGCTGCATTTATAAGGTTATGTGACTTGCCATTGTATTGACTGTTGCAGTCAATGAAAAGTCTAGATTATGCTAGAAATCAGTGAACAAAGAGAATACAACAGCGACATATCCCTAATTCAGAAGAGTGAGTTCTGTACCTAGTGTTCGGCAGGCATCTACAATCCTGACAGTAAAATAAAAGCAGTGCAGTGCAAGGATTTGATTGAGGAGTGTGAATGCCCGGGCATGGGCGGTGTCTCAGCAGTAGCAGCTGGGCCTGCGCAGCTTGGGCATGGCACTTTGTGTGTGTGTGTGAGTGTGAGTGAGAGAGAGGCAGGTCAGCTGGGGACAGACACAGTGCTGACCCCGTGACAGTGTGGGAAAAGCAGAGCAAACAGGCCAGCGCCACAGTGCCCGCCCTATAGTGGTGCCGGACCAATCCCTGGACTTTGTGTGGAGTGCAGGGCTGCAGAGACAGAGTGGACAGTGTGAGCGGCTAAGGATTATGGGTAAACGGGGGGAAACAAAGGGACTCTTCATCCTCGCTGAGCTCCTCGCGCATCTTCTCATACCGCACTCCTTTTGCTCACTCTGTGATCCATCCAGATTACTGTCTTTCTCAAAGCGTTCCTCAGATGAGGAGCGCAGATAAAAATTAAGCAGTGGCGCAGGCGCTCCACGTTTTATCTCGAATCCTTCGCAAATGATACACTAATTGGTGCACCGGCATATTTCTCCCACGACCAGAGACAGTATGATAATGAAAACACAAGCCCTCTGAGGAGCTCTTCATTTCCCCAAGATGAACAATAATTAAGCAGTGGCTCTGCTGGGCAGCAGGTGTTGCCTCTGTCTGTGACAATTCAGCTGCTCTTCAGTTTTAGTGAGAAGGTTAGCTGTAGAACTTAGATACTGTTTGAGCTTCCATTGCATCATATCCATTATGCATCTCAGCATAAAGTTAGTTCAAACTAAACCCCAAAAAAGTTGTTGTTGGGACATTATTTCAAGTTAAAATTAAAACTGAATACAGTGATTTGTAAATGACTTTGACATGTATTACATTGAAACATTACAACAGCAAGTTGTTTGATGTTTTACCACATGTATTTATTTATTTGTTTTTTACTTAAACACATTTTCTAATTAAACATTCTAACATATCTCAAGTAAAGTTGTGACTGTGAAACATTTACCACTTTGTAGTGTTGCCATTCCTTTTCCCTGCTTAGGGACTGAACATGCCAACTAATGAATCATTTAAAGTGTACTTTTGTCTCATTTTAAGGTGTGCAGCATTACAAGGACTTTGTTGCTGCGTTTGCCTTTAAAATGTGCCAGACATTCTTTACTGGGAACAGGTCGGGACTGCAGGCAGGCCAGTCCAGCACCTGTACCCTCTTCATCTACCGTCATGCCTTTGTAATGTGTGCAGAATGTGGAATGTGTTCTTACTGAAAGATGTATGAGAATCCTTAGAGAAGAAATCAGCATATGCTGCTCCAGTATCTCTACGTACTTTTCAACATTAATGGTGCCTCACAGAAGTGTAACTTACCTTCGCCAAAGACACCAACACACCCCATACCATGACAGTTCCTGGTTTTTCTGGTAACAGTCTTGATGGTCCTTTTTTCTTAGGTCGGAAGCACACGACAAGGGCTGTGATAACCATATTACTGCAGTGTTGTGGTTTTGTGGTGTCTGCCTGGGTTGAACACATTGTCATATTTATTATATAGCATTTTATTCTGGTGAAAGTTGATTTACCATCATTAATCATCCTTTTGGGGTAAACCGCTAAACTATGGGATATGTTGCTTTTTTTTTACCATGGTAAGTAAAAATCCATACCATCACAGCCCTACACACAGTGTTCCTTTCTTCCCAAAATAGATCTGAAATACTGAGTCATGGACCACAATACATGTTTCCACTGTGTGATGGTCCATCCCAGATGCCTTTGAGCCCAGAGAAGTTGACTTTGCTTATGTACTCTGTTAACACAAGACTTCCTTTTGGCAGAGTCAAGTTTTAACTGCCATTTGTGAATGTAACTATGCATTGTAGTGCTTGATGAAGGATTGCCAAAGTACTCCTGAGCCCGTTTGGATATGTTGCTTATAGATGAATGACTGTCCTAATGCGGTGCCGTCTGGGGGATCAGAGAGCTCAGCTTAGTCTTGCTTATTTGCCATTTAGGCACTTAAGTTCCTCTAGATTTTTAATTATCTGATGCAACCTTGCCTATCGTTCTTTAGGCAACATTGTTCTTAAACATTTTGATCATTGTTTCATGTATTCGTTGGCAATCTGGCAAGCCTCTGCTCATCTTTACTCCAAAAGGACTAGGCCTTCCCTGGATGCTGCTTTTGCACCAAATCATGATTGCAGTTGGTTGTTGACATCACCTGTTTCCTATTACATCATTATTTAAGTATTTTACCTCTTTACTAGCCCTAAATTGCCCTTGTCCCAACATTTTCTGTAACGTGTTGCAGGCCTAAATGGCAGAAAAGGATGTTTATTTACAAATATAAGTGAAGTAGACCAGACAACACATGAAATGTCTTGTGTTCATATGTTTGTGATGAAATACAAGTCAATTTTAGAACAGATGACAAAAGCATATTTCTTGCATGTGCTTTAACCTTCAATCAATACGTGTTTGTGTTAAGTGTAAGTAGCAGAAGAGATATTTTATTATTTAAGACAAGGTTTTGTTTTGACTTGGTTTGCTGAAACTTTACAATTTTATATTTTTTAATTATTTCCATATTTTTGATATATGACTTAAAATTGAAAGAAACGAATAATCATAAAATAAAACAATAATGAAATAGTAATAATAACAATAATAAAACCGAGAGTGTTAAAGGGCTCACATACTGTGTTTTGTTTTTTGTTTTTACCCTCAAAGGTTCACTTACAGCCAAAAGAGTCATAATTCATTTTTACATCCCCACTTTCCAACCTCTCTTTATCTCCTACAGGTGAACAGGCTGCATTTGTTACTGTGTCTTTATGATTGATTTGTAAATAAGTGCTGTTTCATAATATATGTGACTGGCTCACATATATTGTGCTTCATCGTGCCACAAGTAAAGGCATCATGACATCACAAAAACAGGCTGTGTTTGTTGATTAGTTTCCATATATGGACTGTCTGGACTGTGGAGTCAATGTTATGTTTTGTAAGCTCTTTTATTTTGAGTAATTTGAGGAAGAAGATTTTTTTCATCCTCTTTAACACAAAAGGTAAATTAAATTCTGTCACTATTTATTTAATTGTACTGTATGCATTAAAGTATTAACAGGTGTAGTGTTTATGGGGTATTTCTTATGGCAAAAAATTGTATTGTGTTCTGTGACCTACGGCTCGTAGGCTGGTTGATAAACCTAGAAAAAGAAAGGTGCTGAGGTAGCTGTGGTCAGTGATGTCTCCTTGTCTGCATGCATAAAATGATGCTTTGAGTGCAGCATGAGGGTGCTGCTTTACTCTGTCTAGCAGGTCAGTAGAAAGCAAGCGTGTTAGGGGAGACTGGTGGCCCGTCTGGCTGAGGTGGGGGGTTAATACGAGAGATTGGTGGAGGGCTGCCGCAGTTGTGCGTGAGCAGAATGTTGCAGAGACAAGGAGAGAGGGAGAGGCGTGGAATTTACAGGGGTGAGACACAGTGCCTTCATAGTGTACTGTAGTGTGAATGCATATGTTTATGCTGAACACAGCTGTACAGTAGAGAGAGGCACCACAGGGGGGCTGTGGAACCCGCCCACAATCACACACAAATACACGCACATGCTCAGTGTTGAGCAGTATATTACCTGTACCACTATGTCAATACTGGTTTCACACTACATATACGTAGCCTTCATTTATTTTGATTCCAGTCAAAATGACCTACTCATTTTTCAAAGTCAGGGAAAAAAGAAACTGAACTAAATATGTCAGTATGTCAGGTCTTACAGTATTTAGTCCCTTTGCCTTTATTACAGTTTCTTTTTAGGAGACACACCTTTAGTTTCTAAAAGACATCTGCATGACATTTTTCAGTCTTCATAAGTTGGTAGCATTTTCTGATTTCACCGAAAACATTCATTGATCTGAATTGAGGTCTGGACACTCAATTGTTCTGAGAACACCAGCGTTTTTTTTTTTAGCAGATGCTCTTCTTTTTTGTCTATTTCTTTTTTCAATAAGGGCTTCTTGATGGCTACCCATCCATTTACACTTATGGCATTGAGCCTTCAGACAGTGGAATAGACAGAAATACATTTTTTCATATCTGAAGTAAGAATGAAGCTTGATTTTTTTTCTCTCTCTCTCTCTCTCTTTAAAAGGTGCGAGGAAAAGGTACTGTTCTGAGGAGGAGCAGTTTTGGTGGTCCACCAGATCTTACACAGTTGTTAAACGTCCCATTTTCTCAACTTTTTTAATATTCTGGTTTTGTAAACTCCTGTTTTCCTTTGACTTGCTTTCATGTATGCTTCCCTTGTGCTTCCCTGTATTGTATATCTGATCTCCTTAGAAAAATATCCTGTAAAGACAATAACTTGTACTAGATGGTAATTTTGACCAGAAATGAAGTACATAATGGGTGGACTGCTTTGTGCATTATTGTATGTCATTTGCTGGGCCCTTCAGATTATTATGAATAGTTGAAAATGCACAGAATAGAAATAGTTAGTGGACTCAAAAGAAGCTACATCTTATTAGTAACACATACTCTCTTTATAGAGTACTTCTGTAGTGCACTGTAAAACAAAACCTTTTTGTGTAGATGGCAGTATTTTTTTAGGGTACTGGAAGTCGCCCGTACAGATTATGGCCTGATGATTGTGTTGTTTGGCTAAAGAAATTCCCCTTTTATTGAAGGTTCATTAATTTTTCAGCTGAAGCCCCAGTAACAAAGCACCAGTATTTATGAATGTTTTGTAATACATTACAGTAACCAAATCCTGGTTTTTAATAACATGTTTGTTTTTTATGCCTTTTTAAGTGTTTTTTTGTTGGCTCTGGAGACCTAATGGTGATTTACCTAAGGAAAAATGGGAGTTTTGTTGCAGGTAAAGGTGAGTGTTATTTTAAAACATCTAAAACAAGGTGTGAGATCACAACTAAACCTCAAGAAGAGAGGCTTGAGATTACTACGCGCTTATTTTGACATGAAGCAGTTAAGCTTCAGGAGACTTGAACAAATGTCTCCTTCGTCTTTCCATCTAATCCTATTGTTGGGTGAGAGAAAATATAGAGATATAAAGGACATCCTTTTTTTTTACTTGCTTTATTACAGCAATACCAGCTTAACAGGAAAATACAGATCGTCATGGGTAAAATAACAAATAATGTGAATTAAATTAAATGTGAAAAAAGTGCAAAAAACCTGAAATAAATAAAATGATCAACACCCAACTTGGTTATATTAGTCTGGACTCAGTTTAACTGATGGAAGTTAGTATGTGGTGACATAGGACTTCTATGTTACAGCTAACATTAGCTTACCTTTTGTGTGATTTGTGACAATAATAACTTACAGAAGTTACTTGTGTTGTTCTTTTACATAAGTTTAGTTAGAAACAGTCTTTTAAACTTTGTATGGCTGCATTTTGAGATTCAATTTCATAGTTCATTTTTCTGTGCAATATCAAAGTAATACAATTTTCTTAGTGTGCTGTAAATCAGTGTAAATCAAGTGTTATGCTTGTGTATGGGCTTTTCACTTGAATGCCAGTGTCTCAAGAGGGAGTTTTCATAGAGTTTCTTTTGTATAGATAAGCTCTGATTCAGTCATTTGCAGGCACATTTTCTTCCTTTATAGATGCTGGGGCACTGCCCTACCAATTACCACGAACAAAAACCAAATAGACTTATTAAATTATTGTGTGTGTGTCTGTGTGTGGGTGTGTGTGTGTCTGTGTGTGTCTTTTTTTAGTTTGAGTGCCTTCATGAAAGCCTTTATTGCTTTCAGTGTGGTTCCCCCAAAAGATCTGTTTTAGTCAGTTAGTCGGACTTTCCATTCCATAGTACAGATTAGAGTGCTTGGTTTCATGGGTCAGCTGGGCTACATGTTTGACCTGTATTGCCTCAGCTGTCTATTTCATATATTTTCTTTACCAGAATATAATATTTAATTGTATAGCATAAAATGCCGTTAGAATAATAGAGAATGCATTTTAACCCAGCAGCTAACTATCTCTACAGCACTCTTTTCTTATTCTAGCTAGCGGTCCCGGGCAGTAGGAAGCTTGCTTGGACTGAAACTTGTTACCTGGAATCCGATCACAGATAGAGTCCAGGTAGAGTCCGGAGTGTAGAGTTGGCAGTTGTGCTACTGGGGAGAAGAAAGTATTTGGACTGATAAACGTTCAGAAGTGCCAGAGTTCATAAAAGTAGTAAATGTGGGGGTTATTTCCATGGCTTTCTGCTTTTCTGTTTTTCAATTATTGTATTTATCTAAAATGATCAAATATTTGTTGCAGCCTAAAGCATATGAATGCCTGTAAATGTAAATGAAGGAATGATATTTGGAAATTATTTTACACACAAAAAGACATGATATAAAATTTTGTCAGTACCACCCAGTACTACAAAAGACACTGACCTGCACGGCCCGTCACACTGCTAATAGTATAAGGACGCTTTGAATATTGCTTACAGTCAGTGGCGTGGGGAAATGCTTGGGCGTGTTTGACTGGTCCCTCTGCATCCCCGGGGAAACCTCCATTGGCCGCAGGGCATTCAGGATTATTAGGGTGTCAGGGTGTCAGCCTCACTTTACTGAGCAGAACGGGCAGCTGGGGATTAAAGAGGGAGAATCAGGAGATGACTGGTCCGGCTGAACAAACTGTGACATACAGCAGTGTTTTTGCTCAGCCTCAGCCAGTGACAACATATTCTAGACAGTGCCAGTGCCAGCTGAGGTCACCACTGTTTTTGTTCATGCGTATGTATTTCTGGCGTTCACTCTGATTTATGTGCGTCTGCATTGCCGCATGCTATATATTGCTTCGCCACTGATCCATAGATGTGCCATGAACATGTCCCTCTATTCTTGGACAGGGACACAGACAGATGCGCTGCTGTCGGCCGTGACCCGCTGAGCAACCACCGAGTATAAGCAAAAGAGTTGCCTTAAAACAGTTTCATTCGTGCAGAACATCCACGTTCTCTCTCACAGAATGACGGATGGCTGCGATGACGACATGCAGGCAGTGCCGTATGTTTCTCTGACTTAATTTAAACAGTTGTGAAACCCAGTATTTTGCCTAAGCATCTGTGTGTGTAGCGCTACTGCGTGTGTGGAAGTAATAATATTTGGCTCAGCTCTGGTGCGGTCAGTGCTTGGCGAAAATGGCTACTCCGTGAAGAGTCTTTTCTTTCTTGTTGTTTTTCTTTGTTTCAGTAAAAGGTGGCGAAAGGCCAGAGGGAGGCTTTTAGGAGCCAAATTAAACTGTAGATTAGTATTTATTTTTGGTGCAGGGAAGTCTTCCAAGAAGCATGTGCGTATTTGTGTGCGCGCGAGTGCGAGAGAGGGTGGGGGTTTGGTCGAGCGGCGGATCTGGGAGAGGCTAGCAGGAGGACGGTTGAGGAGTTGTACCTGGTCTGCCTCTCTCTCTCTCGGCAGCTGCGAGAGCGGGCAGAAGGGACGAGGTTAAGGGGTGACAGCACTGGTGCACAACTCCATTTCCCCCTCGCCAAATTTCCACAGTCTCTTCTTTCTTTTTTCTTTTGCTTTATTCAGCAGAGTGAGTGAAAAGCCAGTGAGAGTGGGAGAGAAAGTGAGAGAGAGAATCAAGCCAATTTTTTTTTTTTTTTTTTTTTAAGACTCGATCTTGGCTTTCTTACAAACAGATGTTGCCTGTCATTTGGTCGTTAAGCAGGCACCCAGTTCGTAGATACAGAGGTTTTTACAGGCATTACGACTAGGTCTTCCTTATTTATGCTTTTACGAGGAGGAGAATCGATCTTTTATGAACGCTGGAATCTCTTTTTCTAAATCGTTTACTTGTTTTGTGGTTTTTTTGCGTGTTCTCAGTCATATTTCTCTCCGTTTCCTTCTTTCTTTGTTTCCTTCTTTGCGTTTGGTTATCGTGTTTTTTTTGGTTTGTTGTTTTTCCTTAGTTGCATGCTTGTGTTGTCTCGTGGGCCACAGTGGACTGGACTCTTCAAACCTCCTGCTAAATGCTGTAAGCACAGTGAGTATAGAGAGACTGTTTGGAAACAATAAACAGACCATCGGTAAGTCACTATCAACATGCTTCAGAGCTAGCCAGCGCTTTGCTGTGTACGTTCTGCACTTGTCTGTTGTGCTGTTCCAGTGTTTTATTTTTTGCGCAAACTTAAAGGCCTACTTAGCGGCATAACTTTGTGTTTGCTACCTTGTTCCCAGCAAGCAGCAGTTGTCTGCATTTTTGTTACAAATGCATGCAGTAAGCCTTGTTGTTGTCGTTCTGATGGGCTTGGTTGTGCATGCGTGCTGTGGAGTGCTGGTTGGAGTGGCCTGTGTGTGTGTAGAGGGGGGCGGGGGGGCTTTTGGGGGAAGCGCCCTGCTGCATTTCACCCCTTCACCCACTGTGGTCCTGGTGGCAGGGCTTGTGCCCTCTTTTCAACTGATTTGAAGGGATCTTTTAACTTCTTGGCATTACACCACTAGCATAGTTAAAGGAACTTGGCATCTGCATCAAAGACCAAATCTGGTCATTTAAATTCAAGCAGTGTGGAGCTTGGAATGGAAAGCGTACTGTCAGAAGTTCTTTAAGTGGAAGTGCTGTGCAGGTCCAAATTGACCATCAAATAATTTCACACTGAGCTACTTGTTATTAAGAGTGCTGCATTAAGCTTTGTAGGCCAGATTTACTTCACACATCTCTATTAGAGCAGCTTATTATTTTCTCTCCTGCCCAGTGCAAGTGCTCTCAAGTTGCAGGATGCAAGCATTTTAATGTCTGATTAAGGTTGCTTTTACTTTGTGACATTTGGGGTAGGTTTAGTCTGTGCAAACTTTATTAAGACTACAGTTAATCAGTCTAGTATTCTTTTTTCCTCTTCAAAAAACAATGGATACATTTTGGATTTTTCATAGTAAAAGTACATTTAGTATTGTTTCATTATGCAGCCATAACCTTTTACTGAACTGCGTATGGTTTAAGATAAGAAACAGATATTTATTTAGTGGAAAGCTCATTAGCAGGTATGTACGTTGTTTAGCATGACACTGATAAAATGTTCAGGCTGCCAATACCGTGTTGGTGGGGTTGAGGTGGATCTTCCTGTGCTTGGTCATTGCCCTCTTTGGATTTCTGTCACTTGGGAAACTTGCATGCCCATATTGTCTTCCACAAGGCGGGATTTACTGGGTAAACTAGTATCACTGTGCTCGTTTATGAAGGAATATTAGCTTTTTACCATTATTATCTTTACTGTGCACTTCCTCGTGTCTTCCATATAAAAATTGCTTTGTCCTTTGATCGTATGTCCTGTCTGATGTAGATTAATTTCTAGAATGCTACTTCAGACATACAGTAAAGACTTCCCTTTATTTATTTAGATTCATTCAAGCAGTAGAGTATTGATTTTGTGGGAGATCTTTCCAGGGATATTAGTTGTAAGAAGGAGGAAGGGCAAAGTCCAAGGAAATAAAATGAAAAACAAACAGTTTCAATACTGGAGATTAAAAGACAATTAAAAGATAAAGAGAAAGCAGGACTCCCAACAACCATGCAAGACCTCGTAGACCACCAACACTAACCATCACAGCACTTAAAGCTTTCATCTTTGAGGGATCAGGAGGAGAAAATCAAGCTTCGCTTTTGCTTCAGATTTGAAATAAAAATCACAGGTGTTTCTGTCCATCCTTCCACTGTCAGAACACAACTCAACACTACTGGTCTGAAAGGATGTGCAGCTGTCAGGAATACCTTACTGAGGAAAGGACAAAGACAAATAATTGACTCATGAGAAGCAGAAAATGCAACTTTTGCAACTTTATAATTGAACTTTGGACATACGGGAAAAAAAATATCCCTGCAGATTCTTTTTTTCACTGCTGTCACTTTCTGTGAAATAGATGATTTTCTTCTGTTTTCTCTAAAGAATGAGCTGTCTGAAATTATATAAATGAAGGATGGTCTCTAATTTTGCACAGCAACACTAAACCTTTTTTTTTGTATTTTTTACTTTGGTATTGTATTCATACACACTTAGTCTAAAATTATTTTGTGTAGTATAAAAATATATATATACATATATTTATTATTTATTTAACTTTGTTTTTTTGTTTATTTTTGTTTTACTAAAATTCTGGATTTGGTATAAAACAGGTGGATAAATTAGTTTGGCACTTAGATTTCAACACATCCTACTCTACTCTACATCCTTTCGTTCATTCTGTTATGTTATTTTGAATGGTGAAAAGATTACTGTGCTCAGGGTCATACTTTGAACCTTCTGGCCTATGTTCTAATGTGCCGATGACAGAGGAATTCACCAGACTCAAATATGTTCTACCAGCCATTAAAAATCATAAAACATTTCAAAAGTTGAGGAAGCAGTTCTAAAAAGATAAGCTTATATTTACAGCTTAAATTCAAAACCCCTCTCTCTCTCTCTCTCTCTCTCAACCACCCACACACACACACTTTGTCTTGACTGTCTTGAAGTGTAACAAAAACTCCTGCGCTCTGCCATGTCTCTGCAAACAGCCCGGGCCGTTAGAGTGTCGTACTGTAGCCAGGCTCATGAAGGTGAAACTTCTCCTCGCACAGCACTGACTCTATGACTTTAATCTCCGATCTCGTGTTTGATGTACTGTGATCCCCTGGCTCCAGCAGTGTTTCCCTGCGCACAGTGGTGCTGAAGGTTTTTATTAACATGCTCTGATTGGAATGAAAAGTTGTGCTGGAAACGTTTCAAGTCTTGACAAATCATGTGACACACAGTCAATAACTGACCTTCTTTTTAGAAAGCTATGTTATCTCTTAGATTCACTCATGTCTTTCCATCACAATCATTCAGTGGCTGCAGAGTGGTGGACAGCAAGAGCCACATTCTGATTCTTACATTAGCTGCTTTATGGTTTGGTGCAGTAACCAGATTTTATTATTTTACCAAAGCAACTTTTTATCTGCCTTGATCATTTTTGGACCCTGACTGTGCTAATATTATTTACTGTTTTTCAGTTTCTGTCTGCTTGTCTGACTCTCTGTGTACTTCTGTCTTTTGTTCTTTTTATTAATGTCTTTCTTTCTTTTCATTTCTGTCTTTCCTGATATCATTAGTTTGGCAGTTTATTTTGCCTTTTCTTTTTTGTTGTGTTTTCTCTGTTCAGGAATGAGAGAGGTTTTTGATTAGACTGTGTAGGGGAGAGTCAGAACATTGGCTGGTCTTAGGCAGGCCACATTTCGCGTTGCTCAGTGTTCGCTAAATTCCAAACTGATCTCACCCACATGACTTTATGATTTCACTGGCTAAGAGTTTTTGATTTTCTGTTGTCTTCCTTTGTCGCTAGGCATTTTTTTCCTTGTAAATCTGCTTTTTATTAGACTGCTTGAAATAAATTATACAACTTAATGGTGTAAGCCATTGCATTTTAGAATTTCCCTCTGGGATCAATAAAGTATCTATCTATCTATATATCTATCTATCTATTTTATTCAAGTATATATATTTGGAGTTGCAAATTGAGAGGTGCGGTCACAGTGTCATTTAAACATTTAGCAAGTATTTTTGTTTTCATTAAATCGTGTTTAGTTAATATGTGTAAAATATTTTCTTTCTTTGTATATCTCTTCTTACCAGTTTTCTGTATATATATATATATATATTTTTATCATCCACTGTTGATAATTTAGCCAAGTTTATCTCACGTCAGCCAGTCTCCCTGTGGTCCACTCTGCATGTGTATATTTATAATTACTTGTAGGAATGGTGCTGGGGGGGAGAGAGGACAAAAATACAAAATGAGTAAACTAAGGCTTCAGATATACACTCAGCATCAGAAAAATAGTTGCACCCAGAGAGAAGTGTGGGGTTGCAATGCTATTGGGAAGGAAGAAAAATGTTACCGGCAACAATAAATGTTGATAAATTTAGACAGATATGGATAATATTTATTGAGCTACACAAACAGAAGTAGTATCTCTCAGTATAGCGTCGGGCTGCCATGTCTGCTAACACGACATGACAGACGTCTCTGCATGGAGTTGTAGAGGTTCCTAATGGTGTCCTGTGATAATCCATCCCATGCAGCTTGAATATTCTCACACAGTACAGCAGATTTTGCTGTAGGTGTGGAGTGGCACCATGCTGTCTGGACATGTGACGTGTGACATTTGTTGGTCGACTACACTAAGACTAAAAGATGACCCGCTGCCATTCAGAGTCACTCCATGACAGTCTGGCACGACACCATCACAGTGTTTGACGATGTTGACATGGTTTTAAGGGCAGTCATCATAACTGCGTGCATGAAGTCCTGCGTCATTCAGCTGTCAGTGGTGCTGGCACTAACAGGATGAGTCATGGAGGGCATCACAGCTCACTGAATGCCCATAATCCTGGCGGTTGGGTCATTCCTTGCATGTCGGATAATTCATCGGTTCTCTCTCTCTTTGGTTCATGTAGGTCTTCCAAATCTTCCATGCCTTCTTCTATCCACTGAAATCTAAGTGCCACAGCGTGCTATGGTACTATCTGCACAACCGGTATTGCACGCAATACATCGATGAGACCATCCCGCTTTCCGGAGCCCTACGATGCCACCCCTCTCCAACTCTTCCAACTGCTCCAAATGCTTTCAAATTCTTCTCTGAGGCATACATCACTTGCAAAGGATGCTACCAACACAACAGCAAGAGTCAGAATGGAAGGCATAGACAACAGGACAACCTTATATAATCGGTCAGGTACAGCAATACCTGGCCCGTCCTTGCTTATGTCACATGTGCGGCTGAGCATGAAACTTAAATCATTCGCGTGCCTCCCAATGTCAAACCTACCCACCAAGTTTCATTCCTGTCAGTTGATTCCTTCTGGGTTCAACTGTTTTTCACATGATGAGCCTAGATATATAAATGAATGGTAGATCAGATTTTAGACAAGGCTACAAAGGGAATGTTTGCGAAGCATTTCCAGAATTGTGGAAGAGAATTGAAAATATACAACATACAGGTAATACCAAAGACTTTCAGCTCTGTGTGCTGTATGTAAACTCACTCTCAGTTTCTGTGTTCTGTATATAAAAAACTGGATTATCTAGAAATTGCAATATTATTATTAATATATTAATATTATTAATATTAATATTAAAACGTGTGCCTGTAAAAAGAAAAATGAAAAAGTGAAATGAAAGTCCACTGTACAGAAACTAGTGTATATATGTGAACCTTTCTGGTTCGACGAGTGTTGCCAGGTAAATTTAGCTAAGGTTTAGGTTCAAATGAACAGAGGATGCTGTAACTACATACACTCTCTAACATCTATAACAGGCTTGTTTTGGAATATTGACAGTACTTTGGGACCTAACTTTAGTAATGCAGAAATGTTATCTAGATCTCCAAAACTCGCAAAATAAAGGTTCCTCAGTGGTTCCTGGCTTAGATACAGTTGTAGGGGAAAGTTAATTGGTTAATCTTGACCTTTTTGTGGATGATTGTTACACTTGAAATATGTCCTTTACACTTGCACATCTCATTAAACCATCCTAGGATTCTTTGGGAAACCATAAGTAGTTCTTCTATGGCATCACTACCAAGAATCCTTTTTGCCATCTGTATTCTTAAGAACTCATATGGTGTCCTTAGGACTGAAGAGAAATGTCAAAGAAATAGGGATATCTGGTTTCACATAAAGTGGTTACATATTATGACCTTGAACATACCAGCAAAACGTGATGCCTTGACATTTGACATTGCATATGACGAAAGGCAATCAAGAATAACCTTTCTATCCAGGTCACTTGCTGCTGCTCAGATAGCTAGACCAGGAAACGGCAAGATGATGTGGGAAATTTCAGCTAGAATATATACGGGAAGGAGTTTACTCACATAAGCAACCACCAGCCGCTGATCTCAATTTTCATTATGCATAAGGGAATTCCCCTCACGGCAGCTGCATGAATGGAGTGATAGGCTCTCTTCCTGGGGGAATGAAGGACTACAGATAGAAGATACAATTTAAAAGGATGCATAAGGAAGCAAATGCCAATGGATTTATCCAACTTACCTTCTGAAGGGGAAACTCCTATGAAATAAATAAAGCTTTGATTAATGTTTACCCGTACATAAATCAACACCTTTCCTGCCGCAGCTAGTACAGTTTGAAGAGAATTCAAATTGGAACAATGACCTACAATTAGCAGAAGAAAAATGCAAGACTCAAGGCTGTACCAGCTAGCTTGTAATGGTTTGGCTAAGAAGTTTTCATTCTTAATCTGAGGAAGATGCAATAGAAAATATCTAACTACTTATCCTTTGGTATACTTTTTCTGGGGTCTTCATTTATTTATTAGATATTTTTTTAACTTCATAGCTAGATGTATTCTTGTGAGGTGGTGTGCTAGATCAGTTCCCTACCACAGTTCCTTAATCCACTGATCTCCACTGAGGAACCCCTTTTAACCAAAGGGCGTTCCTCGCCTCAGACAATACCTCCAAGACAGATGAAGTGTGTGTTCTGGTTTAGAGTGTAGTGAGATGCACTGTGATTCAGTAAGTGCTTAGGCTGATTTAGCATGTTTAGTTGCCATACTGTGTTAATGTGCTGCTCTGTTGACCTGTAATCTGAGCTCTGGATTTCAGCAGAATTACTAAAGATGGACATTTCTGACTGTCCAAATTTATGTTCCAGAGCAGAGCACCTGCCACTCTTCTTTTCTGCTGATCCTGCTGCACTATCAGCTTGGTGCACCTTAAGATAATGCTAACAGGTCAACTCTATCCAAGTGCCCACCAAGGCCAGTTGCATGTCCATAGGCTGTGGATGGTGCACTGAATGCTTTAGTTGATATGAAAAATTTGTTCTAGTTTTATTCATAGCTCATCAGAGCAGTGGCAGTAGGGAAAATACAAGAATAATAATTCATGTTTGTTAATTATCCTATTAAAACTGAACGTCCCACCAACGACACATTCACAAGAAATGTTTTAAGACTTGAATAATTGTACAACTGTTTGAAGTATCAGCAAAATTCAAGTTTCTTTTAACTATGCCATATTTAGATCCAATCATAGCTGAGAGTTAGCTTGAGAGACCCTGTCACATTGCGTTCCAGAATGAAACTGCCAACATAGTGTTAAAATAGTGTGTGGTTCCAGTGCAACTTCAAAATAAAATAAAATAAAATTTTAAAAAAAGTGAACAGAAAAGTTTTGACACAAACAATGAGGAGGTACTTGCGAAATGTCTGGCATGCAATGTGGGTCTATACAGCTAGATTAGCAACCCAACGCCAATAAGAGAATGAACTCTGTGTTTTTTGTTGGTTTTTCAGAAAAAAAAATACAAAATTTTTTTTTCTTACTTCGGATACTATTTTTGTTTTTAACATTTTAATGCTGAATGTTTCTCTTCAGTAACTGGGACTGATGAAAAGCTGAGTACTTATACACCTATACAAGGGTATATCTTATCTTGGGGTAGTACTTTTAGTTACAGGAAACATGATTGTATGATATATTTCGCTGCAGTCATATTTTTGTTATTGCGTTGCCATGATTACAAACTTTATAGTTCATTGTGCTGCTTTAGAACATTACCTGAAAGCCTTTGTTGTAGCCATGAAGGTACATTAACATTATTTGTACCTTAGGAAGACTTTTTATACTTTTCTAACAATGTAGACTTTAGGGATAAATGTTATGGTAAAGATCTTTTTTCAGTCACTGGATTTACATGAACTTGTTGCATGTTAATGCGTACAAGATACCTATCAAAAGCAATGACCCCAGTGCTGGCAGAGTTATTTGTTAGCGTTTTTGTCTTGATAAAATGATCAGTGAAAGCTGCACAATAGAAGAATGATTTCTGGAGACTTGCCTGCAGACACAAACCCGTAGATCCGAACTTGTGGTGACTGTCCACACAAGCTTGTATCTATAGGTATCTGTCTGTCTGGCCTTTACAACTGCCTAATCTTCTCTTTGCTAGATGTTGTCCTGTATTCTATGTATGGTAACCCAGCCATATATTCAGGAGGAGAATGCTAAGTCGTAGCCATACTGCAGCCTGGTCTCATTTGAAGCTGGATAGGAGAATGTCAGTTTGACCAGTTCCCTTAATGGGTTGCTTCAGCAGTGCAGCAAGTTTGTTCGCAGTGTACAGTTGCGACAAGTCTTGGGTGTGTCTTCTGTCAGTCTGATATTACACCCTGACTGTTCTAGTTTTTTCTCAGGCTAGATGCAAGGAACTCCACCCCTCAGGGTCTAAGCTGTGCACCCCAGGCTGAGGTAGTAGGTTGTATAGTTTAGAGTTACACCATGGGAGATAACTGTACAACCTCCTAGCTTTCCCTGAGGTACACATGCCTCAGCCACACCCCAAACTCCTCTTACAAAGGATAACTTATCTTTTCTTTGGAATCAAATCAGTAAATGTACCAAGTGAGCTATACCACTATGTTTATCATGGTAACGGATTTAGTGATGTGCGTTTTTACATTGTGGACACTACAGGACACCGCCCAACTGTACGTGTCATTAGAATGAGTCCTGTTGAAGTGGATTTACTGCACTGCAATGTGTGATTGAATAATATTACTGTGCTTATAATTTTTGATATCTTTATGTATTGCACCGCTGGAATTCTTTTTCTCCTCCAACTTTTCAGAGCTCAGAATATTTTGATACATATTGCGTATCATGTGATGTAAATGTGTAAGCAAGTACTGTGATTTCATGTCATGGGTCACGGTAAAAGTACTGGTAGCTGCTATCCGCAGGACCACAGATGTGTCAAAAGAAATTGTGTATGATTTCAGCATGTCAAACAAAAAATAACTACCATATTAATTAATGCTCACTGACAAAATTAAACAAGTAATTGGACCATTAATTAAATCAGTCATGTAATGAACTTAAAAGTCAATCAGTGTACTAATGTGTTCTTCTCACGCCTCCCTCCCCAATCTGCCAATCTGCATAGTTTTTGTGTGTGTGTTTTAGTTAAGCCTGTCATTTGTCACCTTTTACCCAGAATGTATCTATTATTCCACATGTGATTGTCTTAAAGTAGATCTTGCAAGGGCTACTTCTTTTGCCTGGACCAGCAGAGATGCCTCTGTATTCTTGGCACAGGTGCGCTCTCTGAGACTTGCTGTTTACGAGTAGTAATTTTCCCAAACTTTGTCCATCTTTAGATCTTACAGTTTTCTGCCATCCTGCCAGAAAACATGTCCCGTCAACTTCAGAAGCATTTTCTGTTTATAATAAGCACTGAACAACTGCTACTTTAGAATATTATGTGACTACACACTGTTATGGTTCCTAAAAATAATGGACTTGGATGTATTATTCTTTGAAAATCCTTTAGTTTTTGTAGAACCTTTAAATACGTCATTTACATTTTAAAAACTCCTTTATACTCATCTCATTTACAGAAAAGGGCACCTTGTTTTTTCACTGACGAAGCTTCCAATGCTGTAGAAGCTGAACACACAGTGCAAGCTCTGGTGAATGGATTCCCCAAAGTCATGGGCAGCATATGGGGTGGGCTGACATCCGCCACAGGTTCCGTGCTGCGAGAAGGCCTTAGGGGGACTGGCAGTGAAAACTCTCAGGAATTGTGATGCTCTCAGCTAAAAACAGAAAGTAGTAGTAGTAGTAGTATTTGGTGTTCAAGGTATAGTTGCTAGTGAAGTAGTTGTTGTTTGTTGAATTGTGTTCATGAAAGGTGGGCTTTATGTATGAACTTGTCCACCATGTGTCATGTCCTTCGTTGTTACCCCCTTTCAGTATATCTGATGGAAATAAATGCACTCAATACCTTTTTTGACTTTAGATTAGTCTCACGGTATTTCCCAGATGTGTAAGTTTGATGTTGAATCTATTACACATTTAAGCAAAATAATCAGATCGAATAGTTCAACAACAAACTGAATTGTTCATTCTTCAACTGTTGATTGTTCTCCAGTCTGTGGGAAAGGAGAATTTAAGTAACTTTTAGAGTTTGAAATATGTATTAGTGTTTCATGCTTTTATACTTTGCGATTTATGCTTTATATTGCACAAGCCATGGTCAGTGTCTCAAACACATGTTGGGTTAATCACAATTAGTTTTTAATAAAGATGCATTTTTCCACAAATGTTATCACAAGTAGTTCATTGAAACAAAGAGAGAAATTCTCCTGAAATTGTGGATTTTAAACTTCTAGTCAGTCTCACATTTGTGTTTAATATTAGAATGATATATTTTATTCATATTTGAATAATTTGCATGATCAGATGAATTTGGGGTCAGAAGTCTACGAATTTATCTGGGATTTCGCCAAATATAAGATAACGTAATGTAACTTTACTTTATCAAAGTAAAGTTGTGAACATTGACATAGTTAGTTCTTTGTACAGGAAGTTAACAGTTTCTATCCTTTCCTTTGAAGCTAATCTTCAGACGACTCTCAGGAGGATTTGTTCTGCTTATTAGGGTCTTTTACACAAACTTGTGGAGTCCATGCCTGCTCAGGTATGCCGTCATCAAAGCAAAAGAAACACATAAATTGAGAAATTATGACAAATGCAATAGTGGTCTTGGTCGTTTGAGCCCTACTGTATATGTAAATAATTATTCATTTAAGTAAGCAGAGTAAACAGATATTATGCAAAATGCTTTCAGAGTGAAAACTCCAAACCACTTGCTTGGCTTAAATCGTACCTTAGATTAAAGACAGTGAAAGCAAAACTGCATACAGCATAAATACATTTATTTAATTATTGTGTGATTGTTGTGACATTGTGACTGTTGTTTTTTAAAACCGATAACACTGTGAACACAAGCTCACCGACTAAAGTCAGTAAATAAATACACTTGGCCAGCTAGCAGAAGGTAGAAGGAGGTCTCCAAAATATGCAAAATAATGAAAAGAAAGACAGCATGCCTGGGGGCATTTCCAGATCGGTTTTCAAGTATTTTTTAAGCTGCTAGATGCTATTATTCTGATTAATTCCAGGGGACAATGTCAAATGCTAGACATATTTCATACAAGATTTACTTGAGGTCGAAGAGAGGGTTTCAAACCATTCTCTTGGAACACCAAAACCAAACCTCTGGCTGTCATACAGAACCCTGTCATCAGTGTTTACACACATAAGCAATTCAGATTTATTTATTTGTATTTCACAGCACTTGCAAGTGTCCTTTAACTGAAATACATTACTGTGTATGCCACTGTGTCTAGCAAATAAAAGTGCTGAAAAAATCGTCCACAACCTTTATAATAAAAATATTTAAAGACGACAGTCTTCCTGTAACCTAGCAGGGATATTTTAGGAATGTACAAATCCATAATTAGATGATTTAGTGATACACAACAGTTCGATTTAAAGGTCTGTAGGTTCCCATATCAGTTTTGCGGCATGCTGTCACAATGTTTTAAAAGCATTTGACACACATATGTCCACTTCAGTTCAATTGGATCAATTTAGGTTTAGAGCATTTTTCTGGGCCCAGGTCTGCTTGCTCCACAAGTTTGGTACGTTTGGTCAAGTGTAAAGGCTGTTTTTGAGCCTGGGGGCAGCCCAGAGCACTGATCTCAGTCCTTCTTAAATCAGGGGTTTATAGTGTTTTCCTTGGTGAGAATGGTGAGTGATCAAATTGTCTTTTGGGTATTTTTCCTTACCATACCTGTCATAAGACAATGTCAGTTCAGGCTTCTTTGCAGAACCCTCAGCAGTGGTGTTTGCTTTTAGCAAACTTCGGTGCGGTCCACTGCAGGTGTGGAGGCCCCTCCCTGTTCCTCATGTCGGGTTGTGTGATTGGCTCTTTTTGTAAGGTGACTGCTTTAACACATCGGGTTACGTCCCTTTGCAAGCCAGCCATGTCATAGTCCGGTGTTGCCACTATTATACATCAGTGTTTGCCTAATAAAAGCATACACAGGGCCAGAGCAAGGTTACTGTAATAAGCTCACCTTTGTGGAGTTAGTGCATGCAGTGAGAGCATGGCTGGTCTGCATGACTAAAAATGGTCTCACACGGGAACGACTCTGCACAGAGATATGCCATATCCCAAAAGCGCTGTTCCTCACTGCGTAAGTGTTTGTATCCAAGCATAATAATAAAAAGCTTCCTCCAACCATTTTGGGAACCTACATGCTGAAAAAGTGACGTGGAATTGTGTAATCAATCCACGGTTCGGATGGAGTTCTTGTTCTCTTCTTCAAACAAGCCCAGAATCAGTCTTGGGTGCTGAGTCCTGGGGTGAAGACACTCTTGAAGAACTGAAGTTAGGGTCATGCTTTTGAGGGTTAAACAGAATCTACCAAATACAACGATTCCCTTAAAAAAAGACCAAAGCAGTCTGTTTTCCTTAAAGGGAATCACTCCAGACAGAGTAATAAATAATACTAGAGGATCTTTAAGGTTAACAGTTTAGGTCTTCACTGACTTTTAATTTTACCACATTTATTGAAATAGATAGAATAGAGTTTCCTCACAGTAAACAATACTATATTCATTCATGGCATGGATTTTAAAAGTCACCTTAATTAAAACTGTCACCTTATCAGTATTCCTTCATTATTGTTTTCCTTTGTGAGAATGGTGAGTGTTCAAAGTGTGTCATGGGTATTTTTCCCTACCCCGCCTGCCATAATACAGTTTCTGCTTCTTAGCAGAAACCTCAGCAGTAAATTAAATTGTGGCTTGTAAATTAAATTGTAATATACAGCTAGAAACAACCTGTTTGTAGCTGTATATTAGAGCACATATAAAATGCTTACCAACAGGAACTCTGAATTCCCGGGTGAATAATACCCGTTATCAAATCCCTGAATAATAATACCCATTTTCAACCAACAAACCAAAGACAATGTTTCTGATAGCTTTTATGCTGCATATTCTGTCAATGTGTTGTAAGAATTGTGGAAAAGGCATGTCTGTGCTGTTATAAAACAGTCGCAAAGTTTTCTAAACATCCTATATATATATATGTATGTGTGTGTGTGTGTATATATATATATATATATATATAGT
>CM067488.1:10955599-11025029 GCA_034552555.1 Semaprochilodus insignis
ATATATATATTTTTATTTTTTTTTTTTTTTTTTTTTTATATAGTAATAATATATTAATAATATGTATGTGTAATACAGTGTAAGACATGTGTTAGACAGTGACACACATCAAATTAGGGACATATTCTAAAAGCTAAGTTAAAGAGATGTGTTTCTTAAGTTGTCCACTGAAATGAAAGTCTGATGAAAGCTGGAATTGAGTTTCACAATTGAGAAATATACTTACCGAGAGACATCATGTTAAGAGACATCATGTTTCCTGCATTTGTTTGCAAAAGGCAAACAAACCCAAGATGTCATGCTGGGATGTAAATAGACAAACAGGTAAGCGGGTGCTTTAAGGTCATTTAGATCATTAAATACTAGTAGCTGGACTTTAAAATCTGTTCTAAAAGACACAAGTAGTCAGTGTAGTTCTTCTAAATTGTGGTATGAACTTTCTTTTTATTATTTTTTATTTTTTTAGGATCTGTCCTGCTGCATTTTATACAAGTTGTAGGAGATGGAATCTTTTCCTAGGAACCCCAGTAAGAAGAGCATTACAGTAATCAGCTCTGCTTATAACAAAGGCTTGAACAAGCTTCTCTCTTTCTCTCTTCTCTACCAGATAGATAACACAGACCTTCAGTGATATTTCTCAAATGATAAAAAGTCACTTTAGTGACTGTGTATACATATGGGATAAAACAGAGCTCAGAGTCTAAGATTACACCAAGAGTTCATACTTCATGTTTAGAATATGAATCTACCATAGCTTCTGATGTTTAGTACCAAGAATATGTATTATTTTTTATTTTATTTTTTTTTTACTTGTAGAAACTTTTTTCTACACTGAGAAATATCTGGCACACGGATGGTAAGCCTGTCAGAACAGTTTAGATTTTCAAAAGGAAGAGGAGTGTCATCAGAATAGCTATGAAATGTGTGTATTAATGACAGAGGTAATGTAGCAAAGGCCCTAAAACTGAACCTTGTGGGTCTCCTTAAGAGATGTAACTTTTTTTGATGGATTATTTCCCAGCGAGTCCAAGAACTGTCTATTCATTCAATATGTCTTAAACTGTTCCTAAATTGTGCATGACAGGCCTGCTCAGTATTAAACATAGTAAATTAGAGTCTTGTGATCAATAGTATCAAAAGCTGCACCTCACTAGAACAAGAATAGAAGGATGTTGAGCATCAGTTCTAAGGTCAGCGATGCTGTCTCAGTACTACACTTTGTTCCAAATTATTATGCAAGTGAAACATCAGTAGCCTTTCATCAAAATAGTTATTTAGGTTTTAGATTTTCAAATAAACTGTTTGTTTGTTTTATTCCTCATGTCTTCTTAGATAACTGGCATCAATCTCAGACAGGTTTGTCAATTAGTTTGCAAGATGATGTTGATTGAACGGAAAGCTTGGAAAGAGATTGTTCCACATTATTAAGCAAGTCAAAATTCTCATGCATTACAGGGGGGAAGAAAGATCTTTCTGAAGATGAACAGCATTAACTTTTCCCTCTCCTACAACTTAAAAGAGACACGAAAAACAATATTTCACAAAAAACACAATTAGTAAACTGTGAAAAGATATGTGTTTGATTCAGAGCACAGTCAAATATGGTCAGATAAAGGCTTATGAAGTAAGGTTTCTGCCAAACAGATTCATGCTATTTAAAGGGCAGCCACTCTGGGAGGTAATACTGGCATCCTCAAATAAAAGACAGGCGGAAGCTTTACATGGACTTAAAAGTTCAGTTACTCTCTAAAAAAGGCTCTTATCGATATGTAAATATGATTTTAATCTGTACATATGATTTTTGATTATACTAGTGTTTATTTTGTGAAACAGGATCTGTTCATGCAGCAAATATAAAAGATTTGTGCTTTGATCTTTTATGAATGTCATTATGACCCACTGAGCTGCATTCTGCCTAATAGTTTGGAACAATGTATTTAATGTTGTTTTTCAAAGTATCATAAAAGCCATTGGCAGTATCAGTACTTCCAGTTGTTGTAACATCCACATTGTAATGTAGTTGTTGATACAATTGTTGTATAATATAAATCCTTAAACATACTGACTGTTTTTGAAAAAACAACAAAATGGGCATATGTATAATCATTTGGAACTTGGTGTATGGTTAGAGGTTAATCTGACTGAAATTCCTCAGAAACGTCCAAAGACTTTACTGAATAAGGAAGCTCTAACATTGATCTAAAATGATTTAGTATGGACGGATGCATGCTACTCCTTTTTAGTAAAGACCACAGCATCTGGAAAAGCACCTGTGATGGAGATCAGTTTATAATAATTATTATATAATTTTGAATACATCCAAATCCAGAACCCTCTTAATCAGTGAAGTAGGAACAGGGTCAAGATCACATGTTAATAAACTAGTATTAAAGAATATGATCTATACATATAAAATCTAAATATAAAGAGTCTAAAAACTTGATAACCTGTTCAAATATAAAAGCTCATTAGAGTTTTCAGATGCAATTTTTTGCAGAAAATTTTGCTTTTCATTTTTTCCTGTCAGTGGAATTTCATTTCCTCCTGTTGCTGGCATATGACTGAGTGATTTATAGATTCAGTCTGCTATCAGAAACGTGTTGTTCTCCTGTTTCTATGAAGAATGAGCACTGCCCTCACCTGCAGATCCTTGTGGGTATTTGAGAGCTTTGTGCAAACGCGCGCACACACACTCGGGTGGGAGTGCTGTGTGTGGTGTAGCGGCTGTGTGCCTTTGATCTGTCCATTTCCCTGGTCCTTTGTCAGAAGAAGTCTAAGAGGGAGAGGGAGAGAGAGAGTGTGTATGGGGGTGTGTGTGTGTGTGTGTTTGGCAGGGGGAGGTTCTATTGAAGTGTTAAGAATGTGCAACTCTCTTCCTCTTTTCTTCCTTTTCTCCCCCCCCAACTCCTATTATGAGAGTCTTTAGTATGTCTACAGAAATTGGGGAGAATGGCTGGGTGAGAGAGGAAGGTTCTCCTGTTTATTAATATAGGAAGCAGGTTCCCACACACAGAACAATGAGTTAGCCATGCGAGGCAGTATTGTCTGAGTAGTGAGTGGCCTGAGGGAAACTATTCTACTCTGCAGGAAGTCAACGTCTGGAGGGAATAAGAAGGCGCTAACAGGAGGCTATCATGTTGTAAGACGTTAACCTATGGAATTGAATGTGACATTAGCTGTGCAGGCATGCTGCACTGAAGAACGTTGCACTGAATTGACTGGATTCACACGTGTATGTCATTTCCACATAAAAGTGACTCCATCGACACAACTTTTACCTTTGGCAGGAATTGTGTTAGAGTGATTTTATTTGTTCTAAATATAAGTGAACCGAGTGGACAGTGGGATGCAGAATCTGCAATTCGTTCAGATTTCATTTCTTGTCCATCATTCCAGCTTTCCTTTTTTTTTCCTGCAGCAGAAGTGATATTGGGGCTCTAGCGCTAATGCCGAAAAGAAGGGGGGTAGAAAGGAAATTGCAGATGGTATCAGCCAAGTTCAAGTGCACATTTTCTCCCCCCTCCCCCCTTCTTCTCCCCTTCCTGCCATTCTTTCAGCCACCCCTCCCCCGGTCCACTGCACAAACGGCCGTCAGCTAGGTATGTGACCATTCATTGTGTACGGCAGGGGGTCCCTCACTTCAAACTGGCTAGCTATGAAAGGAGCTTGCGGAGTCCCACGGAGTCTCCTGAGCCGTGAGGCGAGCAGACAGGCATGACCGGACCACGGCAGACATCAAAAGGGCCCATGACCGCGCCCCTCTGCCACTGCCCACATCACTCCCGGCCTCACCCGACACTGCCTGCATTAGTGCGGCACATCACAGGGCCAGGCCAGCCCAATGGGGGGGCACTCTTAGATGTAAAATGCCATATGTCGGGCTAAGAAAGGACAAGAGGGACGAAAAAGTTATCTGATAGAATTGCTCAGAATCCACAGAGAGAGCTGGAAAGCCCCTGGGATCGTGGGGGAATACCATCAGGTGAATAGGCTCTGAGAAGGCTCTGGTGGTTGAGAGCACGCTGGGCGGTAGCTCTCAGACAGGAGGGAGAAAGAAAGTGAGTGAGAGGGAGAGAGGACCCTCAGTTTCATTCAAACCTCTCCCAGTTTGCACACAGCTTCTCAAGTGGCCCATGAAAGCCCATTACCCTACTCGTGGGAGGGTTTAATTGAGACGACCAATGCAGGTAGACAATGGCCAGCAGAAACCTGAGTCAATGTAAGCATGAGCACAGCTCTTCCCTGTGCCATTAATGGTGACATAAATGACAATAAACTACTTTGTAATACAAGGATATGTGCCTGTATATCTCGGGCTAACGGAGCCCCCTGCTCATTAGGAGAGCTGTAAGCATAGTAGCCCATCAGTCACAGGCACACGGCTGAGGGCCATTGTTCGCATCATTAGCCATCTCACTGATGCTGTGCAATACATCCCAATCCCCAATCCACCAATCCAAGCCACCCCCTCCCTCAATTGCTTCTGGTCATATCCAAAAGGACCTGAAAGGAGCCAGTGAAAAGCTCAGCCTAAAACCCTGCTCCAGAAGCCCCCTCAAGCAGTGCAGACGCCGCCAGCCGGAAGATTATTGGTTTATTCACTTTGCAGGTGCCGGCCATGCATTATGCAGGGCAGTTCAAAATGAACCTTTTTTCCCCTCTATAAAATAATCCCATACATTGGGTTGTGTTTAGGCAACCGCTGCTTTGGCTACCTGTGAATGTTTGTGGCACTCATTTAAAAGTCATAGTGAGGGTGAATTATGATTTGAGTAGATTTACGAGGGGGTGGAGCCCCTCTTATTTCAATGCAGTGATCTAGCTCCAGGCAGGATGATGTTTTGAGTGAAATACAGGAAAGTGTTTCAGTGCCTCTGTAATGTTATTTTGTGTGTGAGTGTAAACGGCACAGCTTGATAACATCACTTTGTATGCCACAAGCCAGGGCAATTACGCAAACGCCATTGGAGGCACTCATATTACAGGTTATTTAGATCAAATTGGATAGAACTACATAAACAGTGCCTTTGCCTACAGGGGTTGGAGTCATTATCCCCACTATACGCAGCTCCCTCTTCCTTTCAACTCGTCCCTGCGGAGATAAGTACAAGTGTGGCGGCCATATCAGCCGGGCCAATGCCCACACACCACAGGCATGAAAACAGTGGAACCACAAGTGCTCTGCAAAAACACTGCCCACTATACAGGACACTCATGCTACAGTAGCACATGCCCCAAATCCCACTGGAAAACAGAGCAGAGATGGAAACATGGAATAGCACCTCAGAGGAATGTGTTAGTCAGCGTACATGTGTTAGGTGATTTGTATGGATCATTGCTGATTCTTGTTCTGGTGAAGGCATGTAAAATGTTATATAAAAAGTTTTTTCATCAGGAGATCATGAAACCAAGGTTCCTGATGTGCAGATAGTTTGATCTGCTGACCTCGAACTGTCATGTTATCCTGACTAGTCTGAGTTCTAAACATATGCTGCCTCCTTTTGAGCTGTCATACTGAATCATTTTGATTTGTCCTAAACTTGTTGACTTTTTTGAGCTGTTGATTTTTGTTCGAGTTGTTCCAAACTTACCCTGACTTTTATAGTTGTCCTAAACTTATCCTAACTTGTTTAAGCTTTGATTTATCCTAAACTTGTCAACTTTATGCTGTCCTAATCTTTTCCTGACTTGTTTGAGTTGTTCTAAACTTATCCAGACTTTTATAGTTGTCCTAAACTTATCCTAAACTTATCCTAACTTGTTTAAGCTGTTCTAAACATATCCTAAACGTATTCAGATTTCTTTGAGCTGTCCTAAACTTATCTTGACTTGTTTGGGCTGTCCTAAACTTACCCTGTCTTTTTTGAACTTTTCCTAACTTGTTTAAGCTGTCCTAAGCTTATCCTAAACTTAATCAGACTTGTTTGAGTTATTCTTAATTTATCCTTAGTTGTTTGAGTTCTTACATTTATCCTGACTTGTTTCAATTGTCCTAAATTTGTTCATACTTGTTTGAGTTGTCTTAGTCTTAGTTATCCTTTTTGAGCTGCCTTAAATCTTTCCTGGCTTGTTTTTATCCTAAACTTGTACTCACTCTTTTGAGTGGTTTCCAATTTATTCTGACTTGTTTGAGCTGTCTTAAATTTACCCCGTATTGGTTTGGGTTGACGGCTGCATCATATGAGTTATCTTAAACTTACCTTGATTCATTTAAGTAGTTCCAAACCTTTTTAAGTTCTTCTAAACTCAACTTCAACCCTGATTAGATTGAATGGCCCTAAACTTAGCATGACTTGTCTGAACTGTCCTAAACATCCTCCTGACTGTTTTTTGTCCTAAACTTGTACTGACACTTTTAAGTTGTTTCAAATTTACTCTGGCTTGTGGAAATTGAGCTAAAATTATCCTGATTAGATTCAGTTGTCCTAAATGATTAAGTTATATGGATGAGAAAGATAGCAATGAATTCAATCAGCTGGTCACCTTTTTACACTCTGTTAGGGAGTGAACTTAACTACTCAGAGTACAGGTTGCAGAGTTAATGCCAGTTTCCTCATTTTTCTCTGTAGGCTGTCTTCTTCTGTCCTGGTGAACCCCCCCCCTCCCCCCCCCCGTACTGCTACTTCTCTCCTTTCACTGGCCCCCCTCTTAAAAGTCTCTCCCCTCTTCCTCGCCCCCTGCTCTCGTCTTAACTTCCTTCTATCCAGTCACCCACCCTCTGCTTTTTGAAGCGCGAATTGTCTTTTTCTTGGAAACACGCTTCTGTTCCATTTCTGAAAATCTGTCTTAGATTCCCCGCGTTCATTACTTCATGTTGAGGCTGTGCACAGCCTGGGAGTCATAAATCTCCTGAAAGCTGACCATCCACCCAAACCCCCCCACCGGGTTCTGCCAGACTTTTTAAGGGGTGCATGTGCAACAAGTAGCTCATACTAATTATTCTAAAGAATCAGAATTTCTTTGGATTTAATAACAGATATGTTCTGTATTAATGATGAGTCACTGTTTTCAATTTGCTCTAATAAACACCTTTCCTCACTTTAATTAAAAGTCTTTAAAGCAATGACTGGGAGTCGGGATAGTTGTCATGTAATTAATGGCTTTAATTTTTTGGACTGACAGATGTGTGAATCCTCATTAAGCATATAATGATATACTAACACTCTTATTTGCACATTTTTATGAGTAATTTTCAGACTCATCAAGTTACCAGCTGGTACATCTTCATACTCTTAAATGAAATAAGTGTGTTGAGTATCACAGAGATTTGCTACTGCTGCTAGACTTTGAACTGCATTGCGATGTCTGTTATGTAAACCCAGATATCCGTGTTGTCTAGTGTTATTGTATAGGCTGGATGTTTCACAGGCAGCATGGTATTTGCACAGACATCACTTCCTGATGTCTTCCGAACCACAAATCAGAGCCGTGCTCTTAATCATAGAGGCTTTTAACTAATTATGTTTTTATGGGGTGTGATTGAACATGATTTCTTAGTTAGTCCACAGCAGCAGAGCGAGCATGCGGTAATTATCTGAGGCGCAGAATTGCCTGATCTTAACAAACACGATCTATGCCATGAAGAGGGGAACTTTGCTGCCAGAGAAGAGTATCATTCTGGACGTGCGACACTGCTGTGTGCGGTGAGCCAATGGCCTCCGAAGGCAATTAGCATGGAGAGAGTACATTCCGGAACTATCTGGGCTATGCAAACACGCTGTGTCCTCTAATGAGGTGTGACCAGACTCATGAGTTGCCATGGAAACACCCACCAAGCCGCCTCAATGCCATCAAACTCCTATAACATAATTTGCCCGTCATTACTGAGCAGAGCCGAAGCCCCTGAAGGACAAGTCATGTGGGGGAGCGCAAGTGACTTGCTGTAATATATGGGATATGTTCATAGGAAGTGGATATATATGTTGATATATTGGCTCGCTGATGTTATACCTGTTATGTCTTTTGATGCAATATTTAAATTTCCCTGCGATTGTAAAAGTTTGCTGTGTTGTTTATAGTGTTGGACTTGTATGTGCATGGTTATGATTATTAATAAATACTGTAGTTTAATTATTAGTTAATTATAAACGTGCTGTTGCTACTGATTGTCTAATACTTCATCTGGTCTCTGAAGTGCTTTGAAGGGCTCCTATAATTTCTTGTCTAGTTTTACATCATTAATTTCTAGTTATTAATTGTTATATAGTTACATGTGGTGACGGGGTAATCTGGCCTGCCAAGATCAGATTATTTGTTTCATTTAGCCATTTATCGAAGACAACAGACAAAGTGACGTTCCAGCGAAATTTTCCTCCTTCAAGTTCACTGTAGCATTCCCTTGCTGCTCGTTCGCTAAGGGTACCGCTCACTGGCTTGAGAGGGGAAAGCAGCTTGCCCCGAATGGCTCGGAGCTCTACAGGTTGCGGGTCTTGGACACTGTGTTCTAGCCTCCTGCGCACCCCAGCGCTGTCCGGTCACTGCACAGTCCCTGTCGCGTTTTGTCCACTGGTGGCACATTCCTTCCTCTTGGCCGGTCTTGTGTTTATTTCCAAGGAGAAGTCTTTTTCCCAGGTCTCTCTTGGCCTTGGTGAGAAGGCTTTTGGCTGAGATCCACGCGGCACAAAAGGGCCGGGCATTCCAGCTGTCTGCCACTAATCCCTGGTGTCAGCTCGTGTTAATGTTGCAGCGTGAAATCTGAAGGCGCAAAGCGGCGTGGAATATTAAAAAAAACCATCGTCAGAATTCCTCTGGAAAGGCAACTGGTCTGCTGGTGGCATTAGAGAGGCTGGTGGGCTGCCATCTTAGAGGTGAGGGGGTCCGGCCAGGCGCGTAGGGCCGCGCTGTTGCTGCGGTGATCTGAGGCCGTAAAAGGAAGGAGCATTGATGAATAACATCCTTGGAGACTGTCTCCTGAGGAAGTAGAAAAGAGAGCCGAGTGACTGACGCAGGACTCAATCAGCATTTCTGCTTTTTCTTTCTTTTTTCTTTCTTTTTTCTGGGTGGTTTTTCTCTTTGCACATCTCAGCCTGGAAACCAGACAGTAGGAAAAAGAGTCTTGTATGGATGGCTGATTATTTCACACCCTGCCCTTCATGCCTGTCGTTTCTCCTTTCTCGAACTCTTCCCAAACAAATTAATATCTTTCAATGACAAAACAACTAAAATAATTAACTGTCTTTAGTGTACACTTAAAGGTTCTTCATCTTCAAGGATTCTTTATTAAAGGCTGTGGTTCTTTTTAGAGCCATGAGCTCTGTATAGCATCATTAAATGCTTAAATGGTTCTTTGCTTAATGGGAAATGGTTCTTCAGCCTGATGCTGAATGTGTTGCATACAGTTCTATATAGGGCCTTTTTGAAATTTGTTTTATATAGGATCAAAAAGGGTTACAAGCTTGATATCATAACAATAGCAGAACCCTTTTCAATGCTATATAGAACCACATAATGGTTTATGATGCCAGACTTTTCAGAGTTGACTCTGACTTGTGACTCCTGCCGCTGGAATCGATGAACTAGACCTCTTGACTCCACTTACATAATGTCAACCAGCCCCAGTGGTGATGAAAAAGGAATATAGCAGAGATGAAATCCTCTTAAATGTAATTTACCCAGATTAGAGCAGCTACAAATGATCGTATTATGAGGAAAACATGATTCAGTGTTTTCAAAGTTCTTTAAAAAAGTTAGATGTAATCCTTTTTTCCTGTTTTAAGAGGCTCAAGTTGGCTTTATATTCACCAGCTTCTTATTCAACTTTTCTAGTCCACCTTAAGTGATGCAGTAGTTACTTTAATGGGGCACTAACTGCAGTGCCATTTAAGGTGGAACAGAATTTGAATAAACTGGCAAAAAATGAGCAAATCTCAGCTTCGCCCTCATTACCACAATAAATTCTAATAACTGTTTATTGTTTCCCAAATCATGAAAATAAATTAAAAATGAATACAGTGTTAAAGAGTCGACTCCAAGCATTTTAACTCTTAATCATTGGCCAGTAGTCCACCCCGGAGAATGTGTTGCATGGTTCTATAGCCCAAATAGAACTCTAGAAGAATCATTTTTTTTGATGGGTTTAGGCAATACAGCGTGCCACCCAGAAAGCATCTCTTTCCTCAAATATTCAGTCTACTCCTGACAGACATGTATGAAAGCTGTCATTTTACAGACATTTTAATGTGTTGGCATTGTTTTTGACTGCTTTTACATTGCAATTTTATTTCTTTTTTTTAATTCAGAGCTTTCAGTTTTGATTGGTTCACATTCGTATTTGTAAGCGCCCCCCCAATAACTTTCATTGATGTATCCCCATTTTATAGTTTTTTAACCATTAGGCATTGCTGATACTGTCAGCTGCTGACATTGGGCAATGACAATAATGATGTGCAGTAAAAGGGGATGTTGCATGGCCACATTGGTAAGCATACAGATATAATCTATACAGTGTATGTGCTTGTTCAACATCTCATTCCAAATGCATGGCTATTAACATGGTGTTTGTCCCTGTTTGCTGTCACCAGCATACCAGCATTTGACATTGTCTGCTGCAACAATGCTGAAGCACCCAATTCACAGCACTCATAGCATGTTATAGCATTTCCCTTATCTAGAACTAACAGACCCAGATCAACCCTGCATAATATCCCTAGACCATTATTCCTCCTCCACTAAACCTTATTGTTGACACCATAAAAATTTGAGAGTCGGTTAGCCAGATGACGAAGAGAATGTTGCAGAGAATGCGTTTCCACTGCTTCAGAAGACAAAGTGGTTTACAACTCTCCAGCTAACATTGCCCATGGTGGTCCTGGGCTTATATGTGGCTACTCGGCCATGGAAATCGAAGCTGCGAAGCTCCTCTTGAACAGTTTTTCTACTGATGTTGGGTCCATGGACAGCTTGGAACTCTGTAAAGAGTGTCATAACTAAGAACATTTTTTTTATATATCACATGCTTCAACACTTGCTGGCCCTGGTCTGTGAACCCTGTTTTGCTCTATGCTTGATTTTAGACACCTCTTAGAAATGGGTGTGGATAAAATTGCATACTAATTGGAAAGGGTGTCCACATACTTTTTGCCATCCATTAATAGATGCATCTAGGCTCATTTTTGATCCGTAAGGCAAAATTGGGCATATCCAACATATGTATCTAATCTATGGCCACATATAAAAATTTGACTTCAGATTCACATTGTTGTGTTCATGCAGTAAGATCTGTCACATTGAGACAAATAATCAAATTCATGCCTCTTTAACACCCTTAGGTAAATATAGACTTTAATACTATATGAAGGGGATGAAAGTGGAGGGTGGTGGGGTTAGGTGCGCACTGCTCTACAGATGCCCAGGGGTACTAATGAGACGCAGGCTGAGCTGCATGAGCTGGATCCCAAGCTGCCACTGCTGCTTCCTTATGGCATGTGAGTTGAGGAAGGACAGCCTGTTTGTCTGGGTTGCTGGGCCGGGCCTCATTATCACATCAGTGTCATCTTTCTCTGTTTTCATCCAGCAGGCAGCTCACACCCCTGCGAGAGGATCAAACCAGCCTCACACAAACACACACACAGGCTGGGCTCAAAGGGCGGTGTTGGTGTGGCTTCATTCATTTCCTCTCTCGACATTGCTCATTTATTCCCATGGCAAAATAGCTGGCTCGCTATGACACACTTCTTTTAGAGGATTTTACAATTAAACTATACTGTCTCAAGCCAAGAGGAGTCGCTAATCTTAAAACCTATTCTATTTTTAACGATTTATTCTCAGTATTGTCATTAAGGTTACGGTTGGAAGAAAGTGTAAGTGAACCCCTTGGAATTACCTGGACTCAGTTGGATTTACCTGGATAATTTGGAATGATCAAGTCACAATTATTGACAAAAAAATCTGACAAACAGTTGTACTTTTCATGTCATTTATTGAGCACATTGAGCAACTTCAACCTCTGTGTTAATTCAGACCTCTCCAAGAGCTATCTGGGAAAAGGTGTTTCAGTTAAGATGATTAGAATGGAAGTGGTTTCACAGGTGCTTTGGCCATTAAATAAAGGAAGCACACAAAGCCTGGTTACTGACAAATCTGTTCTTCTCATGAAAGGTTGTTATGAACCATGCTTCGATGCAGACAACTTTCAGAAGACGTGTTATAGAGAAGAGTGAAACTGGAAAAGGCTACAAAATACACCAATCCACGATTAGACAAATTGTCTGTAAAGAGAGACAATTCAGATCTGTTGCTACTGTCCATAGGAATGGGCATCCTCTTAAGATAATAGTATTGATATATTGATATAATATTGATGAACTGAAACACATTTGCAGGGGCAATGTTCCAAAATTCTGCCACGAGGTTGTGCAAATCTTATTTGAAGCTACAGGAACTGTTTAGTGAAGGTGATTGCTGCTGAAGTACGATCTACAGGTTTAAAATTCAAGAGTTCATATACTTTTTCTAGCCTGCACTCTACTCAATAAAAGACATAGAGCACAACTGATTTGTGTTATTAGTTTGGTTAGATTATATTTGTCTATAATTGTGACTTGGATAATAATAAGGCCACATTTTATTAGTGATCAGTGTAAGAATCCCAAAGGGTTCCAAAGGGTTCACTTGCGTTTTCTTGCAACTGTATGTTACATTGCCATAACCAGGCATTGTAATCAGGTCCGACAGGCAGTACCAACTGGGGAGGGTTGTTATGGACAATATGGATTTAAACCTGTTTGTTTAACCCGTAGTTGTTTAACAGCGATATGTTCTAAATATATATATAGTCATTTTTTTAAAAAAAGGTAAAAAATTCTATTTTATTAATCTTCATCAATGTTTTCTCCTCTTTAGTCATAGCCAATTTCCTGTCTTTAGCTTGGTGTCTCACATGATGCTGCCAAGCTGGAAGGGTGAAGACAAGCATGTGAAAGCCTGCCATCACATCTTTATGCCACAACTGTTGCTAATGCAGTGTTTTTGGACAGCTCAACATGCTTGGAGAACACTAACTGCTAATTATGGCCTTGTTAACTGGAATCACACCGAGTGTTGGGGAGCGAGAGGGCCATCCTTCCCTGAGAGACAGAGGCTGGTTATGGTCTCTTTCAGACTCCTGGCCATTGCAGATGGCTGGAGATCAAATGATGATTGGGCCCTTGCATACACGGTTCCTCCATCTAAAGCACTTTATTTTGCTGGAGGTAAGCTGATTATATACTCAATGACAAAACAAATATAACACATCAAGAAGGAGCTGTTGAAATCGAATGAAACTTTATGTGTGAATGTCATATGTCAGTGACTACAATATTAGAGCAAAAGTAGGCTCTAGTACCTTGTTGGGCTGCCTCTAGCCTCAATATAAGATCAGATATGGTTGGGCATGGAGGCGTACAGGTTCCGTATGGCATCCTGTGGCACATTTGCCCACAGATGTTGCAGCTGGTCCTGTAAATCCTGCACACTTGTAGGTTGCCAAAGCTGGCATCCCAGTGGGTCCAATAAATGCTTAGTTGGCAATAAATCTGGCAACCGGGCAGGCCAAGGAAGTGTTGCAATCTGGCAGAGACATACCAGGGAAACCCATGTCACGTGTGGGCGAGCATTATCCTGCTGAAAAATGCCAGTTGGAAGTTCTTCCAACACATGTGGTCGGAGGATGTCCTGCACATATCACTGTGCTGTCGGTGGCCTCTCTGACTGTCATATGCAATGGCTCCCCAGAACATCACACCAGCAGTTGGGGCAGTGTGTTGCTGCATATCAAAGGCAGGACTGAAGCACTCACCATGGGACCTCTATGCTCGAACCTGGCCATCATCAGTTCACAAAAAGACCTGAATTCTTCACTAAAGGTGATACGGTTATGGGCCATAGCAGTTCACAATACGACTGCAAACAAAGGCAACGGTGGCTGGCTATCAATGGCAATACACGTAATGGGCACCATGACACCGAATTTCCCACTGCTAAATGCCTGGAAATGGCTCGAGCAGAGACAGAAGTGTGTAATGAAGGTGCCACCTGTGTCTGGATGGTGGACAAGGAACCTGTGGGGGCTGCTCGTGCTTGTCAGTGGATCAAACAGTCCTCTGTACTGGTGGTCTGTCTGGGCTGTCCGGAGTTTGTTTGCCATGTGTGCATGCCCTTACGTAACCAGACCACACCTGTAATCATTTACATATCTACCTGAGGCATAACTGCATGGCTAGTTTTGTAGCAATGCAGCATTTCTATCTGCTAGTATTGCAGGGTTCATTGTGAAGTTCCTGGAAATAATCTTTGACCGATATGTTACTACTGTGTTTCACATTTCACATAAACTGCACCGAAATCACTTCATAGCTTTTATGTTGCTTTATTGTGTAGTTTGTTATGACATGTGATGGAAAATAACCCTTCACAAACGTGCGCCAAATTTTTAAACAGGTGTCGGAGCTTTGAGCCGCATTCACAGCAGGTAAACGTACACAGACAAACGATGTCTGTCAGAGTAAGACTTCCCAAGAGTCAGAGGGAGTGAGGGAGGGGCATCGGCGGTTAGTCTGTTCCTTGAGTGAGATGGAGCATGGCTTTATCGTGTTTCTCTCTGGCTCCAGGTCTTTGTGTGGGATGTCGAGAGCGGGTCTAGAATGCCAAACTGTGTTCTTAATAGTCAGCTATCTGTCTCTCTCATCTGCGCCCTAGATGCAAGTGCCTTTGCTACCTGTTCAGAAACAAAAAAAAAATGAGGGGGGGAGGGGGGTGCACAGGGACAAAGCTGGGAGCGGAGCAGCAGAACACAGTGTCTGTTGTGTATGAGTGCAGGCTTGGCACAAACACTGGCTTTTCTGTAAAACTATCCCACTGCTCCCAGCCCACTGCCTAGGCCCTCAATACTGCCTTTGTCCTTTCACATCACCAACGACATTGAGAAGCCAAATCTAGCAACACCTGGCCCCTCGCTGCCTTTTCCCCCATTACATGCACCCCTGCAAGCAGCTCCAGTGAGTGCAGAGTTCATACTGGAACACACTCACGGAGACAACTGTGGTCTCTGAATCTCTGCACTGAACGAAGATATTACTTACCTTGGAGTGCTCATCTGGAATATGAAGTCTGTTGAGTTTGTAAAGATTGAGGATTCAGCCATTCATTGATACTCTGTTATTGATACTGCTGGTGCCAGAGGACAAATATGGCGTATTATGCATCAGCAGTTTGAATGATACAATCTCTGGTGCTGCAGTTGTTGAAATAGTTCAATCTAAAAGTAAAATCAAAAACTAATACATTCACAGTTTCTTAATTTTGGAAATGATAGTGTCTTGATCATGAAAATGCTGGTTTCTTGGTTTTAAAATATTATTTTGGTTGGGAAATAGTAGTTTGTTGGTCATGAAAATGCTATATGAACTTGAAATGCTAGTTTTATGTTCTTGAAATGTCAGTGTCTTGACCCTGAAGTGACAGTTTCTTAGTTTGAAAAGGCTAATTTATGGTTTGGGAAATGATAGTTTCTTGATCATGAAACTGCTATGCAGTCATCAAAGACCACAAAAATTCTGATTTTAGCTTGAGTCTTTGAATACCCTGAAATGTACAGCAGAGATACAGTGATACGCAATCGGCTCTGTTACCTAACACAGTCTCTTACTTATTGTACAAAGATGACAAAACTTTACTTGTATCAGCATAGACAGACATTCTACCACCACCATCAAAAGCAGCTAAGAAGTGAAACTGGAGCAGATTAACTACTGCCACCTGCCATACAGGTGAGGAATTACCCCATTAAATATATTCCATAAATATATTCCATATAATACTGACCATTTCAACTTAGCAACTTAAAGAAAAGGTAGAAGTTAAAGGGAAGTACTTCTTCTAGTCCATGCGTCTTATAGTCCTTCCATAACCAATTCATATGCACACAGTTATTTTATGTGAACGCTGTTTCACCAGTAAATCAGGAATTTGAAGATAAAAATAATAGGTAGGGACAGAATCTCTTATTTTCCCAGGTTAGTAGAAGGAAAGAGGAGGGGAAAGCTTTAGAGTTAGGTGGCTTTTTCTCTTTGCAAGCTGATCCATGAAGCAAAGAGGGGAAGAAAGATAAAAGGAAACAAAAGCGCCGTCAGAGGCTGTCCACAGGAAGAGCCTGCTTACAGGTAAACCTGTATCAGGTATGCAGCCAGAGAGGGAGCCAAAGGCAAGGTTAGCCAGGGAGGGTACGGCCAGCTTGGACTTGGTCAAGAGTCACTGTGTTTATTCACCTGGGCTAATTGAATGTACTGCACAAGCCTCAGATCTGTAGTTTTATCGGCAAGGTGCTCTTCAGGCACTAGGACATTGCTGATCATCATTCCATGGACTAGACACTGGACCAAGTAGGTATGGGCCCTGTTATTTACAGCACATCCTGTTGGTTGAAATATGAAAGCAAGAAAAGCATCAAAGTCACCATCTATGGTATTTATGTGCAAATAGTATTTTATTTAACTTCTAAAGACTGTCATTTCAGTAATGTATTGCTAGCGTCCCGTCATGTAGTCTGTCATCTCTTGTATTTGCAGCGCTACATCAATATACGTATAAATTGTTGCACGACAGAAAACCTCAATGGAAAAGAACCCGGAATCTGGTCCAATGTTAAAACATCTTGTCGGCGAGGTTCTTTTTTGGTCTCAGAGGAGAGTTTTGTCATGGTCTAGTTTTAGCGTTGCATAAGCCCTCTTTCATTTTATTGTGTGTAATGTTATCCAAAGGGCCACTTTCTGTTGCCAAGTGGCCATCTAAAAGCATTCACAAGCAGCTTTGCCATGTCAAAGTGGGCGCTTTGCTTTAGTGCCACAGTGTACCCATTCATGTGGCAACTAGAAGTCTGGCCAGCAGACTGTAGGTCTGTATGGCAACGCTGAAGAGGGACACACATGTCAGCTATCAGTCTCTCCTCTCTCAGGCCCCCAGAGTGGCCAGTGCTGAGTGAGGGGCTCAGTTTGTTGCATTAATGCCATCGGAAGTTGGCACACACACCCTGAAATGTACAGTGCCTCCCTGTTCCAGCCCCTGAGACAGCGACAGCACTTTGTGTCTGCAGTGGTAGAAAAATGGTGAAACTGGTGGTGGTGAAGGCAGTTTACCTATCTATGCTTCATTCTTATGCTGGTAAAAACAGTTTTTAAAACTGTAGCACAGTGTTGTTAAATGATTTAAATTAGAATGCTATGATGTTTATTTAGAGTCACTACATAAATCTGTGTTTGCAGCTTAAAATCCTATGTTGCAGGGTTGCACTGTGTTGTAGTAAATCATTAGGCGGAGGCAGATTGGAACACAGAAATGTATGTAGGCAGGACTAATTTTAGTATAACAAACACTCCCTCATATGCATAGGTTTGTTAATGCTAACCTTAGTGATGCATTTTTACAGTACAGCACAGTACTAGTATGTTGGAGTGGAAGCATCTACTGGCTGAAGATTGAAATGAACATCTGTCTGTTGGCAATGTCTACATGCAAACTATTAATTGAAATCAGTGCCGGGTTTTTGAGAATTGATACAGTGTCACAAAACGTAATACAGTGATACTCAACTGTATGGATACTTTCTTACACCGTTAGGGTGTCTGATTATTTTGAATGTGTCTTTTGGTAGTGCTTTGTCAAGCTTGTCCAACTTTGTAAGATGAGTCATAATTTTCAGTTGTTCAAATGGTCATAATGTCAAACTATTTATATATACAATAGCTTTTCTCTTGTTATAGGTTCTTATATTAAAAAAAAAACATGAGTACAGCTGTACAGTTTGGTCAGAGTTTTTAATCCGCTTTCTCCAAAATGCTAACATATGAAATACATTATTAGTTTGTTGAAAAAAAAGTTAATTTTTTGATCTCCTGATTTGGTTATTACATGCACATTTCGCTATGAATTTAAAGTAATTCCACAGGCCAAGTGCTGCAGCTCAAGCAGTCTCTCTAGAAGGTGGTAAAAAATCTGCATTGTTCTGTTACCTCCAAGATAACCAGCAGAATTAATTAGCCCTGTGGCTGTCTGGACTTTCTCGGTAACACATACATAAAGTTCATGTCTCTGCAAGTGTGAAGGAGACTTTAGATTTAGTTTAGCCTTACTGCAGTCCGTAGACTTACTGCAACCCCCTGGGACGAGAAGTGCCACACTGCAACATCATTGGCACCGACTTGCAGAAAGTACAAAGTGCAGTTATAGCACATAGGAAGTACAGGAGTTTACTCATTCCTACTCTGCCTATACATGATTGCTAATACTGCTGGTTCTTCAATAGTAACTGTTACTAGCTGGGCAGCTAGAATGAGCATTATAGTTAAATTTGCTTTGGAATCAAAAAATAAGCAAATTTGTGATGGATATTAATGGTAGCTGCAGAACACAGCGCTGGTAATAAGAAGCTCACTGTTATTTTACACTCTGTATCATTTTAAATAAATTTAATATATTAATATCATTTAATAAATTTCTCCCATTTTTGGCTGTTTTCAAGCTAAAAGGTTTGAGGTGAAATACAAAGTAGCTTGTAACGTTAGCTGAGGTGAAAACGGCCGATAAACATTAGTCTGTTATCTTAAAGTAGCCATGCGTGACTTACCATGGATCATACGTTCTGGCGCTATATAGTGCAGTATTCTTTAGGCAAATCTGACTGAAATCCCCAGTTTGTGGCAGTTTCTATCGGAAAATTAGCATATGAGAACGTATTTGTGGGCAGAGCACAGATGCGAAGCTACCTTTTCACCATCAGGTGCTTTTGTTGATATCAGTAGTATAGATATTATAAATGCTGTACATTCCTCACAGGTGAGCATCTCCACCATCTCGGGCCAACATCAGTATGAACATCATAGCTTGCTTTGTATCAGCAGTCCAGGCAGGGATATCTTGCATCAGCACTGTGACCTTGTGGAGATAGCAAGAGCCGGAGATGGGATCTTGCCAGACAAGGCCCGAGTTTAACCCTTTCCTCTTGTGCGGTGAAAATACAGGCCCAGCCCCCTCCGATGAACAGGATCCTTATCAATCACACTGCTGTTGCACACTGCGGCCATTGTCATGCCCCTAGCCTAGCCAAGGCGAGAGCGAATGCACTTTCTCCTCCCTCTCTCTCTCCTCTCCTGCTCTATGCAATAGCCATCTCTTTGTGTGGCAGTTTTGAAGGAATCTGAAAATAAGCAGATTTGTGACGGATATTAACGGTAGCTGCAGAACAATGGCGGTCCGTGCCACAAGGTTCAAAACAAATGTGCCTTTTATGTGGAGAGGGTGCCGTATGCTGGGAGGGAAGGAGGGGGGGGGTTCAATCAGCAAGGAAACGACAATATCTGCACTGTCCCCGACAGCAGCAGCAGAGCTGAGCCAGGCGCCACCACGACGCAGCGCTGACAGACAAGGCAGAGTCTCCGAGGAAGCAACCATCCTCAATGGCTCTGCCTATCCAGGAGAAATTAAGCTAATTACACATACAAGGATCATGCAAGACCTTTTCATTTGTGCGCCTTTTCATGCGCATGGATCCAGGGCCACTTGCTTCTAATGTAAATTGTGTACAAATAGCTTGACTGAAAAGTAAAAACAATTAAAGACAAGAAAAGATGTTAAACAGTGAAGGAATGAGTGGGAGAAATCAATATTGCATATTCCCAAAAGTGTCAAGTTCACCAAAGCGTCTCAAATATGGGTAGTGAGAGGCTCTTGAGTATGTGGGGTATTTTTGGCACTCGGCTATATCCTCACTAAGAGCGTTAAAGAGGTGTAAACTATACTTGTGTCTGCCAGCAATGCTCTGTAAATATTTACAGTTAATAAAAATGTGTAGTATGGCGCACACTGACAGCCTCGCCTAGCAAGGAGAGCGCTACCTGAATGTGCCTTGGAAGAGCGAAAGAGCTGCACTCATTTGGATGGTTTGCTCGGGATGTGCCCCTGATCAAGACGAGGGGAATGAATAATGTCTGGATGCTGGCTCATAAGCCTGCCAGTCTTTGTGTTTGCCTTGTTTGAGGCCTGAGATGGTGAAAAGCAAGTTTGTCTTTCTCACACACAACACTGGACTGGTGACAATGTTTGCCTTGCTCAGTGGACTGAATCTAGAGCCAGGCCCATTTGTCGAGCTCTTTCATCTCGAAAACAGTTTAGATCTTTCTGGTGAAGATGCAGATGAGGCATGTATGTACAGTGTGGGGCACACAGCGAGGACGCATTCTGCTCCTGACAGCTGGATAACGTTGACTGTAGTCCAAAGTCCACAATATTTGGATCCTGTGTGGTTTCACTTTGGAACACTGGAATGGGATCTGATTATAGCTGCCTTGGATGTCGCAGTTATTGCCAGGGAAGGCCAAAATGGCATGTGTTGGTATGATTTCTCACATTTAGCAGAGTTTGAAAAATGCTCTTTGCCTTTTACATATTGCATGCTTGCATATTCTTTTCAGGAGACTAGTCAAAGAAATCTTCTCCCATGATGTTTTTCCTCTCTTCTACAGTTCAGTCTTACAAGTGGGTAGCATTTTCTGATTCTCACCGAACACATTCAGTGATGTTGAGGTCTGGACTCTGGGATGGTCAGTCCATTGTTCTGAGAACACCAGTTTTTTTGTGTTTCTCAGTGAGGGCTTCTTAACAGCTACTCATCCTTTCACCAGTAGTATTGAGCTAACTCCTCATAGTGGAAGGCTGGACAGAAACACCTGTGGGTGTTTTCAGATCTGAAGCAGTTGAGCTTGATGTTCTCTCTCCTAAAGATGAAAGCTTGAAGTGTTGTTTATCTGATGGCGATAATCTTTATGATCTGCCAGATCTTGATTGATTGTTAGGAGTCCTGTTTTTCTACATCTCTGTAATTATTTTCTAGGACTATGTTTGTTTATACAAGTGTAATATCTTCTAATATCTTATATTATATTTTATATTCCTCATAATATTTTCCAAAAAATGAATACTTGTTTTGTCAAGAAATGAAACCGTTGAAGTGGTCTGCACAGCACTGCACATTCCAACATCTGCCACTTAGAATTTTTGCCTTCATGGTTTTGTTATTCAGGAATCGGGACCTCAGAGATGTCTGTTGTTCCTGCAGGCCAGATGAGGGCGTGAGAGGACATTGAGACACCAACAATCTTCTCTGTTCTTCTCACTGTGGCTGTTGTACCTGCACCAGGCATTGGGTGAGGGGCGGTAAACCGACTGAACTGCACCTAGTGTGTGTATTTGTGTTTGTGGCCATTTGGCTGGTGCTGACGGAGACACAGTGACACCTCTCTAAAGCTAAACATAGCAACCTGAGCAGGGCCGTGTGTAACGAGAGACAGAGAGCCTCTGTGTTTGCTGCAGGAGCTTGCCATATGTTTGAGAGGCCCGAAGAAGCTGCTTCGATGGAAAATGAAAAGATTTCCCAAAGACATGAACCAGGTTGTCTTCACTTATCCAATAAAAATAAGCATATTAATCAGTAACTGTCCAATACGAACTGTCAGTAGGAACATAGAGTCATCCTAACAGCACTGGTGAGCTTCATCTGGCAAGCATTCACCAAAATCAATGGGTGTTATCAGGATAAAAGGGGAGAGCAGGAGATGGGTTGGAGGTTATGTGACACCTCCCTTTCCGGGGAACTGTTAAGTTCCTTTTATTCATGATGTAATATTTGGGGTGTCGGTTAGCTTACTGCATTGCACTCCTCTGGAGTCCTGTTGCTAGGAGAGGGACAGCACCATTCTCTACCATTGGCTACAAGAACTTGCATGATTGTCCAATAAGAATCTGTAGCGCTGTAGGAGAGTGCTGACTATCCAAATCCGATTGGTGGAATTTAGGGACAAAGTTTCAAAGGATTTGTTTATTTGGATATCCCAACTCTATATGCTGGTTTGTATACATGTGTCATGTTGTATGGAATATGATTTTCCACATTGTTATAAGTGCTTACTTAGGACAATTAATATTTCCTGTGTAGTGAAATGTCTTTTGGCTAAGGTGGTCTTACGCAGGGGTGGAAAGTAATGAGCAACTCTGACTCATTATTGTACATGAGTACATTATTCCCTGTATCCGTACTTTCTGGAGTAGGATACAAGAACTTGTATAAATGTCCAATAAGAATCTGTAATGCTGACTATCCTGATCCAATTGGTGAAATTTAGGGACAAAGTTTCAAAGGAATTGTTTATTCGGATATCCCATTTATTCAGATGTTGGATTTTGCATGGAATATGATTTTCCACATTGTTGTGCGAGCTTAGTTAGGACAGTGATTGTTGTATGTAGTGAAATATCTTTTGGCTACGGTACTCTTATGCAGGGGTGGAAAGAACATTGACTATTGTTACTGTACATGAGTACATTATTCCCTGGATCTGTACTTCTTAGAGTAGGATAGTACTGTGGAATGGGAAACAGTGTTTCAGGCAATTTCTAATTAATTAACACAGCAGCAGGAAAAAACACCTCTCATCACTGGCTGCAACAAGGTCAGGCAAGCAGACAAGTCATCAATAGGCGCACAACTGAAGTACATAGTAGCCGCACAACCAGGCTAACTACTACTAGTCTCTCCTACTCCAACCTCCCAGGAGCCTCTTTAGGTCCACGGAAGCACAAGCCAGAAGTGCTGCAGTACTTATAGTTTGAGTTAATTTGGAATAAAATATTTTTACTTTTCTATTACAGTATTTAATAACATTACAGAGTAAAAAGAAATTGAGTGTCCCAATACCACAAGATTTCTGTGCTGTCTCTTCTCCTAACAGGAAGTCTTACCAGTCGGAGGGATTGTCGTGGCACAACATTCTAATAAATTAACCTAGTTCTTGATTGACTGTCTCACATTGTCCATTAGACTGAGGGTGGTCACCTGAGGTTAGACTTACGGTGACTCATGCGTGTTCAAAAAAGGCGGACCACACATGGAATGTGAATTTCCCATGCAGTGTGATAAAACAGTGCCTACACTGGCTTTGGAGGAAGGAATCTACCACAAAAGGTTTGGTTGGTCAGGGTGCTTTAAAATCAATGCAGTCCTGGAAGACATTCTCGGCTCGAGGGGACCAAGTCAGACTCTTTACTGCACCTTTAATGTAAAAGGGCTAATGTGATTTGTCCACAGTGGGTAGCCCTGTTGCCTCACAGTAAGAAGGGCCTGGGTTCAATTCCTGGCCGGGGTGTCCGGGGTCCTTTCTGTATGGAGTTTGCATGTTCTCCCCGTGTCTGCGTGGGTTTCCTTTGGGTCCTCTAGTTCTTTCCACAGTCCAATGACATGCAATCTGGTGAATTGGAGAGACTGCATTACCCCTTGGTGTGTGTGTGTCTGCCCTGAGATGGATTGGTGGCCTGTCCAGGGTGTTTCCTGCCTGTCGCCCATTAAATGCTGGGGTAGAAGGATAAAGCTGTTTAGAAGATGCATGAGCGAGGGAGTGAAAGATGTGAAAGGGTAGCGTTATTAATGAGGTTTATAGCACAATCACAGGGTTGACGAGGGGGAAGTTTAGTGCCATTCTTTTTACTAAACATTTCCTGAAACTCTGAATACTCATGTGGTGTGACGATGCTACCAGCAGGCTCGGGGCTTTCCAGAGAGGTGGATCATATAGCTAGGGTGGGTAGCAAGAAAGAACAAACTCGGTCCAAGAAATAACAGGATTGTGTCTCTCCAGCCAGGGTAGATTACAGGGAATTCAGACTTTTCCAAAAAGACAAAGGTAATATGTTTATGGTAAAAGGCACTGGTGGCAAGTTTAATGGATTTAGTGGCTAGTGTTATTGAGCTGATCCCAGGGGTCTCTCCATCTAATGGCATGACGTGGAAAGGGACTTTGAGACGTTCCACTGGAATCTGCAAATCATCCACCAGGTGAGCTTGGATGAAATTCCCCTCAGCTCTGGAGTCTATCAAGGCTGAAACAACAGACACTGACAGTACAAGGTAACAGGCAGGAGGAAAGACTTTGAAACCAACCCCTTTGTGGGAACATTCACAACATTAGCGCGCAGAGTGTGTATCCAGGGGTCTGCACCTGAGGGGTCTATGCAGACGAACCAGACAGTCATGCAGAACATGATCAGCACCGTCAAAATACATGCATAGGTCACAATACATGCATCGATTAAGCCGGCGAACCTCAGGGGACAGTCGAGCAGAATCACACTGCATTGGTTGCTCCGGAGTGTTGCTCCCTGATGTACTTTAAAGCTGGGCTAAACAACCTGGGGGCTGACAGAGCTGCGTGAATCCTTCTGGATTTACGGTCATGTAAAAGCTGATCCAGGCGAGTGGCCAGTGTGATGAGTTACTCTTAGGATAGTTTGTCATTCTTGCAGGCTAGCTCAGTTAAGACATCGGAATAAAGTCCGCTGCGAAAAAAACAACTTGGGTGCAAGTTGGTTCCAGTCACTCCCAGTGGCAAGAGTGTGGAATTCAAGGACATACTCAGATAGCTGATGACCTCCCTGCCAAGTAAATCCCTAAGATCATCCTTTGTGTGTGTGATCAGAAACTGTTTTAAGGTCTGCAGTAAATTGATTATATGAGAGGTCTTGATTGTTAGTCACAACAGCCTTGGCCCAACGCCTTGCCTGTTAAGGGGGAGATTATGAATGATATTTTACATAAAGCTGAAGTGATGGGCGATGTTAAAAAAAAAACAAAAACGGAACACTGAATTTTATCCGAATATACAAATACTCATCATCAAAACAATAGTTGCAGCCAGATAGAAGTGTGGGGTCACAATGTTGTTGGGAAGGAAGATAAAGGTTACTAGGACCAATAAATGATGTTAAATTTAGACTGATATGGGAAATAATTTTTGAGCTACACATACAGAAGTAGTGTCTCTCAGTATGGCATCGGGCCACCATGTTTGCTAACGCAACATGCCGGACATCTCAACATGGAGTTATAGAGGTTCCTAATGGTGTCCTGTGATAATCCATCCCATGCAGCTTGAATATTCTCACACAGTTCCTGGAGATTTTGCGGTAGGGGTGGAGGTGGAGTCACACCAGGCCTTCTGGACACATGACGTGTGACAACAAACGGTCTCTTGGTGCTGACCATGGTGCCTCTATACCAGGATCCGTTGGTCGTCGCCACCAAGACAAAAGCGGTCCTCTTCACTGAAGATGACCTGCTGCCATTCTGAGTCACTCCATGACAGTCTGGCCCAACACCACTGCAGTCTTTGGTGACATTGATGTGTTGTTAAGGGCAGTCGTCATAACGGTCTGCATGCATGTAGTCCTGTGTTGTGCAGCCGTCTGCCAATGGTGCTGGCAGTAAAAGGATGACTCATGGAGGGCATCACTGCTTGCTGAATGTCCACAAGCATGGCTGTTGGTTCATTCTGCGCACGTTGGACAATTAATCGGTGGCCGAGCGTGAAACTTATACAGGTATCTGTGAATTACAGTCAAATACAGTTTTGAAGGGTATGAATGTGTTTTCTACCTTAAGAGTGAGACAACTATGAGTTAGTGTGTGGAGATATCTACAATGTTGAGGTACTTTTATGGAGATATCTACAATGCTGAGATACGTTTGTATTTTCTGTGAACCTGGGAAAATTTACCTACTTCTCAAATTGGAAATCTCAAGCGAGGCCACTTATAACCTGCTCTGCTTTGCATTCTGTTGATTCCTTTTGTGGGTGTTTGATTCATGGTCAGTAGAGACCTATATTATTATTATTAAATATTATTAAAGGAGTGAAGTTTCCCACACTAATAGGAACCTGAACAGCAAACTAGAGTGTGCAAAAACACATCCACTGATTCTGTGGCTATGCTGTTGATTTTTGAATCCACTTCCACTCTTTTATACAGAAGTCTTTGTCTCGGAATGGCAGATTTGCCCTTGACCTCAAGCTGTGTCCAGCCAGTTGACCTCTGGCCTCAGCATGATCAGAAAGGGTCATGGAGCTCTTGATTTCTTTGAGTAATTTGGGCTGACCCTGCTGTTCTTGTGACTGATCACACAAGCACACGCCCCCACACATGCCATGCTCTCTACAGTCCTTGTGTCTCTGTGTGTATGTGTGTGGGTGTGGATCAGCTGTGACATTGAAGCTAAATGAATGTCATGGGCGGATTCCTCATGTGCAGTCTCTCACTGAGATGCAATATTCTGCCTGAAGTCCCGAACAAGGCCCGCCAAAACAGTGCCTCATCTGCGCCAGGGTATTGGTGAAGAGTTTAGTGGGGACAGAACGATTTATCTATCCAACAAATACTGGATTCAACAAATAAGTGGCTTGCAAACTGAAAATCTTTGAAAGAGAAAAGAAGCAGTAACACAGGGTTAGCAAGGAAGACCCGGAGAAAGAAAAGAAAAGGATTAAATCTAAGCTTGTTGCTGTTATTGAGTACAACTTAACTTTTGTGCATGTCAGTTTTATCCTCGAAGTGTATTTTAAGTACTTTAGCTATTTTGATTTTTAAATTAGTGGAAAAAGTGGAGAAAAAAAAACATGTCACAGCTCAACATTCAACCCGAGACAGCAGTTAGTTGGTTTACTAGCTAATATAGTTGTTGGTTGCACTCATATTTAAGACTTATAAGCACAGCAGCTTTTTAATCAACCTAAAACTATTTTTTGTCATTGTGAGACATGCGAATGATTCAAGTTTCACACTCGGCCACGCACGTGGACGTAAGCAAGGCCTTGCTTATTGAGAGGCACTACTTCTGTATGTGTAACTCAATAAATGTTCCCCATATCAGTCTAAAATCAGTCTAAATTTATCATCATTTAATGTTCCTGGTAACCTTCATCTTCCTTCCCAATAGCATTAAATTCCAACACTTCCTTCTGGGTCCAACTATTGTTTTGATGACCCGTGTATATACACATTTTCTTTGTACCTTCGGTACAGTGTCAGCAACAACATTTCAACAAAGCCATTTTATGTTATATTATTTTCATCTGTAATTTATGTCTTGAATAAAGGGCTACATGCATTTAAAATCTTTTCGAGGAGATTAGACTGGTTAGACTAGTTAATCAGGGTGGCCCAAGGGTGGATGTGCCATGGCATACAGTCGGGAGGGGGCGATCTTATTAAGCCAGTAGACTGATATATATGCTTGCCGTCTGGGTACCTGTTAGCTAAAGTAAGCTAATGTTTAAGGTAAGCTTAACAGGGCCCTCCCTATGTTCCCAGGGTTCCAGGATGCAAAGTCTTCTTTCATTAGATTGGACTCCATTCAGTTTGGGCTTTGTGTTGTACTGCTTTACTTTACTCTGGCTTGGGTGCTACGCTAAGAGTTGTGCACCATGGTTCTCTTTAGAAACCTGAAGAAAAGCATTTGCAGAGTTAGTAATATATAACATTACAGTGTTGTGTATCACATATACAGTGGAGGGGGTATATGGCCTAAAAACCCAGGGTCTTGGGAACATGTGTACACAAGCTAACGTGCCGTAAGGTACCATATGATGTTAAGTCTTTGTGTTTGCAGTACGAGTATCAAGGTATTCAGTTACAGCTTGGTTATTAAGCCTTAGCACAAAACTGAACAAGACCAAAAAATTACATTTTTCAAATCAACAGGATCCAATGTCAAATTATTCAAGTACTGTTCTGAATTGACACCCAGATCTGTTGGGTACTTTCCTCAACAACTGCTTCTTACAGACCATTGCAGGTTTCGTTGTTGTCGTCAGCACCTGGAGTCAACTGAGGTCAGCACCCTTTCCTTGGGGCAGGTTTTAGGTGAGTGGAGTACAACTGTATTGCCTGATACCTTGCAAACTTGACTTTTTGCATGTTGAGCAGCTCTGTGGAAGCATGCAGACATACTAGGGCTAAAGCCAGGGTCCGCCAAGTTGTGCTTCAAAAGTCTTGCTTGGGGGCATATTGGGAAAGCAGCGTTTTGACACCAGCTATTCTCTGGATGCTGATCACATCCACTTCTCACCACTGTGGGGGGAAAAAAGTCTCAGGGTGAATGCTGTCCCACCAACAACATTTCCAGCAATTGCCAATGCCCCAACATAAACATGCCTTTTTCTGAGCAGAGAGAGTTTATTCCCCAGCCAAGTGTCTCTGTCATCTGTTTATCCAATAAATGTTTTGCTGGATGCTTTTCGAAGAGAATGCAGAGTGCTCCTCAAAAGCTCAAAGCCTTTCCTCTTCACGTCAATGCATTAGAGTGTCAGTGGCGTGTGTTTGCTGATGAATAATCTGGAAGGGAGGAATCTCTTTGCAATGTCAGCATTCCTGTGATCAGTGAAAGATTTCTCCCAGAGGTCCCGATAACATCATCTGAGACTTTTGACACATTTAAGAAGGAACTAAAATATCTCTTTGTGTCTGGTTCCTCTGTTGATTTGCTTTCACTATTTTTAACATCAGTCTTTTTCTGTTCCTCTCTGCTTACTGCTGTTTTTCTTTTTTGGTTTTCTTTTCATCTTTAATTGACTTGTTTATTTGCCCATTACCATCTTTTCTTGAGCTCTTAACTGTCAGATTCATTTAAACAGTCATCTATTCTTGTAGCATCGTAGGGTATGTGGTAGAACGACTTGGTTGATTAAAGTGTTCCTCGTTATATCAGTTTAGGTCTTATTGAGAGATGCACCCTCTACTGGTACATTTCCAAAATATATTCATAAACAACATCAGACATTTACTGTACTTGTAAAATTGTTTTACATTTACACCTACATGTTCTCCAGCTGGAGATGACCAGATGGTGCTCCATTTTATTCCTTTGGAGAGCATACGCTTGTACATGAGGTAGTCTTTCATGAATGCCTCTTGAACAAATTGCTAGCCAATGGCGAGTCTGGTGAGCTACATAAAACACATTTTATCTGAAATCATAACAGGTGGAATTAATAATCAAGGAGCTTTAACGCCTTTCAGATATCATACTTAGCCGTTCTCGAGCTTCAGGTTGACAGCCCTTTTGTTCTTAGGCACTATAGCGCTCTTGTCTCTGTAACCTTCATCATCCTAGCTCTGCATTTTCACGTACATCTTTTTGATAGCCTGGACAGTTCATCTTCCTTTAACTAGAATAACGTTTTTCAGTCCGGTAGCACATTTTTTATGTTGGTCATAAGAAACAGATGATTAAGAAGGATGAAGCAATTTTACCGCTTTAATGCTGGATCTACATCAAGACGCGTTTCTCTTTGTGGGAACTCTTTTCTGCTTTTCCTGCAGACGCTGAAGCATTACCACACTGACCTCCCCTAATTACAGTTCCCCCCAATGCAGCTTTGGGGTTGTAAAACCTAATTGACCTTATCTGCACTGACTGGACAGCTAGCATCAATTACCTAGCCATTACACAGATCAAAGAAGGCTCTTTATTACAGTGACACAAATGCAGGAGGCTATGACTCGGAGCCTGAAATGTTCAGAGCCTTAATACCGAGCTTTTGTCTGTACAAAGACACCAGGATTTCTCATGCACACTACAGCCCTCTGTTGGATGGCAGGTCCATACACATACTCAAGCAGAATAACATCTCTGCTGAAGAGAGTTGTAACATGTTCAGGGTACATTGGGGTTCATTATCACTGTAATAACATTACCAGACTATAAAGTATCTCTGCCTTAATGTCACTAACACAAATAAAAGTAAGCACATTGTCCTTTGTAATCGTTAAATTCATGTTTGTACACAATTGTACAATGAAAATGAATAGCCTGGTAATCATGAGTCACTGTTAGTAAGTACTCTAACCCTGTTTCCAAAAAAGTTGGCATGCTTTGCAGAATGTAAATAAAACAGAATGAAACTGTGCATTTAACAGAAAACAGTAAAGAAAACATATCAAATGTTTTTGTGTGAAAAATGTATGCTCATCTTGAATTTGATGTCAGCAACATGTTTCAAAAAAGTTGGCACTGGTCGACAAAAGACTGGTGAAGTTGTGTAAGGCTAAAAAAACACCTGGTGGAGCATCTCACAATGAATTAGGTTTATTGGCATCAGGCCTGTAACATGACTGGGTATAAAAAGAGCATCTCAGAGAGGCAGACTCTTTCAGAAGTGAAGATGGAGAGAGGGTCACCACTCTGTGAAAGACTGCACAGGCAAGTAAGAGGAATAATGTTTCTCAACATAAAAGAGCAAAGAGATTTCATCATCTACGCTAATATCATTCAAAGAAAATCCGGAGAAATAAAAGGGACAAAACTGAAAACTGAATATCAGATGGCCGTGATCTTCAGGTCCTCAGATGGCAATGCCTTAAAAACAGACATGGTTCTATAGTGGAAATCACTTTCAAAAAGCATCACACCACAAATACAAGTTAAAACTTTTCCATGGAAAGAATATATAAACAAGATCCATACGTAGCGCTGCCAGCTTCTCTGGAAAAATGAAAAATGGTGAAATGGAAGAGAGTCCTGTGATCCGACTGATCAAAATTGAAAATTATTTTTGGAAATCATGGATCCAGTGTCGTGTGGGCTTAAGAGGAAAGTAATCAGCGCACAGTTCAAAAGCGAGCATCCATGATGGTATGGAGGTGCATAAATGCACCTGAGTACACTTGAGGCAACTTGTACATCTGTGAATGAGTCTATCAGCAACATATGCTGCTATACAGTGTACATCTTTTTCAGGGAAGGCTTTGCTTACTTTAACGAGACAATGCCAAACCACATTCTGCACGTTTTACCACAGCATGACTCTGCTGTTAGAGTCTGGAAGCTAAGCTGGCCTGCCTGCAGTCCAGACCGGTCACCATTGGAAAACATTTGGCACATTGTGAAATTAAAAAGAAGACAAAGGAGGTGATGAACACTGTAGTAAATATGAACCTGTCCCAACATTTTGTAATGTGTTGCTGGCATCAGACTCAAAATAGGCATATATTTTTCAAAGGACAATGAAATTTCTCAGTTTCAACCTTCAGTACAGGGCTTAAATGACATCATTGCATTCTGGTTGTATTTACATTGCACACAGCATCCCAACTTATTTGGAACAGACTGGCTAGGTTGTCTTACTCGGTTAGTAATGTCGAGCATATCCAGCGGGTGTTAATACTGGTTCTGTTTTTACTTATATCACTTCTTTTGTTTGTTGCTGAACGTAGATTCTTGCCAGTAGTGGGTGGCGGTGGCTGCTTGCCAAGAGCTTTAGACTTCATTGCATTTACTCTTCCTTTCGATGGCTACCTGACTTTACATGATCTATCCATACGCAGGAGCTTCAACATCACTGACACTGTTAGAATACACTATCAGAGCAGTACTACCTCTTCATTCTCTCATGCTGAACTGATTTGACTTGACGGTACAGTGACAATACTATCGCCCCCTGAGGTACAAGGTGGTATTACAGACAGAACGGGCTGGGGCTAGCTAGTTAGCATGCTAACTTCAGTAGGTCTCTCTGCATCATGATACATAGATATATTTGACAAACTGGTTCAATGAACTTCCATTAAAAACTAGAAGCGTTTTTCCTTCCCTTGCACATTTACCTTGCTGGTTTGTAGGTTTTGTTGTAACAGCCAGGTCATGCTACATAATACATATCATATCATGATATTGAGTATGAAGTACTAGTATGAATTGGGTAAATCTACCTCAAATATAATTTTGTCAGCAAGTATGAATACAGGATTCTTTAATTCTAAGCTCTCACTAATGACAATTTAATAAGTTCAGTTTTATCATATACAAAATTATTAAGTACTATTATAGCAGTATTATTTTACCTTACAGTTGATGGTAGACTGTAATGAGGTGCATCTACATATCATTGAAATATAAGCATATAAAGAATCATCATAATAGAATCATAGATTTGAATTATTCATGTCATCCATTTTAATTATTGAAGTGGAATATTTGTTTCATTTTTGCGGGACTGCTATGCATGCCGCTGTCGTTCCTCCCTGCCATTCAGCGCTTTCTCTGAGGTGCTCTTCCCGCCAACAGCAAGAGCCAGAGGAGGGAAGGTGAAAATGTCGGCATGAGCGAGCCAGAAACATTCTAGCACGGGGGAGCCCTCTGCTGGCGGCTGCGTGACGCTCTACAGCTGTACTTCATTTGCATCTGAGGGAGACATGCATAATTGCATTCTCTAACAAACAGATAGCAAAAGACTCCAAAGTGTGAAAGAGTCCAGCCCAAAAACTCATTCATCAGCTAGCGCCATTTGGAATATACATATAGAAGGTTACTCATTTACTCGCCGTCGGGAAGACCACATTTGTCTCTGTGTCAGGCCCAGACAGACAGACAGGTTATCTTTCACTGCCTTGATGTACCTTTCTGCACCATTACTGTTAATTCATATGTAATCCCAGACTCCACAAATGAAGAGTGTGGCAGAATCTGACAGGATTTATTTACAGAGGCCGTGCACTGACCAACAGACTCCCGTCTATTGAGCTGTCTCTGTGGTGGCACGAGCAAAGGCTGCGTCTCTGGGCTCTGGGTGGGAGAGTGAGACGTGAGAATAAATAAAGGCGGATGGGTTTAAATAAACAGACACAGGAACAGGCTGTACAGCAGGAGGCCATTCCCTCTCTAAACATGTCGAACTGCAACCCAAGCACAGCCACCACAGGCATAAACATGAGCAACCCGATCTGCTCCTTCAAACACTCCAAACACGTTTGTTTCCTCTGTTTTTCCCTCCTTTCTGGTCCTTTCCAAATCCATCATTCACTCTGATTGGAAGACACTCACCCTAAAGGAACAGCCCCCAAATATCCCTTAAAATTAAAAAATTCTAAAATAAATCCAAAATTCTTTTCTGAAATTTTAAAAATGATTCCAGTTGTTTGCATCTGAAGTAAGACGGGGTGGAGAAATGGGTTTCGACAAGGCATAGAACAAGTCCGCAAAACCTGGGATATCAGAAAATGAATGTAATGATAATGCACTGTCGCTGTAATCTCCAGTTATTGTGCCATTGCATCCGTCTTATGACAGGAGCTGATGGAGAACTGACTGCATGTAGTCTTACAAATCTGCTGGGAAATAATCCAGAATTACCTGGAGTAAAACCTTGTTAAATAAATTTACACTGAAAGTTAATGATCTTCCTTTATTACCCTGTAATATTACATTTTTATGCCGACAGCAATTATATATCACTTTATGAGCTGCTTCTACGGGTGGGGGGAAAAAATGTATACAGCATAGTATTACACTATTTTGTGTGGTGTTATCGGATTGATACACTGATGGCAAGTATCAATATTGTGTTAGTCTGTCTGTCTGCTTAATCCCATTTGCTGCAGTAAAAATGACTGAAGTGAGAAACAGACCGAAAACATTTCTCTCAGTAGGAAAAACTGAAATCTTTGGTTGGTAAATCTGCAGTTGAAAAAAACTTGAATGAATCACAATGTTACTGCAGTGCTCATCTTATCGCAGTATCTTTAAACTCACCGTAATACTGTATTGTGACTTGAGTATTGTGATAATATCAGAGTGTGGGGCTTTTGCCGATTCCCAACACCCAGATAACCCCAGGGATATCTGAATTGGCCCTACAGTTTATCACAAGACTAGGGCTAATCCATGTCCAGGAAGTCAGCCCTATATTAGGTTAGAAGCGAATGCCAGGATAAAAGAAGAAGGGGGTACGATAAACAGCAGAATTCATTCCAAAAAGAAAACTGGGCTGCTGCTCCTTTAAGTGTACAAAAAGCCACTTCCTAGACGCCTTCAGGATGTTGTAGAGGTGCTGGAGGCCGACTGCTGAGTCAGGGCTCGGGAGCTGAGATGAAGCGATGCAGCAGTGGTGATCAGTCTGAACATGTTAATGATGAGGTCTGAACGCTGGCAGAGGGTGAAGTGCCTATGAGAATATAATCCTTTATGCATGCAGAGCGAGAGCAGCCTGTTTCAACAGTTTCAACATGTTTATTTTAGTATAAGTGGTTCTTAAAACACCTCTGACTGTACCTCTTCACAAGATTCATGTCTGTTAAACCCTCCATAGGCGAGCAAGATCAAATTAATACATGGCCGTGTCCAACGTCATGACTGTGCCAAAAAAACAGAAAGAAAGTAAACATCCGTTTTGTACAACTAGGCTGTGGATTTTGACGCTGGGCATTACGCACTACGAGAGACTACATGAGTGAAGAAGAGGAATAACCCGAAAAAGAAAGGTCAGTCAGAATTCAGCCTGGTGCCTCACTGAGGCACGGAATGCCTGAAACAGGGTGACAGTACATACTTTTCAGCGAGTTGACATCCATCAGTTTCGTACATATGAGACTCAAGCTGTTTCTAGTAAGGCATACACAGCAGACTGAAGAACTGAAACAAGAGGTTTTAGAAACTACAGTTACTACAGGAATCGGTACAGTTCTGTCCAAGGCCAAAATAACAACATAAAAGGCAACAAAATCTTACAGAGAATAAATGTCACAATGATGCTAGCTTATCGAGACATGGAGGCAGAAGCAGAGACAATTACTAAAATGTGAGGTCATTATTTAAGTGTGAGGTCATTACTGAAGTGAGACGTTGCAAGTTAGGTGATGTCATAGCTGAGATCTGCTGTAAATATAGATTGGAAACAGTCAGGATGCAAACGAACAAACATACTCTTAGACATCGTACCTGACTCGTTTTGAATGAGTAAACATGGTGAACGTGGATGCAAGAAATATTCTCACGTGCAGCGAAGTGAGATGGGTTTCATTAACAGTGTAAGCTTAAATTTCCAACAATGACAATAAAAAAACATACATTAAAAAATACATTCAAGAGCAAATCTTTACGAGCAGTACCCGAGTTCTGTCCTCAGACACGTTCCACCAAAAGGGGTTCTACATTTTCTTGTTCCAACGTACTTTTTCAAAGGAATACAGGTACAGAACATAAATATTTGTTTAAATGAATTAATGCAGATTGCAGATCATTTAATCGATGCATAGTTGGTAGGTAAAACGTTAATTTGTCTTGTTAGCTTTTTGTAGTAATAATAATCATTAACTCATGTAATCTGAGCCACAGTGTGTTTACCCCGTCAATAAAACCAAACCTGTTTACGCCTTGTGAAGGGGGGAAAAAAAAAAAAAAACACTTCATCTACTCTGTTAGCAAGGGTCTAGATTTCCTATTCAACTCATTGGGTTTACCCTTTTGGGGTAAACAGGAGAGTCTTATCACTAGCAGGGTTGTGCACACATCGGAGCAAACAGTGCCTTTCAGTGTTGGGAATCATGAATAATTGCTGTGTTTTTTATTTGAAACCTGCACATGCAGTGTAGATTTAAACCATATGAGCTACACACTAGACAGTATTTTAAGTTTAGTTTTATTTACTAGTCCAACTCTTTAGGCACAGCAAGTAGTTATTAAATGATGAATATACTGGAATGATCTGTTTACAGCAATTCACTGATGGGCACTCTGCCTCATATGATCAGTTTTCAAATACCAGGTATTCTGGATGGTATCATTTTCAAGCCTTTATGGCTTTCTCAGTCATTATAGAATCATCTACGGCTGATTATTCAAGTGTTTGTGTAAACAGTATACTCTGATTTCTAAGATCTGATTAAGGCCTGGAAATTCAATAAAAAAGCTGGATTTTAGCTCAGTAATCAGAATTCCAGGGTACGTAAATTCTGCGCATGTGTGAAAACAGACCGCTATACCGGAAAACAGCAAGCAACATTTACCACAGCAACTGCAATATGGCAATAAAACACATCTGGAGTAACGCTGAAACCAACTACATGCTTGATGAAATTAAGGATTAAAATTCGTCTTCTAGATGATTTATGTTTATATTTTCAGGTACAGTGACTCGGTTTCTTGTTTTTTTTCCCTCGCTTGTGATTTTACAGCAAGATATCTGATTCTTGCCTGACTCATGTAGACCCAGAATTTTCCAATTAACTAATTACTGATCAAGTGCACGGTGAATGGGTTACTGGCAAAATGTGATTTTCTGCAATTATCAGATCTTTAAGTACATGTAACTGCACTTATTGTTTACACATTACACATATGGACACATTTTATATGCTTGGGATCTAAAAGTCCTAAAGGAAATAAACCTAAACCTGAAATAAAACCCAAGTTATGGCAAGTAAAAGTCACTATTCACATTTAAGCAAGCTGTAATTTTTTGTTATTTTTTAATATTCTCCCTTGAAGCTGATATGACTTGTCATTAAAAAACATATTAAATGACGATGAATGCAGGAGTCTTTAATAGTCTGTTCATGTATTCTTTTGAAAATGAATGGTTAGATTAAAAAGGTACTTCCTGGTGGAAAGTCTCTCATTACACATTTCTATGCAAACGTACCTCGTCTTGACCGTAAACGTGTCTTTGAAAGACTGCGCTGTACTCTCTGCTTCCCTTTTCGTTTGGCACAAAACGCTAAGATGAAGGTTTGACTGATGTGCACAGGCGTGGCGCTAACACAAAGCCACTGTACTGCATGACTGCCTCAGAGAGAAACGCACACCAGCCACTGCACAGGCTGCGAACGCTGGTACCAAACCCAACCGCTGTACACATACACACACCCAGTTCCCTGAGAGCATCAAAAGACTGATATGACAACAGCACATGGGATGACTGTAGAAGTTTCACTATTACTTAAAAGATGCAAAGAAGAAAGCAGTGCCACCTAAAGGACATTTCAAGAAGGCTTTCTCAAAATGGCAACTGTGTTAGCTTTGGTGGCCTGAATGCTGACAGTAGTCAGGGAAGGATTACTGAGATAAGATTCTGCAAGTCATTCTTCAATGCCTTACAGGGATTCAGCATTTCTCCAGTCAATTATGGCAAATGGCCTCTATCATAAAACACAAACTGGTGATTCACATTTTCCACAAGCAGAGAAAACAAACACCTATACAGGCTGTGAAGCGATATGCTGAGCAGACAGTTAAAAAAAACAACAAAAAAATAAAATAAAATAAAATAAAATAAAATGTTAACAAGGTAGCATGGGCAAATATACAGGTCCACTAACAAGGTGACACAACAAAATAGTACAACAATCAAATTCTGTGCAATTCACTGTCACCAGCCCAGTACCTCTTTCCCTTTAAATCAGCATTCATTGGTCCATTTTTTTTTTTTTCCATTTGTACATTTGTGATTTCTTCTTTTTTTTGTTGATGTTTTTCTGAGTTTTTGCGCTGGATGATCCTGTGGATAGGTGCTCTTTTTGGCCTTTTTAAGACACGCAATGCTCTGGTGTGTTTGTGAGTTGGTGGTACTATAGGGTCTTTTCCCGGTCCACTGAGCCCAGCTGACAAACCTCTTCACAGCTTGCTTCCATTTTTTTCCCCTTCACCTATGAAGTCCATCACCCACAAACAGTATAATATATATAAAAAAATAAGTTATTGCGCATCCGAAAAAAGTGCATCTTATATTTAAAAAATATCTCTTTCGTTTTGTTTCTCCTTTCTTCCTCTGAATCCTGAAATCCTAGACTGGAGGGGTCGGGCGCTGGGAAGTGTGCCAGGACGACACACGAAAAACAAGGTGGGTTGGGGGAAAAACGAGGGAGAGAAGTGGGAGAGGGTGATCTTGAGGAAGAGAAATAGAGCAGCCTCACTACGCTATCACCATGGGAACGTCGTCTGAAAAGCCGCTGATCATAGGGGCGTCCTCATCATCATCACCTTCAAAGGAAGAAAAAAACACTTGAGCTGACAGGTCGTAATAACTCAGCAGACTTCTGAATTCTGAGAACACAGACATGAGGACATGCTGGAGATGTATACTCTTCTGAATAAAGAAAATTCTCACTGCACAGAAGAAACTTTCACAAATGTTGCACCGACATCTCCTTTAAAGTGCCAGTACTGACATAGTAAACTTATTACTGCTGACTGAGAAATTGTTTTCGACAACAACTAAACTGAATAGCTCTAAATTAGTTTAGTACTCCTACTTTAAAGGAAGCCTTGGCTGCAACTTCCCATTTCATTAAATGATGAATCTAACTAGTATTCTTCCTTTGGTTCCTCTTCCTTTGCCACAACCATATGAAGGAGGCCCACTGTCCTGTACAGTTTAGTGCCGTCTCTGCCTGAACTGTGAAAAACAGGTAATTTCTTTAGCTGGTAATGAATAGATTAGTGGGTTCAGGTTTGTTGGGGAGCAGGGTAAACACTAAAAAGTACAGGTCGTGGGCGTCTGTGACCAGGGTGGGGAAACACTGTCCTGGGCTATAGAAGATATTGCATTGCATTATTTGGTAAGATTACCGAATCCAGGCAGTGTCTCCGCAGATCTTACTCATACCTGTTACAAATGTAATTTATCACTTCTCCTGTTTGCAGTGAACGCGGTTACTGTCGACTGGCGGCCTGATGTTTATAGTGTTTATGCAGTGAAAACTGCTGTCACTCAGCAACAGGCAAACCCATATGATGTAGTGTCTGAAATGGTTTACTAACATCACAGATTCTGTTCCCTATAATACTGCTCTACATAGTGATCCAGGTTTTCAAATGTAGGGTGCAGTGATTAGGAGACCATGTCGGACACTGCACCCAAAAGCTTGACCGAAGCAATGGAGGATAGCTGAATAGCTGCCAAGCAGTGACTGGAGAAGAAATTGAAACAGACGCTTAGGAACGACTCGGAGAGTGCCAGGATTACAATAAGGCGTAAGGTTAAATTAGTTCATTTTGTCTGCTTTTGTCTGTTCTGTTAGTAAAGTCTCTGCTGCAAGTCAAAACAGCTGTCTAAATTCAGCATAATCGCGGGGCCCGCAAGCGGCCCATAAAACCCTCTGAATGATCCAGGCCTGATCTGACATATGGTCTGATTAACATTAAAGGAAGCCAGTTTCCCATCCTATTAGTAAATCCAATAGGGAATGTTTAAGTAGGAAGAAGGAAACCGTATGTGTTGAATGGAAGGAATGTGTTAGAGGGAGGTCTCTTCTTACCTAGCTCGTCTCCTGAGGAGAAGATGGCGGAGCCGAGGCGCGAGTTATAGTGGCTGTTGGCAAAGGCGGTGAAACTGTGCTGTAGGCGGCGGTGCCGTACATACAGGGCCACCAGACCACCACACACACCTAACAGCAAGATGAACAAGACTGGAACCACCACTGCTGCCATGTCACCTGAACGGGCTGAATGAGCTGCTGGGTCAATGGGACCTACAGACAGACACAAGTCACAAAATAATAACATGGATAATTAGTTTACAGAAACTTTCTATTATATGTTTCATATTACATATCTCATTATGACATATTGTTACATTGGGCACCAAATATGTCTTATAGCTCTGTATCATCATAAGCCCAGATTTGCACAGCGGTAAGAGGCATCAGAAGCGTGCGTGTACCTGTTGTTCCAGTCCCCAGTTCATCATACAGCAACACTGCAGGCTCTCCGCATAGCTGGTTGTTCACAAGACAGCGGGCGCGCACAGAGAATGTGTAGTTGTGACCCAGCAGTAGGTTGCCAGTCCTGAAAAACGTCTCTGTGGTGTTCCCAAGCCATGTGCTGGAGTTGCTCACACTGTCATGCACATAGACCTCGTAGCCCTGCAGAAAACAAAGACCTGCAGTGTCATAAGAAAGGAACCACATGGGAGAAGGGGGTGTGTGGAGATGACTGGAGGGTGTGCATTATGTGTATATCCTCTCACCCGACTCTCATTAAAGCTTTTCTCCTTAACGGCCAGGCTCTTCCAGAACAGGAACACATGGCCATTCTCAGCAAGGATCTTGAGGGCTTCAGGTGGTGGTAGAGGGGCTGAGAAAGAGAGTTAGTGAATAAAATGGCATTAATAGCAGTAGGATTTCAGGCTGTTTCTGATTTTCACTTTCAGATTGTTTCACTTTGTTTGAAGTACTGGATTGACCTCAGGTCTGTAGCAGGTCTGAACAGGCACTGATAGCAGGTAGTTTAATTAGCTCCTTCGTCCATATCTGTATATCTGTCTTCCTCCAGTTTGTTGAAAAAAAACTTAGTTTCCATATATGGTTTTGCCATAATGGTTTGTTTTGTCATGGAAATCCATTCTTCATGTACCTCATGTTGACTTCTAACAGTTGTTAAAGACAGTTTTGGCTTGTTGCGGGTAGCCCTGGGATCTAAAGGGTACTGAAGGCAGTATTAGGCTCTGACAAGTTGCACTGATAGCTGTAACAGTCACAAATGGCTGTACTGTTGAGGATTATGTTGAGCTGTAAAAGACATTGAAAGCTGTGATGGGCTCTAACAGACATAAAGGGCTCTCTACCTGTGTTGAGTGTGTAGCTAGCCTCCTTAGTCATGTTGCGCAAACGGACAGTGATGCTGTAGCGACCACCGGCCTCCAAGCCCTTCAGACTGTACTCCACTGTATTGTTCTGAGTGGTTACTTTGTAGTCCTGCTCAGTCTTCCTCACTGTGTCCTTAACATGCACCACGTATGTCTGCACATGTACACACACAAGTTCACTGTGTCAAGTTGTGAAACACCAAGCAACAAAATGAATATGGTTTCTTTCAATATCAATAATAGATCCACAGTATATATGGGCTACAGAGAGCAGCAGCCAGCATGAGAGCAGCAGAAACAGAAATGTCAGAATAAGAAGAGAAAATAAAATATTTTAAATAATAATAATAAGAAGAAATAAAAAACTACAAAACAATAATTAAAGGAGACAACAATTCTTCAGAATGTTCTATATTTCTGCATAAACATGATATTATATGCCATACTCTTGGAGTGATCTTTGTTGGTCTACCACTTTAGGGGAGGGTAACAAATGGTAATAAATTACCAAGTCAAATGTTTTTATCTGTTTTAATGGTATAGATTTTAACTGTGAATACTGTCACTGTGAATTGTAGCACATAAGAGAAAACATTTTTTTCCTTGGTTTATATTAAACTTCCATAAAACTAATAGTAATAAATGCTTGCTTATAAAAAGTCAAACGATACCATGAATTAACCCACACTAAAGCAGGCCAACATAAAAAGAATGTAGCCCCTTCTATGTGAACATGTCTTACCAAAGGAGTGCTGGGGCTGTCATATGGTGGCTGCCATTTCAGTGTGGCCTGTGTCTTATCCACTCGAACTTTATGCAGGTTCCGTGGAGGCAGTCTCTCATTAGGAATCATTTTCACCACAACCGACTCAGACGGAGGGCCCAGGTATGGCTCAATTACCCGCACCTGTAAAACAACCAATCATCAGAAACTGTATGTGTTCTACCGTAAGCCTGCTTAGACATTCAGACATTGAAGACGAAAAGAGTGGTCTCGTACGAGGAAGAGGTACTGTTCGTCACTCTCCACAGTGAGGATAAGGCTGCTGCTGCTGTTCACGCTGTGTGGTCGGCGGTAGAGGTCCAGGAAGGAGGTGGCATAGAACACACCATACATCTGCACACACATAACAAGAGCTCTACTGATTACTCGACAAAGTGAACAACACTGATTAGATGAATTGATTGTTATTGATGACACTTTGTTGCTCATTCCAGACTGCACTGAATTATAGTAGAGGGCAATGTGGCTTTAACAGGTCATTTAAAGAAGAGATGATAGTTACCTTGTTAATCTATATGATGGTTATGCAACGTCATTGGGTTTTCTATCAATGTACATGTGTTGGGAGTACCTGTGCCGGAGGCCCGGTCCAGCTACAGTCCACAGCAGTCTGGTTGAGTGCGCGGGCCTTCAGCAGAGGCTGAGCTGGCTGCCTGCCTAAAGTCTGCAGACGGGACAGGGCAGTGGGACTGTCTCCATCGGTGGTGTGGGCCCATACAGCCACCTCATACAGCGTCCCAGCTGTCAGATTGGTGGCTGCCAGAGAGAGGAGGATATACATGATACCAAGTCACATGACTTGAGTCGCAAATTTGAGGACTTGAGACTTGCTTGACTAACACTGATAAAAGACTTGACTTTGACTTGGTATTCATGACTTGAGACTTGACTTTGACTTGAGGAAGATGACAGCAATGTGGAGGGTCTGCAGATCAAACATCAGTGACCCGACCACCACAACCAACTTCATCCGTCACTACAGAACCCACACAGAAAGGTACATGACTCTATTGTTGGCTAATCGAAGATTAGCTTTAATAGTAGGTTCTGAGAAGAGTAGGGGACAGGAATACAGTCACTAACACACTGCAGGCTCCACGTTCACCTCCTGCTCCATGACTGCACTGACCTACAGTCAGCGTTTCTGCTGTAACCCTACAGATATTTTAACCAGAGAGGGGAGTCTGGTCAGTTTCGTTCTCTAACTCAGTAGCTCGGTAAACTTCGACCAACCTCGGATATTTGGCGGATATTTGCGTTTTCCGCCTCCTACTGCCTACAGACAACCTCCTAAAATCTCTGCAACTGCATTTTCTAAGTTGCGGTAACCAGGGAACCAACTACAGTCGTTACATTTCTTCAGAGTTCCCAATCTTCCCTTCCATCCAGTATGTACAGTATGTATGTAAATAAAATTACATCCATATGACAGACAGATCAAAATATCACTTGTAGTGTACAGAGAACCATCTGAGAAACATACTGCAACCTTTGGCAAGACATGCTTTGGTTAAATTGTAGTTATTTAAATTACTTTAAATAAACTACTACTGTCAGACAACAAGATAACATACAATCACATCAGTTGTAGTATACAGCCACCCATCTGATGAACATACTACAACCATTATTTGGGCGAAATAAGAAATTTAGTTCATTTTTAATAGGAATTAAATCACTACTGTGAGACATCTATACAACATACAGATCTAATATTGCTTGCAGTGTACAGACACCTCCTTTCTGAAGGCCAGGGAGCACTTTGGATCTGACTATGGTAAATACCTCTCACTTCAACAGTCAGGAACAAACCAAACTGAATATCTGCTCCTCCAGAATCCTCCTAACCATGTTCTAGTCATTAGCAGCTGATGGTGGGGCACCTGATTTTAATTTTAGGCATATTAAGTAATTATGTAATTAATGTGGGGATGTCCTAACTTTTTTTTTCACAATAAAACAGCATTTCTGTTCATTACAGTTTACAAATCATTTTTAAAGATAGTCTCTCAGTATTGTTCATATGAAAATCAGATGTTTAAATATGTTTAAAAAACAAAAGGTTTTATCAGGTATATAGTCATTTTTACATGACTATTCTGGCGCTTTGTGCACTGTAACATGAATACAATGAAGCAGTGTCATATGCAAAGCACCTTCAACAGATGAGTTAAAAGGTCAAGAAGACATGAAGTCAGTTAAAGTTGAAAATAAAGTTCAGCTCTTTATGGCTGCTGTCTTTTAACTAATTTAAATGTGGAAACTGGAGTTAGAGCATCATAACTCCTTATGACTTGACTTGAGACTTGCTTGACTTATAGAAGAACTTGGCATGCTTGAATTTTCCACAGTAACTTGGGACTTGCTTGAGACTTTAAGGTTAAGACTTGAGACCTGCTCATGACTTGCACATGTGTGACTTACTCCCACCTCTGCATGATACTACCGACCAAATGTATGTAAAATCTTGTTATACCTTTCAAATGTCTTTTTGTTTTCAAAAGGTTGAAAATTCAATGCAGCAAAAGTGTTTAACAGATTCATAATTTATTTTGTTCCTGGTGATCACACTCCTGAGTAGAACTGCAACTCTATTCGTATTCCCCTTAAACCAGAAATAAATAATGAATACAAAACTGTGTAAGCTGGGGATGGACAATTCAGTAAAATTTGATAAGCCCTCCAAACAAATATGGAACAGGGTGTATTGTTAGTGTTGCACCTCTTTTCATTTATTTTTTTAAGAAGGTCCCCACAGGATTGCTGGGTGACAACAGTGTCTAGAGAAAAGTAGTTTCTGTGGGAGAGAGAGTCTTCCCCAGGGTGTATTGGGCTTTACAACTTTGCCAACAGGTACAAATGTTACATAACAGACTAAAGGAAGGTAAAGGGAAAGGAAAACCAGTCCCCTTTAAACTAGATGTCAACAAAACATCTCCCCTTGTCAAAAAACAGAAATGCTGCCTGCTTCCATACTTTTAGACTACTATATATCGCAAACAAAGACAAATTGTATTGAAGAATGTGGTATGTACCTTTCAAAGTGTTTGAGACAGTATAGTTCTTGCTTTCTTTGACATGCTTGTCAAAGACCCAGGAGAACACCACCACATAATGCTTAGCCTGGTAAACAAAAGAACAGGGTTACAATCATCACAGCAAAAAACAGATTCAGCTCTTACCCGCAAGCTACTTACTCACCTTGTAATCAGAGCTGATGGACAGAGTCACTGAGTCCTCATTGATGCTCTGGATTTTAGTAACAGGAGTTACCAGAGCTGAAAACAAAACAAAAGTGAGTGCATACAAAACATGCTGTGAGATACCTAAAAGCAGCCAGCAGAGGGTGCCACGGTGGAGTTCTCACAAATACAGGAGGTTTACCTTTCTGAGGGACAATTGATTTGATCTCAGTCCAATTCCCTACCCCTCTACTGGTCACTGCAGCCACCTGGAAGAAAGAGTAGATCACAGAGTGGTCAGTGAGTCAGCTCTTGGGGAGTGTTGAAGTATGAGACTATAAAGATGAATGAGGCTTACCCTGAACCTGTAGAGGGAACTGGGCTGGAGGCTCTTGACTTCTGTACTGATGCTGGTGCTTCGTTGAGAAAACCACTCGGAACTGCCCTTTTCACTGTACTCCACCTGGTTAACACACACACACACACACTTAACGTGGGACCTATGGGTGTACATGCCACCCCCCCTCAGTGATTTGAGTATCAGCATTAGTTGATTTTCTAAGTGGGGGAAGAAGTTCACACATCATCTTTTATAACAAAAATGCTGCTGCATATAATAATTCAAATTTCCTGTTCATGTACTTATTTTATTTTATTTATTAATATATAGTAAAAAAAAAAAAAAAAACAAGAAATACAAAAATACACTGCGGCATCAAATATACACATACTGTGGACTAAAATGATGAGAAAATGTTGGCTGTAGATTATATGTTGACTTATTTTCACTTAGAAAATCAACAAAAGATCACTGGACGAAGGAGGTTCAAACTTTTGCACATGATTATATTTCATATATATTGATTGGTAGGGACATGTAGCCACTGTTGGTCTCGTTGGTGATGAAAAGGGGTAATTCCAACCAGTGAAAATCATGTGATTTTTATGTTTAGGTTGAAATTAAACCCTTTCTATACCATCTAAATTATACTGAACGTTGCTTTTAAATGCAAAAATCTAGCTTCAGGCTAGGCTAAATAAAAAGATATTATAGGATTAGTTTAATAATGTGTCAGCCCTAATTTTTAAAACAACACTGTGAATATAATTACAATCTGTTATGACTGATTATAATACATACTCCAAAACTAATGCACCTTCACATGCAACAGAACCAGTATGAATTTAGTGACAGTAGATTACACTCACAATGTACTCCCTGATGAGGCCGTGAGAATTATCTGGGGGGCTCCAAGAACACAGCACTGTCCCGTCCTCTGCTTTATCACAGCTGAGCTGCAGAGCCTGAGGAGGATCCGGCACTGCACACACAGACACACATAAAGGCATCAGTAAGAACCTACACTCCTCTCTGCCGTGCGGTTATACACTGTGTTTGTATGATGTGGCAGGTGTGTGACTCACAGCCCTCGGGGGTGCGAAGCGTCAGCACCTCGTTGGTTTTGTGCTGCCTGCTGAGGCACTGCGTCACAACTTTCACTTGGTAGGTGGTGTCTGGCCGCAGCACAGTCAGCGTGTAGCTGCTCTTGTTGCTGTGCGTGTCCATGGTGGTCCATTGCTGAGCGCCCACCAGCCTGGAAGAGGAACACAGCACACACACACTGGTGACTGATACAGCCGATTCAAAATTGTTTAATAGCAGCTGAAGCATAGCTGTTGCAGAATAACCAGTCATGTCATTATGACAACTGTCACTATCATTACCTCATGGTGTATCAGCACATTTCAAAATGCATTAATTGTTTGGCACATTTTTTTGAAAGAATGTGTTCCAATGAATTGCCTTCATGTGAAGAACACAACATTAATCTATGCTTTTTGAATGTGCACTGATTATGGGAAGAAGGGAATCTGAACTTGACCTGCAGAAAGATCACTCTTCTTCCATGCTTCAAGGCTGAGAGATTAAGGTACAAAACAGGAAGGAAAAGTGGCTGGTGCAAAAATGTCTTCACAAAGGAGGATATTAATTCAGTTTGCTGAAGGCGTGGAGGGGTTTCAATAATGGTCTTTCTACTAAACTTCAGTTATGTCGCTTTGTTGAAAGTTAACAAGGTATTTGCGAGGTCATTCCAAGTATACAGATGTCCAAACTTGGCATTTGTCTCCTTAACTGGTTTTAAAAAGACAGGTGTAGTTTGGGGGAAAAGGGCTTTTACAGGTACTTTTCTATTAGTTTTTGATCTAGCATACCTCATAAGACCACACAGAATATTGGGATACAAGCAGCTTCTCATGTTAGTCAAAACATCTAAGTGAAGCTACAGATAGAAATATAAAACCTAAACAAATAAATCAACTGAACTGTCATAGATGAGCTCTTGGACTATTGTTTATTTATAGCAACACTAAATATTCTCACACAGTTTGGTACAAAAACAGTAAAATGATAAAAATCAAATGGCTAAACTGTCCTTCCTTACATTTAACCCGATGTTACACTAGGAGGTGACACACCTCAGAACAGAAGTGTGAGGTGTGTGGTGAAGGAGGAATACCTGTAGTTAATGAGGAAGGAGCAGGTGGAAGGTGGCATGTTTTTGGGACGAGACCAGGTGAGTGTGACGGCGCCAGAGAAATCAGCGCTCCACTGCAAGTTCTGGACTTTATAGACCAGCGAGTCAACTGTGGAGGAGAAATGCAGCATGGGATTAAGACAGACAACAGCTAGACTCCATCAAGACTGAAAGTCCAGAGTGAAGATGGTTTTTCTGGGTGTAGGTGTGCGTTTGACAGGACGAGTTTGGTGTGGGAGAAGCGTGACGAAAGCTAAGAGTCTCTCACCAGTGCAGTTATCCTCATCGCTGTGGTCTGAGCAGTCTAAGAAGCCATCACATCTCTCACTGTCCAACACACACGCCTCCCCATCAGCACACAGAGTGCCGTTCACACATGATAGAGGCCCGTGTGTGGCTACAGAGAGAGGGGAAAACAGCATTGACCTTTACCTTCACTTTTTATCACATACACTCAATGAAAAAAAATTTTGGCTTCACATTTGCATTCATTTGCAAACTACTAACAGAGCACGTTTACTGAAATCTATTTCAACTACATACATGTTTCCAAGATATTACATTAGTCTGCAGCAGCATAATCATACATTAACATGCTTGCAAAAAGCTTTCACACATACTGTCCAGTTCTCATAAAATGAATAATTAATTACAAACGGGTATTTCTCACACTTGATTTAGTTGTTACGACATTGGGAGCATCTGAGATGTGAGAATCAGGTGGATGAGATAAGACTGCAATAAAACTGCAGAATCACCCGGAGCACACTATTGCTGTATCCAGTCAAATCTGGCATGGTTTGTTGATTTGAAAATAAATACAGATATACAGAGAACATACTTCTACACATGTCTGTGTCTAGTAACACTTTATTCTTTGAATTTTGCATATTAGAAAAAAAACATTAAATATGTTTGTTTAAAAGTTTTACATTTTGTTTTATACCCCAAAATATGTTATTTTTATATGTTATATGTCTTTTATTAGGAAAAGAAATACATTTGGATGTACAACAACATACAGACTGCGTCTTATCTTTTCCAATAAATAAATAAATAAATAGATAGATATCATGTGTTGTTTTCCTTTTCCCCCAAATAAGTATCAGGATTTCAAGTAAAACTGTCTGGCTGTCTCTGTCAAAAAAGCTAAATCTGAGTTATGTTTTGGATCTTCCAGCAGGACAATGATCCATACATCCATATCTGCTCAAACCTAAACCCCACTGATAACCTGTGGGGTGAGCTGAAGTGGGCCATCCAGATAAGGGGATCCCAAACGCTTTCAAGGATTATAGAAGAATACTCAAACCTGTTGTGTGGGCAAGTAGAGAGAGTGTGCAAACAGGCACTTACGACAGCTGTCCTCGTCTGAACCATCCTGGCAGTGGCGGCGTCCGTCGCAACGCTGCCAGTCTGGGATGCAGGTGGGAGGCTTACGGCATCGGAACTGTCCTCTGATGCAGCGTCCCGATGGCTCAGGCGCAGCTGTGGAGACAGCCATATGGGTCCTAGAGCTGTTGGAAGCTAACAGACACACGAGCACATGGTGAGGATGAGCAATATAGTGTGGCAGATATGAAGAGTATTAGGAGGAGATGGTGTGTCAGCAGTGGTGAGTGTCAATCTGGGTTCTGCTTTACCTGTGGGACATCCCACTTCATCACTACCGTCAGGACAGTCTGCATAGCCGTCACACACCCAGTTGTTCACTATACACGCTCCAGAGCCACAATGGAAGCGGTTGGGGGCGCAGGAGGCGGGACCAGGAGCAGGTGTATGTGGCAAGATTCCATCTAGAAACACACATGGATTTGAATTTTCATAGATAATACAGGAATGACATTAATAAATACTGTAACACAGTCACTTCATTCAGTATATACAACGCAAAACTAATTTTGTGTTTTGCTATTTATTAATTAAAGTTTTAAGATATTAAAAGTAAGTTTATGATAGACCAACATGCATACACACAGTCACACACACAGACCATCTCTTGCCAAAATGTTACATAATTACACTCAAACAAGATTTACTCTGACATATTTGTTTCTGAAGTATTTTATTCTTGTTGCTGTACAAATTTAAAAGTAAGAAAAGCATGGTGGATGCTCACAAGCGAGCCTGCCAATCTGCATTTTGCCTTGTGTACATCTTGAAAAACAGATTAAAATGAATCGTGTTTTAGAACTAAACACAATACACATCAAACTACTATAGTATTATTTTATTTTTGTAACTTTTCTACTAAACAGACCAATTCTGCTGGCTGTCAAGAGTCTGACTGTTGCTCCCAATTTTCACCACCCAAGCAAACCATGAATAATGAATTTCCCAACCAAGTAGCCTAATTTTGGAAATACGTCACTTTAATGATGGAAATGTGTTCTAAATTTCCAAGTAACATACTTTAAAAGTATCAAAAAGTACTTTAAAAGTACAAATTTTGTACTTTTATAGAAAATAACACAGAATGTGTTAAAACTAATAACACCTGTGAGTGTGTAGTTATTTGTCGTGTAGCCATTTTACAGAGAACCTCAGCTAGGAAGCCTCATGTACCAGAGACAGTGATGCAGTGTGGTCGACAACCACCAACATGCAGCTACCATACTTCACTGTAACTTCCATTACCAGAAAAAAAACACCACTTGCTGGCTGACTGCCTATATACTAATAAAGCTGACAGAATAGCAGAGCAGGTAAGGGCTGATTAGTCCTCTGCTGTATAGCACTAGATGTAGATGTTTGTGGCTCAAGATTAGCAATATTCAACTTTGCCAATGATCAACTTTACTGCTTACCTAGCTCACCATAGTTAAGTAGGTAATATCATATTGCAGGATTGAGCATAAGTCAGCTACATTTCTATAAGCTGCAGAAACACTGGTGCGGGGTGATGCTTGCCAGTGCCATTGGGGTAGCAAGCAATAAAAATTCTTGATGATAATTTACTGGAAAGCACAAGGATTCGCCAGCACTGCAGGTATTACACATGGCTGTTGCGCTGTTTTCATTTTGCTTTTTCATATTGTTCTGCGCTGTCTGAAAAAGTGTCTCTGCGCTCCAGAATGCTTTAATTGATACCAGTCAATGAAAACATGTTTGGATAGTCTCGGATCGCAGTGTCCCTACTCGCATCGTAAGCAGAGTACAGTGTGTGCTTCTACCTGTGCACTGAGTTTCATCAGACCAGTCTCCACAGTCATTCTCCCCATCGCACTTCCACCAGGTGGGCACACAGCGGCCGTTCTTACATGCATACTGGAAGTACCGTGAGCAGCCCGGCTCTTCAGTCGGGCTACCTGCTGAGAAACAACACGCAGCGCACAGTCAAAACACTCCCACACACGATTAGTATTTGAGATTGATTTAAGACCATGGCGCTCACCACAGTTAGCCTCGTCTGAGTAGTCACCGCAATCGTCCATGCCATCGCATTTCCAGTCCAGGCTCACACACACCCCGTTGGCACACTGGAAGTTGTAGGCATCACACTTCTTCTCAAACTCAGGATGAGAGGCTGGTGGAAGACAATGAACAGAGCCACCATTCATTCCCTTCAATTTGCCCTAAAACACTATGCCCTGCTTTTCAGTGTTCATCCCTACAGAGAACGGAGGGCTTTCTCCGGCAGTTTTATATTTTATTAATTTACATTAATATTTCAGTTTTTGTTCATTAGAGGGGCAATACCGATTGTCTATATCAGTGGTTCTCTACTTACCAGGCCCCACCAATCAAACACACTGTGGACAGGCATATTTGGACTCCAGATTTTGCTTCTTTAGTTTAGAACTGGAGCTACAGGGTGAATGGTGCTAAAAAGCACACATCCACGCCTTCATTAAAGTTGTACAGATTTGTACATTAGAGCACAGTACGACAGCAGCACTCCTACTCATGACGTAATTTGAAATTATAGACTAATGTGTCTGAAAATTTTTATATTTAATTTTTTTTTGTGTTTTTGTAGTTCTGTTTTAGTTACAGTATATTGTTGTAGTTATGTTACAGTTGCCAACAAATCAATGTTTACTGACTTTCAAAGTGAGAAAAAAAAAGTTTACATAAAGAAATGTACTGAAAGTAGGTGTAAGCTACAGTGGACCGTGTATGTGTGGTTTTAATTTTCAACAAAAAATAGTATTTTTTTAGATATCGGTCAAGCCTGCTGTCATATTCAAAAGTGTGGTTAAATTACATACAGTATTTATGTAGATTTTCTTAGTAAATATAAGTTAACACATGCTCTACACAACACATTTCCGCACATTTTAATGCACAATTAATGTTCACTCACTTTAACATATTAGAAATAAAATATAAAATGTGACCTGTGCATGACATATCAAACAGCTTTTTGTTTAGTTTTTATTTTCCAGTATGTTAAAATCAGCAAATAAATAGAAACTGTCTGCTAAGTCTTGCAGAAGTTTGCCTGGAGAAGGAATATCAACAAATGATGATTTGTCTGGGGGTGTTAAAACTTTTGCATGTGGCTATATGCATTAATGTTCAACGTTAGGCAACCTGTAAGAGCTCTCAGAGTTGAAAATGAAGGGAAAAAAAAAAAAAAAGACACAAGCACACCATCAAAAGTACAACAACACACCCATGACACACCCTGCTTGTGACCCATCAGTTGCAGACCACCAGTCTACATGTGAGGGGTCTAAACAGAAAATCATGTGGATGAGATCTGTTCTGAGCTGTGCCATGTACTGCATGTGCCCACTCTCCATATTAAAGCAGTCAAAGACTGGACACTGCACCATGTAAGTGTTTTTCTCGTCATTGTGGAGTGATACACTGGTCAGTCGACTGAGCCGTAACTTGAGCCTTAGGAAATCTGATAGATGGAGACACTCACAGCATCCTGCGTAAGCCGCGTCCTCATCTGAACCGTCTGTGCAGTGCTTTGTGCCATCGCACACCAGTGACTGGAAGAGACACTGCGCTCTGTTCTTGCACACAAACTCCATATAGCGCGTGCACAGTGGATCTGTATGCACACAAAAACAGAACTTAAGATTTACACTCAGCACAACACAGGTCACAACACTTAACACTTCAGACACTAACCGCAGTGCTGCTCGTCTGTGCCTCCTGGGCACTCCTCTCGGCCATTGCAGTGGGCACTGGCTGGCAGGCAGGTGCCGTTGGAACACAGGAAGCCGTTACAGTGTTCGCCTTCTGGAGGTGTAAAAACACAGCCTGAATCTAAAGTACCTGTTTCGCAAGTAGTTCCCAGTGGCAGGAATAGTTGCCAGGGCAGGAAAACAATTGGCTCATGCCTTTTTGCTGCAACACAAAGATTTTTGGAATCAGACACAAATCAGCTACTAGTGTGACCCTGAGCATTAAGTTACATGCTGCCCTTTTCAAGTCCTCCACATTTCTGTTTCAACAAAAACAAGAGGTTCTTGTTACTGGCTTGTAACTGTACGCTCTACCTGATATGGCACTCAGAAAAATCATTACTGTCTGTGTCTGCTAGAGAATACACATTGCATGTGTTCTGTGTGTTATTGACTGTGAAGCATCATGCCACTGACCGCAGCGACTGGGCTCCTCATCAGAGCCATCTTGACAGTCATCATCTCCATCACAAACCCAGCGCTGTGGAATGCAGTGACCCGTGTGACACTGGAAACTACTGCTCTCGCATGTGTGGTGGCCAACTGATGGATGAAAAGAGAAAGAGAATTTTAGATGCAGTAACTTTCAAAGCAGTTTGTCACGCTACAAACATGAGTACAACACCACTCCACAAAATTCAGAAGTATGTGTGGTTCTCACCGGTGCAATTGGACTCATCAGACCAGTCTCTGCAGTCATTATCTCCATCACAGCGCCAGGCATCGCGGATGCACACCCCTCTTGCACACGTGAACTCACCTGGCCCACACTGGTGAGACTCTGCAAAGAAAGAGATTCTCAGCACTAGGGTGACTCTAAATCAGTGTTACACAAGTATGTGCACGTGGCCATTTCAGTCATGCCTGCATGTTCTGGTCATTTAATTTTTATAGAAATACATTTAATAAAATTAACAAACATTCTGTTCATATTTCAAATAAAAACAAATCGCCTGGGCCGAAACTGTAGTTTCCATGGCAAAGTAAGAAGCATTTCCATCGGTACTCAAGTACTCAGCTGATGGGTTAGAGATGCCAGTAGTACTGAAATCACTGTTCGGGCACTTGTTTCACTTATCACAGGATAATATACAGACCAACAATTAGGTGAAATGGTGACCATACGTTTTAGAACTGCAAACTGTGAAGGTTTGCTCATATTTAGTTAGTTATATTAGTTAGCAAGTTAGCAAATTATGTTCAGGTTTGATACTCTGAAATGAGAGTGCCTGAACATGAGCATGTTGCCAAGAAGGCACTGTTAAAAACATGACTGAATACAGATTAAAATTAATGACAGTGCAGCTTTTTTCCAATCAGTGAATATCCAAATTAGCTGAAAAGCACATCCTTCAGATGTAACACACCCCTGTATGTATAGTGTCTTTAAAAGTCTTTAAGCTGAGGCTTTTTGATCAGCTAGAAAAAAAAAAGTCAAATGAGAGGCACTGAACCCTCACATATACACACTCCACACTCACCGCAGTGGTCCTCGTCACTGTTGTCGCCGCAGTCGTCCTCATGATCGCATTTGAAGGCCAGTGGTATACAGGACCCTGAACCTACGCAACGGAACTGCACAGTGGGGTCACATGAGGTGGTGGCTGCAGGGAGGGAAAGAAAGACAGTGAGAGAGAGAGAGAGAGAGAAAGATAAGAAAAAGCTACCAGTCCTCGGAGACAGGAGAGGAGACAAGAGTATCTGAGCAGTAGGAAGGCAAAGCCTAAGGCTGTTGTGGCTGCAGTCACTCACGGCACTCCTGCTCATCACTCATGTCCCCGCAGTCATTGTCACTGTCGCACTTCCAGATGCTGCTGATGCATTTGCCATTGGAGCACCGGTACTGGTTCGGCAGGCATGTGTGTTCTGATAAGCAACACGCATGCAGAGAAACATACAGAACAAATTAGCAGGGTGATAAAAACATGTTGTCACTTAATCAGTTTAAAATCCCAGACTTATTATTCAGCAATAAATTTTTAAAAAAAGTTTTAAAAGATGGTCTGGAAAAAACAAGAACAAGGCACAGTCACATTATATACTTCTTGTGTTGATTTTGTTAGGCAGTTGAATTTCAGGAACAATTTGATTTCAAAGCAATTCTCATAGGGCCTGCTTACACTTTGTTTTTGGCAATCGGATACGTTTTGGACTTGACTGCATTAAAAGCCAGGTGTAATCACACCTGTTTGCGGTGACACCAGATGCTATGTGGACAAGAAACACATGCTAATGCACACAGACTCATACAGAACTGTGCCAAACTCCTAAGTTGGCTTTACGAGGCATTACTTTAGCTGCCTGAAACCTACATGACATTAAATTGTACTTGAGCTGCACAATGCAAAGTGTCCTATAGTTCATTTAAAATCAACAGTTACGACAGTAAAAAGCCAACCTCAGGAACTTAAGTGAATGACTTAAAACCATTAATATCAGCAGTAAATGGGGTTTTGCCAGTAAAAACAGCCTTAGAATAAATACAAATAAATAATAAATACAGTACAAAAGCAACTAGACTTTTTTTGTCTTTTGAGCTAGTCTGAATGTTAAGGTCTCCTGAACTTCCAAAGCCATCACCACCATCACTTGCACACCTGACTTCATTGAATGAAGCCCTGATTAGCCAAACCAGGTACTGGACGATATCTAACTTTAATACTGATGAACAAAGTCACATATATAAAAACAATACTTGTTGTTTTCATGTTATTTGCACTTTTCCAACTGTGCAAAGCTTCTGTAGAGTCCTGTGTGTGTTCTCTTACCGGTCTTCACACAACTGTTGTTGCGGAGCTGATATCCAGTGGGACACTGGCACTGAAGCTCTCCTGAGGGAAGCGTAGTGGAGGCCACTCCGTCTGGACACACACAGCTATGCTTGTGGTCAGGCTGGGGCAGACACAGCAGGGTACATGGCTGATCAGCACACGCGTTGTGACCTGCAGCACAGACACATACAATGCTGAGACAAAAACAAGATGGGGAGCCTTCCTCCTTAATAACTACTGTTTTCTCCTAAGGGTTTGAATATAAACCCATTTTAGTGTCTGACCTCTTGCTTTGCCTTTGTAGAAAATCTTAAGGTCCATTACACCAGTCAGTCTGCCCACCAGGAGCTCACTGTTCGGGGAGCCTGATTTAGGGGCCTTGAAGATGCCCATTCTGGACCAGTCATCCCAGTAGAGGTCATTCTGAGCAGAGAAATAGTAATGTGTTTCAAATATTTGATCCACAAACAATATATAAAGGATACAATCAGATAGGCCCACTTAAAACCCAGCTTTAAGATTGAGGCAGGTCAGTTCCAATTCAGTTAAATGTGTAACTGAGACTGTCACAATGCAGCTTTATTGGGATTAGAGTAGATTTATGCAATTAAAAAAAAAAAAAACATACGGAGAACATTAGTGTTAAAGTAGAGACAACAGATGCAAAGAATATCCAACACATTTTTATGTATCAAAGTGCAAATGGTAAGGGGAACGTAGACATCACAACAACTTGCCATATATTACTTATTTACTACTTTTTTCTGTATGGACTGTAGGAAGTGAACTGTATGTTTTATAACTTTATCAATGTTTCACACACTTCCTTCAAAATAAAAAAATGTCAAGAAGCTTTCTGTTTTCCATTATATGAGCCATATAATCTTAAAATCAATTCAGTAAAAAATAAAATAAAAGAAAATAATAATAATTTGCACATTTTTCTTCCTTACCCAAGTGTATTCAAAAAGCCAAGACACATTTGGTGGGCGAAGTTTGCTTCTTATTTTCGCACAGAGCTACTAGGCCCTGTTAACTAAACCGCATGCCTAAATTATTATCTTTTCCTATTCGCTTTCCTCAAAGTAGGGCCAGCCCAAATGCCATTTTTTGGGCTCAACGCTTTGGCAGCAATCAACAGCCAAAATTCATAGCTTCGCCCCAGTGGTGGGTAGTTTCTGTTCGTCTTGGTTTTTTCTGAGAAACTCATTCAGAAAATCCACGTCTCTCTTGTTTTGTAGTAAAGTGAGTAGCTTTATAGTACAGAGGATCGCAGCATATGTCCCGCTCCAACTTGTGCCGGTATCTGCTTTACTCACAGATGCCTGCAGTGTTCACACTGTGGTTTTGCTCTGTCTACCAGATGTGTTAAACAAGTGCTTTGCAGAGTACAAAAACAGGCTGACAAAATGTACTGTGGCATTGCCGTGGCACACTGTAAGTCGTTCCGTTTTTTAAGAGAAAAAAATGATGTGTTATATTGGGCTGTTTTAGGTTTACTCATAGAAGGACTTATGTTGAAAAGCCTGCATATAAGTGGAATGATGGGTTATCCAGAGTAGAGCAGAGGGCTGTGTTTTTGGCTGTTAGCACTGGAGAGGCTAGGTTACTTTTCACTGTGCAGTTTCCAGCAAATTAAAAATGAATCTCTGTTATGGACCATAACCAAGTTTCTCCAGAGAACTACGAATGTTACAGAATGTTAAGTGTGGTTCAATTTTATTGACAGCCAAAAAGAAGAATATCTGAAACCTGAAATTAAAAATTGAATATCTAGCCAAGGCGAATATTTTTACGTCCAGCCCTCCCTCAAATTGCACAGAACTGTAAAATAATACCAAATATACTTGCTTATGTGGTTTCTGACAGAGGAGGTGGGTTAGGAAGGAAGGCCTACTTTAAATACATGTAGAGCGTAGAGGTAACATAGTACAGAGGGGATTAGGCAAGCCTACCTTAAACACAGCTATAGCGTAGGGGTGAGGGAGGCCCTCCATTAGCACAGTGCGCTGCCCCCCACTGAAGTCGGCTCTCTCAATACGATCTCCATATGCCTCAGTCCAGTACAGCCAGTGGTCATCAGCTGTGATACCATTGGGCCAACGAACACCGTCAGACACAATGCGTTCCACACTGGAGCCGTCCATCCAGCTGCGGTAAACTCCAGCTGCCCGATCACCCCAGTCCGTCCAGAACATCAGACTAGTGCAGACAGTGTTAAAAGATACTTCAGCCAAAACTGCTAATAAGGCTCAGCATGAATGAAAGCTTATGGTCCTCTGTACAGTAACCCCTGGTATTAATATTTAAATATATATACAATCATCATCGGAAGAATAGTTGTACCAAGAAGGAAGCGTGGGGTTGCAATGCTATTGGGAAGGAAGGTAAAGGTTACCAGGAACAATAAATTATGATACATTTAAACTGATATGGACAATATTTGTTGAGCTACACATACAGAAGTAGTCAAAGTATGGTGATGGGGCACCATGTATGCTAAGGCAACATGCCAGACGTCTCGGCATGGAGTTGTAGAGGTTTCTGGCATCCTGCGAAAATCCAGTTTCTGTAGATTTTGCAGTAGGGGTGGAGGAGGAGTGACTCCAGGTTTTCTGGACATGTGACACAGGACAACAAACCGTTCATTTTGGCGCTGAACACAGAGCCTCCAAACACGGATTTGTTGGTTATCTACACCAAGAAAAACACGCATTGCAGTCTTTGGCGACGCTGATGTGGTGTTAAGGGTAGTCGTCATAACGGTCTGTGTGCATGTAGTCCTGTGTTGTGCAGCTGTCAGCCAATGGTGCTGGCACTAACAGAATGACTCATGTAGGGCATGACTGCTCGCTGAATGGCCGCAATCGTGACCATTGGGTAACTCCAGGCATGTCGGATAATTTGTTGGTTCTCTCTCTCCTTGGTTCTTGTAGGTCTGGGGCATGCCTTCTTCTATCCACTGCTGCCAACAATGTGCTATGGCAGTATCCACACGACCAGTATGGCGTGCAATACACCAATAAGATCAACCTGCTTCCTGGAGCCCTACGATGCCACCCCTCTCCAACTCTTCCAACTGCTCGAATTTCTTTTGAACTTTTCTCTGAGGCATACTTTGTTTGCAAAGGATGCTACCAACACAACAGCATGGGTCAGACTGGAAAGCATGTACAACAGGACAACCTTATATAGTGAGTCAGGTACAGCGATAAGGACCGTCCTTGCTAACATTCGCGGCCGAGCGTGAAACTTAAATCATTTGCATGACTCAAACCTCAAACAAGTGTCAAACCTACTGACCAAATTTCATTCCTGTTGGTTGATTTCTTCTGCGTGCAACTATTTTTTTCCGATGATGAGTGTATATGTTTTTGTCTAGCTAACTTTGTCAAGCATTCATAAGCATAGAAATAAGATGTAATTCAGACATTTTTGAAAAAAGGAAAAAAAATGTTCCAAATGATCAGTTCTATGAAATAATTATTTTCCAGGACAAAGCAACTACCGTCTTCAGCATTAAGACATTCCAATATTATGTTAATATTTTTAATGTTAACGTTTATAATTGAGAGCTGCAGGAAGTAAGCTGAGGATAAACAGTTACTGTACCTCTCTCCAGGCATTAAGGCAAGGGCTCGAGGATGCTCCAGCACTGATGAGTTCACCAGAGTGCGTCTCAAATCTCCATCAGGGTTGGATACCTGAACAAGTATGTGTCAGCATGTGACTGGTTTCATATGCAATATATAACTACATTAAATACCTGAACTAGACTGCCTCCCATAGCATGGCTTAGCTATAACAAAGCCAATTTTTATTTGTCAAGCTACTCTTTCAGGTCAGGCTTACCTCAATCTTCTGAGAACCAGCGTCAACCCAGTAAAGCAATCTGCTGATGGGGTCAAAGGTCAGAGCCTCGACATTCTGAAGGTCCTTCCTAATGATCACTTCCTGCCCAGTACTGCCATTCAGACAGAGCCTCTAAATAGAAGCAGACAGAGGCCTTACTGGCAAGGTGTTCTACAATCAGAGGACTTTAGGCTGGCGGTAATACTCATACAGAAGACCCCAAAAAGTATTTGCACTTTAACCACTTTTTTAGATTACTCCATAAAACATTTAGTCATAAAATCTTTATTTCAGAGAAAAACACTTTTAGCTGGAGGTGCACTGATCATGAAGTTTTATAGACGATTCTGAAACCTGTGGCGCTTGAGTTTGTATATCTTATTTATTAATCTCATTAAAACTGCAACCCATATCGCCACAAACAAAATGATAAGTCAGCTAATTGCGTGTTTGGAATTAGAGGTCTGCATTCCCCCTTTACTCTTGCAGGACCCCAGCAGAATCATGGATCCGAGGGTCCCACCAAAATATTATGAGGAACAAGACTAAATTTCCATGTCATGCACAGAAGTAATAAATAAACAGTCTATATAAAATGATAATATTCACACAAATTATCATGTGTTATTAACATAAGGGGAAAACTGCTAAATAATCAATAAGAAAGTAATAAACTAATTATAACACGTGAACAATACAAACTGAAATTCCAGAGCCATTAGACGGTCAGTTCTAAGCTGGTGGAAAGTGCTTTAAATAAAGGTAAATACACCCAGATTAGTGGCTGATTCACATGTTACCTGCAGCTCACATATTTACAGTGTTTGTGCTGGGGAGCAGTAGGAAAGCTACACAGATATTCCAGATGGATAAGTAGTCAAATCAGTCACTCTGCTTAATAAAAACACCATTCATAATAGAGCACAGCATTCCGACTGTAAATGGGTGAGTTTTAAACCTTTGTAGACCAGCCAGGTGATCTCTCTGGAATGCTTAACTAGCACGTTATTTGATAGCGGTAATGAATTAAAATAAATAATTAACTTTTTGTTTTTAAGTTTCAATACGGTTTTGTGTTTAATTATCTTTTAATTATCATTGTTTAAATATATATTTTTTAAATATATATATTTCATTCTTTAAAACAGCACCCTGGTTCAGTGTGGTGCCTGGGATGCTTCACTGCCTATTCAAAAGAGCTGGCCCATTAACATAAGGGCTGAGATGAAAATCAAGTAGTTTTGCATTGCTCATACCATGTGTATGTGTGAATCAAGGCAGCTCTGACATACGGCAGTCATTTTCAGTCATGATTATTTCAGGAGAAAACAAGAGGCATTTGCGAAAAGATTATGTCAAATATTGGATGTCATTTACCCTCATGTGGGAGCGAACCAAAACATATACATTGCAGGCAGAGTGGAACAAATGTTGCCAATTTTTGGCAGGAGTGGGACAAATTCTAAGGGGGTGAGATTAAAAACCTGCCCAACGCAAGCTTCTATTTGAAGCAAAAAGCCAATTCCAATTGTGCTTCCCTACTTTTACCACAAGATCAAACTGATCAACCTTGTAGATTCTTTATGTAGAAAAATCTGGGAAAATAGTCCAACCAGACTGCACTGAGTACTGTAAAGCACAGAGGGGGAAAGGGTAAGGCCTGGGGCTATTTAACTTGCTATAGTGTTGGTGGTGTGTGTTCATTAATGGGATTAATGCTCAAAAAAAAATAAAAAAAACACGATCTGAAACACACCTGCATTTTGAAAGAGGTTTGCCAGAAGAAAAATGACAAAACCGGAATGATCTGTAAAAGATCAGTACCACTTGTACTGACATATTAATTCCTACAATCATGGAATGAAAGTCCAAATGCTTCTTGGGCCTCTATACCTGTATGGTGTCCAGTGAAATGTCAGCCCAGTAAAGACAGTTCCTCTCGTAGTCAAAGTCCAGAGCCACTGCTTCATGGAGGCCGGAAAGAGGCAGGGGCTGGTCAGCACCCGTGGCCAGATCATAGCGGTGGATGGAGTTCCTCACCGCATACAGGATAAACTCATTACTCTCTGCAGGAGCACAAAAGACTCAGAGTGAAGAACGAGATCAACAGGAAACTAGAACAAATCTAACACAAAGAGCCTAAAAACCCTTTTGTGTACTTGGATTAAGCCTAGTCTTGGACTAAACCGCAGTGGCAATGACCTTTTTACTACTACAAATGTTACTTAGCCGTAGGCTTAAATCACAGTCTGAGAAACCGGCCCAAAGGGCTTAGTAATGCAACAAAATGAAAATTATTAGAGAATATTACGTTACAGGTGTACATTAAGTTACAGGTGTACCGGGAAGTTATAAGTATTTGCCTACAATGAGTGTTGGCACTGTTGGTATGTGTTAATGAGCAGTACAGTAGAGAAAAGGAATAATTCTCAGTAATTTTATTTCTAATTCTCACTACCACATTACCAATTTGTTTTAGGTCTATTTACTCTTGAACACTGGAAACTGTGTGACACATTATTTTCTACATTTTAGGCTATTGTACAGTTTTATATGACTGAGCTTTATGATTTGATTTCAGTTGGACTGTCAGTATAACGTCTTCAGTGCTCAATATACTGACCCAGCACAACACAGAAGAGACCAACACTTTTCCACTAAATGCTTGGCTGCAAGTAGTAAGAGCGAGAGGGCAGTGAGGGTAAGAGTCTTATCTCTCCTCCCCGGGTCAGAGAACACCTGCTGAAAGAACTCATCTATCAGAGAAGCACTCAATCACCTGCCCCTGGCCTCTCACTGTGGGAAAGAGCAGTGTTATCTCAGGGGGGCAGATGGGAGACAACCTGCGGGGACCGAACTGGATGAGAACAGCTCAATACGGGGGCTCATACACATTGTGTGAATGACTGACATGTACTGCAGGTGTCTTGACACTAAAGTGACTGAGATGCACAACGACATGTTACTGTATCCATACTGGTAACTTTACAGGTAAAAGTCACAGCTGAAGAATATTTTGTTGCCTTTCAAACGTACCTTTTACATTGGGTGAAAAATTGGACCAACATGTTTTTAAAGCAAATCTGGTTTTAAGTTACATTCATAGATGATTATTCAATACTTACTGTTTCAACTGCTTAATTAAAGAAGTAGAATGTAACAGAGTGGTTTAATATTAAATGCTTAGATTCATATTAACATACAGGGAGGGGTGGGGACAGAAACTAGGACTAAAAATGTCTACAAATATAATCATTTAGCCATTTTATTTGCTACATCTTCTCAGTTTTAAAAGTAATACTGATAAAGGAAAAATAGTAGTATATAGTATATAAAAATGGCCATTTTCTCGAGACTGATTTGCTTTATAACACCATGTACATCTTTTTAACCATACCATAACACTGTAATTTAGTTTCTAATGTGTTTGAGTTTATTATCACAACTGAAAAGAAATCAAAGTCTGTAAGCTTTTCTCTAACGAACCATTTCAAGTCAACCACTCTGACTTTGCTATGTACTGACAGCTCGAAAACCTAATCTTTATATGTCAAAAATTGTCATTTTAAATTACAGAAATGCAGGTCAGTCTGAGGAATTCTCCTTTCCGTTTTCTTTTCACTCTTATAAAGTTACTGTTTTAGAAATAAGCTTTTAGTTTTTTACATCAGCAGCTATTTGCTCTTAGTGACCTGAGAAATGAAAAATCATAAAGAGATCACGATGGCTTTGTAACCCTACATACACAAAATTAAAAGTGCTAAAAGGGGAGGGTTGGAAAAAAAGAATTCTGGTTCCCTAAAGAAATGTATTGTGAGTGTGAAGTATGCACAGCCTTCACATAATGGGAAGCTTTACTGCAAAATAAAGATTTTTTTCTACAGTACATCTTCTTTATGGCAAAAGTTCTTCTAAGAGCTTTCTATTTAAAGGGTTACTACGGAAGCAAAAAGGTTTTTTATGGAAACATTCCAAATAAAACTTCATGCATCTTTATTTTTAAGAGTGAAGACCATTTTGTAACAGTCAGCTGGTGGCAGTTCTGCTGTTTTGCAACTCTGCAGGCACACAGTAAGCCAATGCAGGCATTCTGACCTCCAACAGGACATGGCAGCATCTCTCCATCCAGCCTAGCCTCCACATCTCCACCACTGCAGCTATCCCCAGGTACCTTTCTATACCTGCAGCCACAGAAAACAGAAAACGGCAGTCAGAGAAAACAAATCTGATATGAATACATACATTCATGAAGAGGAATCAAGGATGACTGTCTTCTCTACAAGCTTTCTCCCAGTTTCTGACACTAGGTGATGCTATTGTTCAAGAGCAATGAACTTTTTCATATAACATCATATCTTACTAAACTTGAGCACGGTGATTGATAAATACAGTTTCAATTTAATTATTAGACCAACACTTTATATGACATTTCTTATAAATATTTCACAATGTACTGTCCACAGATCACCTTCATTTACTTATTTCTGGTCAACGCAGCCATCAAAATTAGACAATCCACTTGCCTGAAGAGGTGAGGGAGTCAAAAGAAAACCGGACTGTCCTAAAATGTTGCTATAAAATTATTATATGATGCAGAAATAATGGCCCTTCTAACAACCATGCGAGACCTGACAGACCACTAAACAGTACTTCAAGCTTTCATCTTTAAGAAATTGGAGAAAATCAATCTCTACTTTTGCTTCAGATCTGAAAACATCCGCTTCCACTGTGAGAAGACAACCCTAAAGTCAAGAAGCCATTACTGACAAAAGAAGGGGAAAACATCTGCATATTAAAACAAAGAAACCGCTGCTCTAACCTAATCTGTGTTTTATTCTTATTAAATTTGCCTAAAAACAGTGCTGTGTAAATTCCTCCTCTTCTAGCCACTGATGGTAATCAGCAGTGAGTGATGCAGCATTCAAGTGTACTGGCAGATCTAATAACCCAGGCTGCTGATGGACAACTGATGCTCAGCTTACTGCCTAAAGCCTTAAAGACATTATCACTGCTGAGACGATAAAACCATTACAGACGGTCTTCTCACCCTTTGCTGCGGCGGTAGGTTGTGCCCACCGGGCAGGGCACTGGAGGGGCATACAGGTTGCCTAAAAACTCTGGATCAGGCACACACACTTGCAGAGACAGGTCTTCACTCAGCTTGAAGCCATAATCACTGAAAGATTAAGAAAGAGAACATGGGCACTGTTAATGACACAAGAGGTCAGATATGCTGTTCATCAGATATGGAGACAGAGGAGTCTCTTTACCTAGATGGCAACTCTAGTATGGAAAAAAGCCCTTTCAAAATCTTTGATAAGCTAAGTGCTTTCCCGGGTACTCCAGCTGGTTTAGTGAACACAGTCAAGTCCATGTTTAATCATGAGTGACATCGCGCTGATTCAGGCATCCTCATGCCAAGTGTCTTTCAGCAGTGAGAACTAAAGCCAGTCAAATAAACCTTGGTGGATTCTCTCTGTGTAAATCTCTTAATATCTCCTGCTGCAGTCTTTCAAAGAAACGGGCAGGCTCACAAAATTGTAGCTACCTACAATTGTAGGAGAGTTGTAGGAGAGTTCTTCGGCCAAGCATGAAACCTTTAGCTACACGAGCATGGCACAGCAATATTTATAGTCTAGTACGCTATCAAGTGTATTAGTTGTTAGTTGTAGTCCTTTTCATATCCCTAATATTTGCTTATTAGAAATTCTTAAATTTATCATGTATTTATACATTTATAATTACAATGCCCATTTCAACTGTAATACCAGTTTTCCCATCAGTCCTGGGCTCTTTGACTTTCTATCCTGAAAGAGATGCACAAGTCAGAGCTACAAGCATTAATCACCGATAATAAGTCTTTGAGATTAAGAATGACTTTCATATTGTGAATTTCAATTGTGTTCCTGTAAGTGCCCTGTGGCTATTAAGTGGCCAGATGTTGAACGCCCCTGAAAAACATGTTTTGTTGATATTCCTCCTCTACAGAAAGCACACTAAAATATGGTATTTCTCTGCAAATTCTATTTACAATTTGTAATTATTGGAAAGGTTTACCAGTTTAGATTAAAATAAAACATAAAATATAAAATATGTGCAAACATAAAACAGAACTGGACATGTTTTATTTGTTTTTATAGTACTGTGAATTAAATAGTAATTGGTGCACTTTTTTCAGTTAGAAAATCAACAAAACTGTTCATGGGCAGCAAAACTTGTGCATATGACTGTATATTCATAGAATAATCTTTTTTTATGTAATCACAATTTGATCAGAGTTGACCTAACAAGTTTTAAATGGACAAACATCTTAACACAGCACTTGTAAACTGGCATTCTGGTAAACTATATTGTATTCAAGCATCAAACAGAGGCCTAGCACTTAATCTGAAGAAAATCATTTAGGTGGAGCTCAGAGTCTCACTCATGTGTTTTAGTTTCAGATTTGATTGATCCCTGCCTCGGAAATGATTGAGTGAAAACTCAACTAGTACATAATTCATAAACTGAATTTTTCTAAGATGTCATCACCTCTGGCTGTTGCCGCCCCTGCGGTAGAGATGAGTAAAGTGAAAAAAGTAGGTCACAGATGTAGCCTACAGTTCATCATTCTTGGAAATCAACAACACAGTAAATATAAGCTTTAGAAGGTGTCTTTGCAGCACCATGTTTAGGTTCTGGTTTTGTCCCGACCTGACAACTAATCTGATTGGCCTACTTTCTCTAGATGTACCATAGATTAGCTCTGATTACAGCCTTCTGTATAGTAGCACGTATAGACTACAATTTAAACCTAACATATATAGAACAACGTGTGCTTATCTTTATTGCCAACATTTTCCCTGTATTAACAAAAACATCTCGGGTGTAAATCCAAAAAAACAGAACCCAGCCACTCTGCAAAGACAGAAGAAATGAACTTTTTCGAGACTCGGCACACAGCCTTCACTCACACACTTCACTCAGCTCACACTTTGGGTAACAAAAAAACTGTAACTTGATATCTCCAAAAACTGTCCAGCTCTAGCCATTTTTAAAGAGTGTTTCTCAGGTTCTTAAGCTTCCCAGCACTTTTTTGGTCTGGATTTCTCCACTTGCAACTAGAGATGGCACAGACCCATTTGGGCATATGGTAACTGCTTACTGGGCCAAAAATGCTGGATTAGATATCGGAGGACAAATAGGAAATAAATCCAATTAAATCCTGCCACAAATCTATCATGAAAACATCACAGACATCACAAAACTGTATGCTGTGATGTTGCTAGCTGTGCATTTCTTCCCATGAGGTAGTATTTGATGGTGAAGTGCTTAAATTATAAATATCATCAGTTAATTAAAAGCCCTTATAAGCTTAGTAAGGCTGCGGCAGAGCAGGGAAAATAAAATGTGTTGGGCAGAGCAAATCAGGACCTAATGCTGAGCAATGTTTAAACTGGAGACGTTTCCTCTCTCTTACCACTCATAGTCCAGCCGGGTGCAGGAGCAGTTGGACAGACTAACAGGCCTGTCGAAATCCTCGCCATTAAAGCAGGTTGCGTGGGGTGTGCGCCTCTTGTAGACCAGCTCACGGCCCAGCAAACAGCCATTCCCTCGCTCGTCAGACGGAGACCAATGCTTGTAGTCACCCTCAGAGCAGGGCACACCTGGACATAATCAAACACAGCTTACAACTAAATACTCACCACAGTCTGTAATGGCACAGGGCCAGTCAAAACTTGCCCAGTAAAAGCACTGAAACAAAAATAACATCTTGTGTGTACCGAATGACGTACAGCGCTATTTGAAAGTTTGGAATTTAAATAATTAGTAGGAACAATGAAGTCATAATAAAAGTAATATCCAGAATCCATATCCATCTTTTTTATGGATTTAATTCCTACCTCACAACATATCTAAGAAATATTTAACCACTTAGGATTATTATAGAAATTTATAAGCAGCATAAATAAAATACATATGACCCCAATTCCAATTGGGACGCTATGTAAAATGTAGATAAAACCAGAATGCAATGATTTGCAAATCTCATAGACCCATATTTCTAATATCAGATGTTGAAAGTGAGACATTTTACCATTTCAACTCATTTAGAACTTGATGGCAGCAACGCATCTCAAAACAGTAGCAGCTTCTCTTCTTGTAACAACAGTCTGTACACGTCATTTACATTCTGCACAACGTCCCAAAAATTTGGAATTGTGGAAAAAAGGAAATACAAAACAATTCACCTAGTACGTCGCTGGCATTGACTTGGAGGATGAGCCAGCTGTGCTTCTGATCAGCGTAGGAGCCGAAGATGGTGAAGATGGTGCTCTTCTCACCCGGTTCAGTCAACAGCTGGTACACATAGACTTCCTGCTCAGAGAACTGGAAGTCTGTCCACGTCTCGCCCTCATTTGTGCTAAACCTGGAATATGCAGGATCAGACAACCACATCAGTAAAGCTGTAGTCTTACATTCCATACTAGTGGCTACTTCTTCCCAGAGAGTATGATTCATTTAGTTAGTTATTGTGATGACAAAACATCTACTCTGAAAAGTAGCTTTCGAAAATGTAAAACGATGAATTTCACATATTTTTAATCTATGTCTCATCCAAAATAACTGTCATGCCACAGATGCCACAGAGGGCATCTATTTTCAAAACTGTTTCCTCCTTAGGTAGATTAAGGGGTCATTCCACTAGGGGTCATTCCATACATTCAAATAAAATATTTTTTCTCCACAACTGTGTTATCAGATGAACTATGAATCTGTTGGCTCTCAGTGAGTGAAATGTTGTGACTATGTTGAGCTGTTAGTGAGCGATAAGGGGAGAAAGGGAAGAGTGCGCCCCGCTGCGAGAACCATTAACACCTCTCCACAAAGACAGCCATGATAAAGCATGCAGCATAACTACAGCGTTCTTGATATTACAATCAATTGTAATGACTAATGACACAGAAGTGCGCATACAGGGACGCGTGGATAGACAGTCAGTATGCAAGTGAAAAATACGTTTGGTCAGTTTAGTGTAAATACCAATCGATCTGTGAACTGAGTGTCTGAAGTTGAGACTAGTACAAATCTAACACCCAAAAGAATGGCACTGTTTTCCCTGATCTACCACACCTGATCCAACTATTGAAGGCTATTATTTAAGAAGCTGAATTAGATGCCAAAGCAGGGAATGACAGTGTTATCCCTACGCAAATGCTGCAGGCACAAGAAGGTAAATAGGAACCACAAATAATGACTCACTTGAGTGTTTTGGTGGAGCCGCCCTGGGCAATGGCCATCAGGATGCCTCCGTGGTCTCCCCAGGTATAAAAGTGAGGGCCAGCCAGAGCCTGTAGTAATGATATCATTAGATATGCGCGAAAAAAAAAACAATATTAAAAAAGATCTACAATCAGCCAACAGGGTGAGGATGTAACTGAAGTATTCAGAATATTGAACTTAAGTATCTGTATACAGTGAAAATGTAGACTTACTATTTACCCATTAATATTAAACAGGTGTTGCAAAGTCTATCATCTTTAAAAGAAATGAATGCTTGTTCATTATTTACTTTAGAGTATGTATCTGTGCTCAGCAAAATTAAATATGGCTTCTTTACAAACACTGAAATTCCTGTTAAATCCTGAGTAGATGAACATGATCAGTTATTAAACTCTGTTACTGAGCTCTGCTAAAACCTGAGTAGACTGATAAATCAGTGTGATGATCAGTTATTAATCTCAGTGTTACTAAAGCACTGAGCAGTCCCCCAAGTGATGGACAGAATAGAAAAGCTTAGCATTGCTGTTGTACTTAATTCGTACAGGAACATCCTGGTACATTATATGCATGCAACTAACTGAAAACCACACAGTTTCCACTTGATATGGCATGATAGTGTGCTTAGTCCATGAGATGACAGTGGAATTGTGGAATTCCAAAAATCAGACTGATATAATTTATAATGACCTTTTTCAAAAAAAGAACAATTTAGCCACTGATATATACACGATATACGCCCCTCTCTTAAGTACTGAGTACTGAGGACCTGGATGGCGCAGGTCCAGTTTGATCATTCAGCTGAGCTCATGATGACTCATGACTGTGATGTGGTCAGGGAGCCTTTCAGTACCTCTCTCCACCTGACTCCTGCACTGCTGGACACGTACACATTGGGTTTATTGGCCAAGTTCCTCCCCACAGATCCTGAGAAGGGGAAAGCACGGGTGAGATAAAATAAACACAAAAAAAGAAAAAAGAAACACGAAAGAAGGGTATAAAGAAAGAGAAACATAAGAAGCAAAATATAAAACAGGGTAATAAAAAGGAAGGAAAAAAGAATTTAAAAAAGTAAGAGAAAAGATTAAAAGGGAAAAAAATAAAATTAATGTGAAAGAAACAAACGAAAGAGAAAGAACATTAAAAAGAAAGAGAAAGGGAGAGAGTGGTCAGTATTTACACTGTGTTGAGGTTTACACTCAGCACTTCTGCTCTACCAAAGAGAACTTCAGCCAGACAAAGTTGCGTGTTTAACACAACACAGACAGGAAACAGACAGGAAACAGACACAACAGTAGCTCTGAAGACACAGAGAGAGAGAGACAGCGACAGACAGACACAGAGAGAGAGGGGATTGCTCCCTGGCTAGACAGCTCCTTCACATATTCCTTAGAAAAAAACACTAAAGCCACCCAGCTATCCGAAGCCCTCCAGTACAATTCCCCGCCTTAGACTCCAGCGCTCTTCATGCTGCTAACAAACCTGATGCAACTAAGCAGCAAATTAGGCAGCCTTTTCTGGGTTGCAGTGGGAGCGTCAGAGCACAGAAACACAAAAATATGCAGGGCAAGCTGGGCCTGAAGGACCAGGCTGGTGAACTACAGCTCTGAAAGATGCTCATTCAGGGCCAGATGTACATTTGGGCAAAATGTTCCTTTGACGTGACCGCAATACATGCCCACGATGTGCCT
>CM067488.1:11034293-11066793 GCA_034552555.1 Semaprochilodus insignis
ATATATATATATATATATATATATATATATATATATATATATATATATATATATATGTGTGTGTGTGTGTGTGTGTGTGTGTGTGTGTGTGTGTGTGTGTGTGTGTGTGTAAAATTGTGAAGGCTCACTTTGTGGTGTACCTTTTAAATATTTTAAAGTAGACAGTAGACAGGGGCTTCAAGTAAAACCAGAGGCCACATGAGAGAGATTTTATTAATCCAATTCTTTGAGCACTTTATCACATAAAGTGATACTGAAGGGTGCAATAATCTAGCATGTATTATCGCAACAAATGATGCAAGACAGCCAGCCAATGTCAGGCAAGAGAGTAAAGTCTTTCACTGCCGCTGTATTCACTAGGGTCCTATATCTACAGCTGGTTGGAGTGATTTGTCATAATGAATGCCCAGGCCTAGGAGTGAAAAATACAAAAAGGCTGTTTTGTAAAAGCCTGTGTTTTTGGAGGGTTGAAAGAGATGGGAATTCTTTTATGAGTTACAAGTGCAATCTCCAGGACATCAGCTCTGCTGTGTCCTTCCTGTCCCTGTAGCTTTGAGCTGTTTACATCACTGTCTAAGCACTAGCTCTCTAACTCACTCTCCCTCTCAGATCTCTCTCTCCCTGTGAACTGCTCGGATGAATATCAGTCTTGCCTGTACTACAAACTCCAGCAGATACAATCTCTTCTCAGAAGCTGCTGGTCGGCCTGTGTAGTAGATGTGCCAAAAGGTGTCAAGATCAGACATACTTTCACCACAACAAATATCAGCCTCAGCCACGTGGACTAAATGGACAGAGCAAAGCTTTGACAGCATTAGCAGCAAATAGTGTATAATGGTCTTTTTTTCTGTCAGCTTAAAAACTGGCCAAACAAGTGATGATGATGATGATGATACCTCATTAGTCTCGCATAATAAAAAAGAGGCCAGATGGTCAAGGAGGTGGTGGGCAATAACACAGCAGCAGCAAAGCAAAGCTCAGTGGGGGAGTGAGAGGACCAATCAGTGTATCAGGAGCTTGTTCTCAATGCTAGAGTTAGTTTACTGCATCCTTCTGTAACTGCAGACAGAGCTCAAAATGCCCACAAAAATGGTAGAGGAGACCCTCGCCAAAGAATACAAACAATGGTTGTAGAGAGAGCCCCCCACCCCCAAGACCAAAGACAGAGCCATAAGCTTGACAGGCTGCGGAGTGTCGGCCTAGCATTAATGAATTTCCCCTGATCAGCCAGCGAAGCACTTCCTGTTCTCTGGCGGCACACAACGACGACGCTCTCTCGGGCCTGACGCACGCCATCTATTGTACTGATTTATCTGCCCGTTAACGGCCGTCTCCAGGAACAGACTGCAGTGGTGTCGCAGGCAGCCAAAACACAATCTGGCTTGAGGAGCACAGCAAGGGTGAGAGAAGTGTTTCTGGAACAGGCTGCCGTTGCCAAGAGAACCGAGGAGAAAGAGCTGACGGCGCGGTGACAACGGCTTAATCCAGAGCCAACAGAGAGACAAAAGAGCGAGCTGATTTTGAATATGCAAAACTGATACGGCTACGGTCAGCCAAGAAACTGCTGTGAAGAAACACTTTGGTTTAGTGTTCCTCCACCCATCTCTTCCTGTTTCACTGTGTGCACTGGGTCCTCTACAGCTTATCTACCAAAGCTCAAACTGTTAGCAACTGCTCAGGTCACCAAGAGATGTCTGGTTAACCATGAAGACAGAAAAAAAACAACAACAAAAACAACAAAAGTGGATTTTGATGGAACTTACTGTAGAGATGTGGCTTACCTTTTCAGGAAACAGCACGGGTGTTGCATAAAACTTTGCATAAAAGGCGACTAACTAGAGATGTACTGAATAAACATTAACCAACTCTGAATTTTCGGCTTTGTCAAACAACTTTTCTTATACATCAAGTAACTGCAACAACAGGACTGAGAAATCACACCATTAATGCAGAAAGGCAGATTAAACTGCAGAAACTTTCCATTTTTGCACCTGCCTCAAAGGGTTAAAAAACAACAGATAACTATTTGGAAAATATCTGGATATTAAAGTTTACTGATACTTTCGAGCACCAAGATTGGACTATCACAATGAAGTTTTTCCACTGTGGCCAGATAATAAAAGCCAGTAAAGTTCAGTAAACAGCTGCGCCTCAGCTAAGCATTTTGTAATTGTTTTGTTTTTTTCCTTTTTTTTTTTTTTGCTTTTGGGACAGGTGAGGTGGGGGTGGGCTTCCAAGGGATGAGGTCCATTAGCACCCAGCTGACAAACATGTTTGCCTGACCTTCACCTTACCTAGCACTCTTGAGTGTCCACCTGGTTAACTGCTCTCACAGCTTTTGCACCTCTACCGAAGGCATGTGTGAACATGGGTGTTGCCCAAATCTACTATACACCGCAGCAGCCGGCCGAGGAGAAATTTCTTTTGCGTTCCGAAAGGTCTGCCAGCATGAATGGAGTTGATTCTTGCTGGCTTTATGCATATTTGGCTCTTGGAGGCACTTTCCCTGTTGTTGTGGGGGAGGCATTTATCTGGGAAAACAAGAGTCTTACTGTGCTGGAAGTCTCTGCAATCTTTTAGCAGGCCTGACTCACAAGCAGAACCTTTGGCTTGTAGATCTACTATGCAACTCCGCAGCATGGTTACGGTGTGTGAAAATGTGTGGGGAGATCTGCCAGTTCAATTAGCAGGCCTGTGTCCCAATGTAGCTGTCCTGCTAGTGAGTGTTAATAATAGCATGCCCACATACAGCGTATTCGAAAGCAAATGCAGCATAATAAAGGTTTTGATTCAATCTCTGGCTCTATCTCCTCAGCACTGGAATGCGAGGAGGCATGAGGAAGTGTCTCAGGCTGCCAAGCGTGAGAAACCTTTTTTATCAGAGTTCATATTACACTCAGAGAGCGACTTATCACTGGGGGGTGGGGGGCTTAATTATTACTATGGATCTCAATGCTATTTTGTGGAGAAAACCCTCAAACGAAAGGAACCTCCATATCCGGGGCTTTAATTAGCCTAAGAAGCGTCTCACTGCCAAAAGCACTTGTGATACTCATTATGGTAATCCTATTAGCTGGGTGGAAGATAGAAGGGGGGGGACTGGGGAGAGAGAGCGAGAAAAAGAGCAAAAGAATGAGCGAGATAGATAGAGAGAGAGCGAGACAGAGTGACAGAACGAGCAAGAGAGAGAAAGAAGGAAAGTGGGAGAGATTCTGCAGTGATACTGATGCACTCTGATTGGTGAGTGACTCTTTCCAGTTTTGACGCACTGTGAAATCGCTCTGTAGCTGGCAAAAGAGAGAGCAGCTCTAGTCAGGTCAGGCATACTGGGGTCAGCAGTGGGCCACCCACAGCCCCGAGTTCCTCCAAGACTTCAGCAAGTCTGTCAGCACATATCCGCCTCCAGCAAAGAGACATCTCCTGCCAGCCCTGCTGAAAGGACTCCAACCCTACAATGCTGTTTGCGCCAGGCTATTCGTGTTTGTCTGTTCGGCCCCGTCCGAGACCTAATATCCCTAGTCGTTGTGACATTATCTCGTTCAAATACAAGCGTCAGGCACGGTGGGGACTTGTGTGGTCAATAAAACCCTGCTGTGATTAGCTCATTGTAAGTCTATCGGGTCATGACGGAAAATAACCAGTTCCAGTTTTTGGTGTAAATTCGGAACAAAATAAAGGCTTGGGGGAGACGTCAAAACATATATACTACTTCCATAACTACCTGTGGAAACACCAGAAAAATAATTTACAAGGCAACAGCACATTGGTGCGCATTTTAGAGACGTGTACCTGCTCCGTGCAGATGAACAGAACCTTTTAACAACCCACAACCACAGTTCACTGATATGAACCATTGCACAATAGCCCGAACACAAAAGAACAGTTATGAAAGCCCTTCTGTATATGTGAGTGTAGCTTGTGCTACTTGGAACAAGCACAGCGGAGCATAGCGCTGACAACACAACCATATGGCAGCACGGGCCAATGGAGCAAGTGTAAGTGATGCATGAGTGGTTAGAGCACCCCAGGGAGTCCAAGCCACAAGTTCATTAAAAGTGTGCGGATCCGCGGTGGGGTTGCTTCATCCCCTTCAACAACACCTTCACCATCCTTGTAGCAAGGAGGCCAAAGTAGCAAAATAATATTAACTGTAAAAATATTTTAAATACTTTTATTTTGTTGATAAAATAAGCCATTCAGTTCTTAAACCCAGTTTAAGCTTGAAGCATTTCTAATGCTTCAGTACACTTGGCGGTGACATGTGCCCTTTTACTGGACAGATGTAGATAAAGAAGTCATCTAGCCTTTCACTTGCAACAGAACAAACTAAACAAGCAGTTAGCTAGCAAGCCTTATTCAGGGTAGAAACTAAAGGGAATGAAAAGGCTGTGAGTTTAAATAATATAATGTCTTTCCACGATAGGCCATGTGTCCCTGGAAGCCATTTATTCCTTTTTATTTCTAATTATATGGACAGTTAAATACAATGCATGTTGAATGTAAATACTGTTAACAACTAGGTCCTTAAAATTAAGGTTTTCTATAATTAACCTGACAAATAATTGTTCCTTCAGTGCTTTTGGTTAAACCATTTTTATTTCTCTTCCAATAAACAACAATTTGTATCTAAACAGGCAGCTTAACCATAATCATTGAAGAATGCTTGTACACATGAGGGTGCTCTAGGCAACTAGTTCCACTAAATAGGTCTACTACTTAAAAAAAAAAAGAACCATGCAGTTAAAAACAGACAATGGTTTAAGTCCACGTTCTTTGGGAGACACTGTGATATTACTCGGGCATGCAAAGATATTGGGGCCATGGCTGGGGCCATCTGTGTTTTCAGGCCTGCCAGTTAACCAATCCTGAAAACAACTGGTCAAAAGAACTTTAAAAACCTCGCCAAAAAAGAACATGCATACAACAGAACCAACAGAACAGGCCTTCTGTTTTCTATAGAGGTCATAATAACATTCTGATTTAATATGCAAAAAATATATCATGACAAGATATCTGCTCATACCACCCAGCCCTAATTCGACTACGCTATTCGATAAGATTCACCCTCTACTGAGGTCACAGACCACACTGCCTCTCCAATACAGACAGCTGCGATCGCCAGACCAGCCAATGATGCATAGGGTTCGACAGACGAGTGTTTGAAATTTATCTTAGCAGTCCAAACGTTTGCTGTGGGTCAAGCTTGGTTAAGAGCCAGCACACACAGAAGAGAATGATTAACCACTGAAATTTAGAGATAAACAAACACTTGCAGACTGAATGCCGGTAATGATAACAAACTGATCCCAAAGTCGTAAACATAAAACCCAACTGTTTTACTCCCAAGTGCGCGGCCATGAATTCCCGTGGAATTTCAGCGTCCTTTCACAGTTAAAATGGGGAGAGGAGCCGAGACTGTAGTGCAAAGGCATTGTATGCTGGTTGAAAAGGAGAGGGTGCAAATTACAAAGGTAGCACTGAAAAGCTTTTACGCAGAACCTGTCTTTCTCGGAAGGCACTGCAGACTACAGAAAGCTGCTTTCAGATGTATTCACTGCTGATTCTAGCCACAGAGTCCCTGTAACAGTGCAAAAGGTCAGCGGTGACAAATTGAACACGCATATGAAATTATCTTGATCGGAGACCTTTTTTAAGCTGGCTGTTTCCAGGCTACTTCACTGGTTCACGCACACTACCCAGCAGGATTCTTCACGTCTTCATTTGCAAAGCCAAGAAAAAGAAGCTAGGACTAATAGAGCCTGGTGGAGAGGCTACTTCAGCCAGAGAACTAAGCCTCAGTGCTGACACCTTTACGAGGAGCATGCAGCCAACATATACATATACATGACATTCACCATGAATATGTATCTGCAAGCAAAGTCGGTTAGCAGAAATCCTCAATACTTCTGTGCAGCTGTAAGTGAGGGAGAACAGGGTATTTAAGATAGATTAACCATTCTTACAAGCAATATACAAATTCCTGCTACACATGAAAATGCAAGCTTTGTTTTCTGCACCAAAAGCTTTAAACTGAAAGTGGCAAGAGTGTGAACAATACAACTTAACCGCACACGCAGGCTTGATATTATCAGCTTGTTACAAGTTGCAACAGTCTGTTAAAATGTAAAATCTGATAAACAGATGCAAATAAAAGTCAATCCAGTTTTATGCTGTTTGGGCCAAATTAATTTGCCAGCCTAAATACATAAGAATATAGGCAGCATAATAATTATGATTAGTGAACAAAGACTGACAACTGATGTTTCAGCAGGATTCAATTTTAACTATATTTAATTTACATTACATCCATACAGCAGCACGCTTGTAATGGATATTTTTTTGAATGTATATGGGATAAATAAAGATTTCTCCCATCATTTCTCTCAGGATGCTTAGTTGTAACACTGTATTCAATAAAACCCTGCTATGTACTTTGGCCTGTCTAGCTCACTGTAAGCTGTTTACATGCTTAAAATTATGCTATATATTACTCCCACCAATAGAGTGATTAAAATAATATACAGTCATACGCAGAAGTTTGAAAAATCATGATTAAAAAAAAAACTTGTACAGTCATGATGGCATGAGCTGGTTAGTAAACACAGCTGGTTCATTTGAAAGTACGTTGTTCAAGGTGATCACATGCTGTGTTATCTCCATTTTGACTGGACCATGCAAGTAAAGTGAAATTAAATTTCAAGTAGGTTTCAAGCGACTAAAGTTGCATGAAAGTTTCACCGTGTAAAGTCAGGCTTACTAACAAACCTAAATATTGTGTATTGCCTATTGCTATTAAATGAAGTAAACATGATATCATGATGCTTTAAACATCCACACTGAGTAAAATGTTTAAAATTAAAGCACATTTTCTGTTTGGAAATTTTCTGCTAAAACTTCACAAGGAGACATTCATACAACAAATCTAGTCATCCTGAAAGCATCACACAGCAAGGAACACAAACAGTTTCTCTGCTTTAACCAAAAAAGTTTTGATCCCTGGCAAAAGCTAATGTCCCTTCCTCTGTAGCACAAGCACAAAAGCTGAAAGCATTACTAGGAGAGGCTTACTAGGCTTGGTGTCTGTTTGCAAGGAAAAGCAGTAGAATAAATTAAAATACACATTATTATCATATAAACTGCCAACTAGTCACTGGTAATTCTTCAATTAGGTACAATTAGGTTTTAATAACATTATTTTCCTACACAAATAAACTCTTCTGGCTCAGATAAGCAATTTTTTGAAATGCAATTTCTTCAGGTGATTAAAAACTGCCCAATGTACATTACTCCAAATTGGAAATTGGTACCAATCTCACTAGTCACTAGCTGTAATCACTAGTCTCAAAGGTGGCGTCATACCCTGGTGGTCGTGGCGAACATGTACTTGTCTCGGAGCTGAAAGCTGTCCACCCGCTCCAGGATGACGCGGCGGTTCTGCTCGCTCTGGAAGAAGTCAGTGCTGCTGAGGATGCTGGAGACGCCTTGGGGCTCGTGCCTCTGTATGAGCACTGTGGTGGGGCTGTCGTACGGCTCCACTCCCCTGAGAGAACACACACGGGATCACCGTTACCCACACACAAGATCCACACACAGATATCAGACACATGTAGAGAGTGCCAAGCAAACATCACAAGATGATACTGCACAACTACAGAGATCCTCCACAGACGTCAAAGCTATTTGCCTCTGCCCAGCCTGTCAGACCAGAATTCCACATTTCTCTCATGTTGCAACAAACAGGCAGCCATCCGTTGCACCCTCTTTATGGATGATTCAGCAAAGGAGCCTGAAAATAAGAAGAAAGTTTGGGCCGTAGTTTCAGAGGGCCAGGGGGGCTTGGGGGATTTACTCCCTCACCCTACCAAGCACAAAGGCCTGTCTCCCTCTTTCTGTAAACACACTGGGCTGTTTGTTGAGACTGGCACTTGAAGCTCCTAGCGGAAGGATAAAAGGATTAGACTTAGGCGAATAAATATACACGCTACTGTTGCTAACCCCCCACCTCAACAAAATTTAACAACTGAGGCTTAAATGCGTTCAACAACAGGGTGTGTGTAGCAGACAAAAGCTTACGGCTTACGGTGCCCTCATCCAGCCTGCAGCGGAGCTCTGAGCTAAAGCATGTGTTCTCAAGGGATCAGTATTAAAAAAAAAAAAAAAAGAACGGAAAGTTCAGAAGCTTTGTCCAGTGAGGAGTCTACCTACCCAAACAGAGACAGCTAGTGAATTAAGACCTATTTATTGTTCGTGTGACATCTGAAAAGGAAGGTGTATTTATTAAGAATGCTTCAAGATATCATAGTCATATCAGTATCAGGAGGAAAAAGACACTGTTTGAAAACAAAGAAAGATGTTTAGATTTGACCCATAATTCAAACTGATAATTGCTAATGCATTCATTGCGTTCTAGAAGATTTTCACTGAATTACTATCATAAAATGTATGCATTTCATTCATTTACTTCTTTCATTTTACTGCAATTGTAAACATTCAGGTATACATTTATTCTCTTCAGTTCTAACTCAGTTCTAACCCAGTACTCTCAATTTCTGAATCTGCTTATTTGTCAATTTCGACATATACATATCTCCATATATTACACGCTCAGTTGCAAAAGTTTGGGTGCCCTTAGTGAACAGCATGTTTTGTTGATTTTTCCAAGCAAAAAGTTACACAAATCTCTGCACGTTTATTACACAATAACTGTTGAATTTAACATATTATGGTCATAATTAAACATAAAATTCAACCCGTGTAAAACGTATGGCACATTTCACATTTTACGTTTTCCAATATGTTTAATCCTAAAAGCTTTGCTCTAAAATGTGTAGGAAAATTCTAGATTAAGTTTGTTCCCTGTGGAGCATGCATTAACTTCTTTTCCCTTTGAGATCTAGAAAACATCTTATTAAAACTTCAGGTGCTCAAACTTTTACATATGATTGTACAGCATATATATATATATATATATATATATATATCCCTTGTACATGCACTAAGTAACTGAAATCAGTCTGTTACTTCACACTCTAGCAGCCCTACACCTTGTCCATCATTGGTCCACCTGTTGTTTGGGTGGTGGGCTATTCTCACAGTAGCTGCCAACATTGAAGCTGTCAATATGCTGACTTGCATATTTACAGTCAATTTGGGATTTGGTCAGCAAATACTGACCAAATCTCTAATCATAAATGTGAATTTTAGAAACATCTTTAGCATCTAAATCACCCCTAAAAGAACAGCTTTATCTGAACGGCACCTAGAGTGTCATGCGAAGCACGACCACTAACAGACATTCCCACAATGCTTTGCAGCTGAGCCAGGCAGAAGGTTTATCAGCATGGCGAGAGAAGCTCCTGCGCTTGAGAGTCATTAGCCACAGGCCTCTGCTGTGTGACACTATCTCTCCGCCACGCTCTCTGCATGCCACTGTAGGACATAAAAGTGAACCAGCCAGTCCAGCCAGACACATTCAGACATTAATTAGAGTGTGGAATGGCCAGCTGCAGTGGAGATGCCCACTGCTCTCTAATTGAGCAGCCAAATGTTGCGCAATCAGTGCAGTCGGTGCATACAAATATAAACACTGACTTCCTAAGCAGTTATCAGCATATCAGTGACAAGATGCGCTAGGAAATGCATGTGTAGTGGCTGTGTTCATAAAGCAGAGCAGGACTGGTGGTTCTGGAACAGTGCTAGAAATAAAACACACACACACCCGCAGATGGTTAAAACCAGCCAGGAGATTTGATCCTAGATCACGTTCACTCAGTCTGTTTTAAACCCCAGGTCAGGATCAATAGGTCTTATTAACGTTTCAACTACGGTAACTGGGTCAGAATATCATGGTGCGGTGTAATGCTGTCAGAAATGCTGCACTCCAGGGCACTGCTTTCCTGACAAGCACCTAAATATGTGTGACAGGCTCTCAGGGTACTGGCAGAGCAATCACCCAAACAAAGCAGTGAAATATGAGTGATGTTGTCTTTCCCTGAAATAGAAGAGTTCTAACCAGAGACTAGTCCAACTTCCCCCAACAACCCTCTCTATTCCCAGAATGTACAAGATTGCACAATACTTCACAAAAAACAAAACATATTTAGAACACTAGCCATACTCCAAAGTGGAATTTCCTGCTTACTTTCCGAATGAGGAAGGAAAGAAGCTGCCATAGGCTCAAAGTAGAAAGATGAAGGCACAAATCTTGTGTAGAACCATCTGAGCGCATTTCATCTGAGCCTTAATCATTTACATTACTTGCAGGGGAAGCACTGTGTTAACACATACACAGACACACATACGCTTTTACAGCAGTGCTAAAGTAGTACTAACCCCATAGAACAAGAAAAAAACAAGACATAACAGTACTGTGAGACTTTACATAGAATCAGCAAAGTGCTTATTCAACAGAAAAGTATGCAGAAGTCTGGGATTCGTTACAGCTTACATTCTGTTCAGGAAACTTGCTTTTTATAGAAATCTGCAAAAATATTGTCCAATGCCTCCAAAGTTCAGTCTTGGGTGCACTTAGCTTCTCTCGATCCAAGTAATCCTAAATACACTGACTGACGTAAACACCAGGACTTCTTTCAGAACTGAAGCATAAGTGGAGCTCGATCGTCACATCTCTCAACGATTAAAACTTTAACTTTATGTGACAGGTGACAATTTGGGTGGTCTTGCAGGTTTTGCAGGGTAGTTAGAACTCTTTTCTCAAAATCTTACATAATTACCTCCAGTTCGGTAAACTCATTTTTCTCCCCCACTCATTTTCTTTGATTTTCTAATTCCTTAATGCAAGTGGAATCTAATCTCTTCAGAAATATGTACTTTAAACTACTTAATACTTTGGAGCAGAAATTAAGTAAACGAGGGGTGGTCCCGCACAGCACTGCACATCCACATTCACATACACCCACACATACTGTCTTGATAGACCACAGAGCTTGATGGACATGATCTTAGAGGACCTGAAAGTTCACAACTTGCTTTGAATCAACGTTATTTAGAGGTACTTGATCGTAAACATTGATCTTACCAGAAATAGGACTTGACATGTTCTTGAATCAGCACCCATGTCTCACCAAAGTCATCTGATTTCCACAGCTTTCAAAGAAAAGAAAGCAGATATGAGACCTAACAACTTGTATCATACACAATCAATTTCTAGGGGGGAAATAAAACTTCTCACAAATAAGTTTCTACACTGATGAATCAGCCGTGTGTGTTTGGATAACTGCTGTCGACCCAATATCTTATCAAGTGCGGTTAGTGCAAAATTTAAAAGGCCATGGTCACTTCTGAGTCAGCACACTAAAATAACAGTGTCTGGCTTCTTGTTTTGAAGCAGTGGGTTCCTAAGGAGACTCACTACATAGACAGATTGCGACATACTGTAGAAAATGGACAATGACACATTGACAAAGTCTCAGACAAACCTGCTTATCCGGATGGGAACTGTCATATCCCAGGACCAAGCTGGGCCTCTTGCTATGCAGTAGCAGGTCTGTGGGCTTGAAAGGAATGGAGAATCCCTGGACATTCTTGCAGAAGTCGAAGGTGTTCCACAGGTAACTGTTTGTGGTATCCGCAAAAAGGTACTAAAAGGAAAATATGAGGGAACAGGAGTAAAAAACAAGTAAAGAATATCTAGCACAGGATAACTGTTTAGACTAAAAAGGTCAGATTTCAGTGTATTCTGGATGAACCAGCCAGAGAACTAGTGTTTAGAAGTATTAAAAACTTTGAGCTATGTTAAAACACTTCCTTAACCTTTATTAAATAGCAATTCACATTATGCAGTTATGGAGTTCTAATTCTCTGTCTGCATTTTCTGTTTGACCCTTTATCCCTGTGCCTTCCCCATAACCTCTTTCCTCTTAATAGCCTGGACTTGGAAGCAGGACAGCTATCCCTCCAGAACAAAGACTCCACAGAGTTGATGGCTCTGAACCATCACTCTCAATGAGTATTCTGCAGTTTGGAGATTGAGATCTCCATTGGGGAGCAAGACAAACAGAGGAAGAGAAAGAGAAAGAAAGACAGAGAAGGCAGAGCAGCATGCAACAGCTCAAAGAGGAATAGTAATTTCTATGGACTTTCGATGCTCTTTAAAACAAATGTCTCCACAAAGAGCCAATACATTTGAGACAGGGTAGCTGTAAAACGAAGAACAGACAATCATGCTTCAGTCTTAGAGAGGTGCCTATATCACATTGCATTTAATTTGCATTAACTGAGGGCGTTCAGTCATTCTTTATAGAAACAATTTGTTAGCTTTTCTAATATAGGGCAACAAATTCACGCACACATAAGCTCCCTGCTGATTCATTCAGGCTGCTAGCCTTCCAATAATCGTCATAATGCTGTAGTGCTAGTGCAGCACAGTGTGAAATTCTGTTGTTGGCTAGTCCTCCTGCAGCTGTACTGCCTCATTCTCTCAACCTGAAGAGTCACGCTGCAGTATTACAGTATCACCTCAGGACAGAACTACAACTCCCATGAGCCTCTGCACCTGGCAGCACCTCCCTGGAGCAGGTAATTATACCGGGTGCCAAGGGCGATAGCTCTGGGTTATTACTCACCCCGTCGCATCGGGTCTCATGAGAGAGGCAGAGCTTAAGAGTCACTTTAACAGAGGTCTGACAGACAGGCCACTGCGGCACATGTCCACGTTACTGTGACCTTGGCCAACCTACTCATGACATTTCGAAGAGAAAAAGATACTCACCCTTTTATTGTCGGCAGGGCTGTGGTAGAACTGGGAGATCACCTGCTTGCTGTTCTCTTTCCCACCAGACAGCGTAAACTTCTCAGATATATGGGTGAAGGTGGTTCCATAGTCATAGGACACATAGACCTGTTGAAGAAGCATGTTTATAATTATTTAGTTATTAATCTTAAGTCTGTTATTAATTAATTATCCAGCAGCTACCCTGAATTTTACTATAACTACAATGAAGCTTGTACTTAAGTTAAATAAAAACATGTGTAAGTAAGCAAAAGCATGGGCCCATATTGTATATTCATGTATGTCCATATATGTTACAAGGTTCACTTGCAACATCTGTGTGGCTTCATGTACCAGAAACAGCTGTAATTCATATTTAAATGAGCATCTGCCATAATCTCTTTATCCCTGTTTGTTACTGGGCCTTTAAGACTGATACGTAAACAGGCGCTCTACTAATTAACTTGGGTTTTGTCTTATTCAGAAAGATGAAACACTCCTTACACCTTCAGTGTGAATGGGCAGGGCTAAACTGCTGAACTCAGAATCAGTGGATATGTGATTTCAAAATTTTTGCAGTTTAATTTCCATAAACTGACTGTACAGACTGTAGACTGAATGGCAGGTTTCTAAATTTTAACAATGTTTACATACTTTACAAAACACTTTAATATTATAAAAGGAAAATACAAGGTTTGACTTTCCATGACAAGGGGCCTTTAAGGGGTTAAGGCAAATGTGTTGCAACAAGTTCTAAGGGCATGTTCACACCTGGCAGGTTTGTTTAAAATAAAAGCAAATGCTAGTACAACCGCTCAGTTACTGTGGTTTGAACAGGTCTGAACCGAGGTGGAGGCTGGACTCGGTCAGCTTCCAAACAAACTCTGGTAAGGTTTGTTTAAATATAAACGCCAAACCAGACCAAAGACATCTATAAGGACCAAACAGACAAGGAACTGTGTTCTTTCTTTATCGTGGTCACAAACTGTTACAGATACTTGAATATCAAAATTAGTCAGACTGCACATTCATATTCAAAATGCCACCAAGTGTACATCAAAAAATCTTTTGGCACGTCAAGACAGCTTGTGGTTCAATGTCAAATACTGTATATAAGTGAAAATGTGTTTTTGTATTGACATTGCAATTTTAAGGGAGTGCAATAGTCAAATTGCAAGAGCAGGAAGTTTTATAACAGCCTACGTCTACCCTGTAAAAAGTGCAACCTTAAAAAATTACTCTAATTTGTTACAAGCAACTGAATACGTTTTAGCGGAAACTCAAATTTGATTGAATGACTGTTAACTTTGCGCACTGGCTGTAGATGATTAGAGTCCAAATGAATGACAACAAAATAACAACCAAGAGGCAGCCTAGTATATAAGTTAATCGTTCCAAGTGACAAGCCCAAAAAATATGTACATCCTGGTCTTCTTGTGCAAGAAACAGGCCTGTCACCTCTTAAGTAGTTAACTTAAGTACAGGATCGTTGCTAAGCTATAGTAAGTTACAATCAATTTAAGCAACCTGTCAATAAACATAAGTGCTTAAATTTACAATTCACAAATTATTATTCAATTTATTAATAAAATCTCAACCATCTCTGGAGGCATAAAAGCCAGTATTTTAGCACTATAGGTGAGAACAAATTGAATTCATTTACACACTTAGCAGCTTTGATCCAAAAATAATCACTCTTAGCAATACACACACACTTAGCAATTTTGGGGGGGGTGCAAATTGATTAATACAACAAAGCATGTCTGTTCATGCAGGAGATGAATATTAATCCAGGCACCTCACATCTGTAATCAGCCACACTGTGATACCAAATAATGCAATACAGTCTGAGAACACAACAAAACAAATAGGACATCATGTTACAATCACACTGCTAATTCAAAGCTCTCTAATTTCATTTCTTCCACTGCATTAGGTCTGGACTGTAGAATGTCACATAGCCCTGCAAAACTCAACTCACTCGAGAGTTCTGGCACAATCGGTTAGCTGGAATCCAACCTCGGAAACTCCTCCCATACCAAACCTGCCCATTTCTGTTAAGTTCAACTGCTCACTCATGTAAACAGCCACTGTTTAACTACACATCCTTTACATCTGACTCATTCTGGACAGTGACGGCATCAAATAATAACAAAACATGTCTGATGGGTGACACACATTCCTATTCATGTCATAACTTGTTAAGAAAGGGAGTAAAAATTTTGGCTTCAATAAATCACATTCCATATATATGAAAATAATCACCGAGGCAGGTCTGAGGAACCACCAAGAAACACACACTTACACCCATCGAAGTGGGTTGTGGTTTTCTCTTAGGTATAATCAACAATTCCACAAAAAATACTCATAATAAACACTGTTAGCGTATTACAAATATGCAAATTCCCTGTTTAACCCAGCAAAATAATTTCTATGAACAACTCAAACACTTAATAATAAAGCTCAGCTGCAAAACAGTGTCTGCTACAATCCAGTTCATGTGAACGGTTTCAGGTCAGGTTCAGGTTTCAAATTTAGCAGTACACATCAGGTCAGTCCAGGGTTCAATTTCATAGCCGTGCAGACCTCTGCACCACTATTGCAAAGAGGACGTCTCACTACTTACTGCAGGAACATGGTTACTATACTTCCATACAGGGGTCTTCATGGCCTGCATGTGGTGTTCATGGACATAACAATTCACATTCTGGGCATTAACAATGCAGAGGTATATTCTGGGCTTTTTCCCTCTTTAAGAAATCATCAGACCAGCCTTTCACACATTTACAAATTTCCACCACTAATAACAAAACTACATTTCACTCTGCTGCGAGAGATCCAAATCCTATTTGGTCAGTCACAAAACTAACTGCATCAATTCAGATTTTATCAGATACTGGCAACTGTAACATTAATGTCACAACCACAGCAGCTAAGAAGAGAACAATGTTAATGTCTTTACTTTAATGTTTGCTTTTTGGTACTGAAGCATGCTTGAACATAAATACACTGGATTCACTTGGCCCTAGTGGCCGGTGCAAATGTTTTATATCTGTCTACGCCTGCTCGTATATTTAGCACACCTTGCATGACACAGTGTCATATCTCATTTTGCCCATAGTTGTACTATGGGTATTATTTGGATATGTGTAACATGCAGCTTCATCTATTAATCTCTCCCTAAATATAATCCTTACATATTTGAAGCTTCACCAGTCTCTTGTACCAGCTTTAAATGATGTTATCTAGTACGCCTGATGGAAAACAAGGTTTAACAACACATGGTGGTTGTGGAGAGATGAACATGCACAAACCATCTGATGGAACTAAGTGTGATATAATCAAAGGCAAAGTAAGGCAGAGAGAGGTGAGGAACACAAGGAGCCCAAAGGAATCCAAAAGCAGAGCAACACTATGAGCACAAGAGCATCTTCTGCTTGGTACTAAGGCTCAACACTGTGATTCTCATCATATAGATGGAGGCAGACTTTCTGCAGTCAGACAGGTCGACCAGCTAGAAGTGATTTTAATTGTACCACAGTACAAATAGGTTTTCAAAATCTAACAATATATAACTGAAATGGACCGTATGACTTTTATTGCGTTCACTGCACACAATCTGAGACATTTAAAACAAAGAAGTTTATAAGGTACAACATCAAATATCATGGTTTTGTACAGTTTTATTAAGATTTCACAATCTGTCCTACGTTATTTGGAATTGGGTTTGTATTATTCAGCAAATAATATCAACTGTTCAGTAGATAACAGAAAACTAAAATACAAGTTATGAAGAATATGAACTAAGAACATACGTGATCAACTATAAAACCTCTCAGACCAACTCCAGCAATTAAAAAAGCTTGGTTTAATCTTATTCCTTTTCTAATGGACGACTGTTTCTATTTGAAAAGGTGGGTTTATCATTTAAGCTGAAGAAAGCTTTTGAAATGTACATGGGAAAAAGTCAATGGATTCTGCTAGATAGGCTTCAAAAATGAAGGACACAGTCAAAAACTGTAGAAGTGTGGAGGGGACAGCAACACAACTACAAAACATACTACTAATAATTATTTAATAATATAATCGTAATTATTATAATAAAACTGATAAAATAAATATTTTGTCCTTGTTCTCAGAAAAAAGTGTGATGCACCAGCACTCTGTAAGACAATCACACACAGGAGTGCAAAATTATAGAGAAGGACATGGTTGACGGTGACAGCTTGAGAGACGCAGTAAGGTACACTAAATCAAAGCTAACCACAGTCCTGGTATTTGTGTTTAGTCAACTTGGGCCAGTAATGAGTAGACCAATGTGTCATCACTGCCCACAGAAAAACTTGCATGACCAAAACAATAACTTTACAGGAGAAGGCATAAACATTCTTAACTTTGAATATATGTTTATACGAGGAAGTTTTATTCCAAGTGATGTAAAGGACAGCTGCTGTGTGTAACAGAGGCAGCAAAATAAAAATCGAGTAGTTAGAACACCAGAGGCACCAGAATGTATCTACTGCACCACTTAAGGTGAAATAGGAAAATTCAAACAAGAAGCTGGTGAACCAGAAGACGATTTCAGTCTCATATTACAACTACAGGTTGGGTAGGTTTAATATTAGCAATATTAAGTTTGTCTGTTTTAAAAACAAAATGCTTGAACCCTCATGTTTAAACTGTTTGAACGTCTAATGGCCACATATGGAATGTAAATCTGTGTTTTCTTTCTAATTACAGTAATGTAGTGGACATTTCACTGAGGGCAGCTTCAGTAACTTCACTCGGACAGCTAACATTAGCGGTTACGCTAAAACCCTCAGCTTGATTGGTGGAGCTGAACCTGCTCTACCTCTCCTCTCAGATGAAGAACAAAGAACAAGGTGAGTAACAAGGTTTTCACCACTGGAAAACTAAGAAACCTATCATTCTGTCAGCACCCGTGAAAATGAGTTATCTGGTGTTAGAACTTCTGAATGATCTATGATTGTCTGAATGATTGGTTCTACACTTCTCATCGGTTGGTTTGCACATGGTTGTATGATTCTTTAATATCCATGCTGGATGTTTAACACAACTCCCAAATACAGTATTGTACAGTTTAGCATTGCATTAAAAAACAATATTCTATCATATGGATTCATGTTAATGCACATTTGATATAGTTGTTTATAGCATTAATTATGATATTATTATAATATGCCAAAGTGCACAACGCTGCATCAGCTTGTATAGTAGTACTTTTTGAACATTTTCCACACATTTTAACAGTACCACACTGATCCTGACAAAATCATGGTATTATACTTTATAATATTGTCCGCCCTAGGCAGGCAACAGTACTGGCCACAAACCAGCACTATGTAGGCAAGGTGCTGCATCTCCAGTAACAGAAACAAGTCTAAATCCTGCCATCAGAATTCAACCCACTGTGTTGCCAAAGGCAGCACTTCTGTCACTATTACAAAGTCATTTATTAGTAGCTTAAACAAATGCCAATTGGGTAACCAGAGGACTGACATGCTGCAGTGCAAGAATCATTAAACTCTGGAGAGCAGTCACAGGAAATGTCAGGCTCATCAGTCACAGTAAATAGGATGTGGTAAGAGATCACAGTGACATGTCGGCTTTTAAGTAAACCGCGTGCTCACCGAGCTGCTCTTGGGGTCGGCAGCGCCAATGCTGTCTCTAGCCAAAGCTACAATGACATTGCTCTTCTCCCCAGCCCAGTGGACAACCATCTGGTTATGAGAGTCATTCAGGTTGGCCTGTGAAGAGAAAAACAACAAATGTCATTTAAACATGCACTAAAAGAACAAAGCCCTCAACTGTGTTTTAAACAAGAATCAATGTCACAATGAAACAGGTCTGGAGGACAATTTAAATCAACTGGACAAATTAATTTGTGGTCGGCATGGCATCTGTGGTCATTTAATATGGACTGTTTATCGTGGATTGTTGGGAGCTTCATGTCAACACGCTCAGGTATCAAGTAACATATTGCTGGTTTCGCAAAGGGCTCTTAGAGGGTTTTTTTTTTTCTTCCCAGCAAAATTTCCTCCATTCAGCACAACTAAACTGTACCATTACAAATACTGAAAGCAAAATGCCTCTCTGGGCATTCATTCTGAACACCTGCTCTGTTTGCTCCTGTTGCACATATAGGCAGGTGATGCATTAGCCCCGTCTCTTGCTTAGCAACCTAACACACAAACGCACACAAACGTATTACACAATGCAACCTTAAACCTACAAAATACAGACAGAAGCTGCACCAGCTAGAGCAGAGTTAGGGAGAAAGAGATGCAGAGAGGGAGAAAAGTGTGTCAGCTTTTCATTTCCTCTTCTCGCGCTCGGCGCTCCGAGCAGAGCAGCCTCTCATCTTTTATTCAGAACTCCGAGGGGACTATGGACTTTTCAGATGAGCGCTCTTCTGATATGTCTTCCGAGTCGTTAAAGCGAAACATTACAAACCAGCGGCTTTTCCCTTTGTGGAGTGAGGGCTTGTTTCTGTATGTTCTACTCCAATTAGAGGAAAACTACAAAAAAGTATGACTGTCACTCGTGGAATAAGTAACTGAGTAATCTGCCAATTATTCTGCCAATTAGCCACGTAATTAATGTATTAATCTAGCTTTTAAACAAGGCCAAACAACACAAAGGGACTGGCCTAAACGAAAAACCATGTATTGCCACGCAATATGAATGGATCATTGATCATTGTATGGTTGTTCTTGTTACTGTAAGTTTAAGCTTGATATATGCAAACAAAGTCTATTGGCTGACTCTCGTCTCATTCAAGAAGCAATTCAGACTGAAACAATTCATATAAATTCAGAGTAAACAGGTGGAGCTTAACTAGTAATGGGCTTATAAAGGTACTATAACTGTGGTTTCATGTGACGTCACTAAAACAATGAACTTGTATTGCAGTAATCAACACAATTACTGCAATACTTTAGTGATGGCACAATATTACACTACACATTACAATATAAACTGCTTCTGCGATTTTGTGATTTGCTGAGTACTGTGATAATATACACTCATCATCAAAAGAATAGTTGCACAAATAGTTGCACCCAGAAGGAATCAATCGACCAGAACGAAACTTGGTGGGCAGGTTTGGCCTTGTCGAGACATGCGGATGATTCAAGTTTCACGCTCGACAGCGTATGTGACATTAGCAAGAATTGTGGAGTGTACCTGACTGACCCAAGCCATCGTGTTCAGTGCCACAATGATCGGTTTGTTGTCACACGTCCCACGTCCAGAAGGCCTGGTGTCACTCCACCCCAATCCTACTGCAAAATTTGCAGGAACTGTGTGAGAATATTCAAGCTCCATGGGATGGATTATCACAGGACACCTTTAGGAACGTCTACAGGTCCATGCAGAGACGTCTGGGATGTTGCGTTAGCTAACATGGCGGCCCGACGCCATACTGAGAGACACTGTATGTGTAGCTCAATAAACATTGCCCATATCAGTCTAAGTTTATCATCATTTATTGTTCCTGGTAACCTTTATCTTCCTTCCCAACAGAACTGCAATCCAACACTTCCTTCTGGGTGCAATTTTGATGATGTTGATGTTTTGATGATGAGTGTATATTGCAATACACTTTAACTTCTTCATTTGTTTCTGCAAGTTTTGTTCTCAAAGGACATCTTTGCACTGTTATAGTCACAAAAGAATCCACTGGCCCTGACATCTAGCATTACAAGTTAAAAGTCCTTTCTACTTCTAAAGCAAACATTTTTATCATTCTAGTACCAAAAGTTTCATTTGTACTTGCAATTCATACAATAATATATCAATACTTGGTATTCATGTATCGATGCGTTACTGCCACACTAAATATCATGATCATATGATCTATAGACTGTAGGAACCAGGAAGTGAATGGCACATTTTGGTTCCCAAATGGCTCTTTGTTTAGCAACACTGCCAGTTTATTCCAACTGTGAATATTACAGCTAAGATTATGTTTGCCTAGGCACAACATCAGATTCCACCTCATAATTAAGACAATAACATTATACTGAATGTTGTTTGTCATAAAAACGAATAGACAGCCTGCTGTTAAGAGACACCTAGAACATTTCAGTTTTATTCTCTTTTCATATGCATTTGGGACAATGCATTGCCTCTCATTTTAACATATTAGCTTTAACACCAAAGCTAACAATGCATACTTAGAGTAGGAAAGCTAGTGTTCGTTATTTCAATACTTCTTCAAATTCACTGCAGCATGTACCCTGACGCACAACACAATATCACCATATCAACAAACAGCAGTGCAATCTCCTAATGCTGCTTAGACTGTACAGTGAGAGCTAAACAACCATCTCACCATTCTTAGTGCTAGATCTAAATTCAAATTAAGTTACAAAGTTTCCCAGGCTGCACTTCAGGTGAGTGTGTCCTAAGATCGAACAATCCAATTTGTTTTTTTGTTTTTTTTTTCTCAAAAAAAAAAGGCTATTCAACACAGGTTCAAAAACTGATCTAAAAGAGCCAACTCGTTTGCAAATTACATAACGTTAGTTCATCAGGCTCTGTTCTGTATTGTAAGAAAGACAAATAAGATCATTTTAAATATGCATTATCATCATGCAAACTGCTAACTAGTTGTAACTAATTCATTAAGAAGGCACATTTTAATTTCCTGTTTTATTCGTTTTAACTGTTGATCTCTTCAATTCAGGAAAAGTACATATTCACGATAAAGCAGTCATTTATTCTTGTCAGCTCACAAACTCAGGAGAACATACTGAAGTGACATGCAGGCATTTCATCACGTCAATTATGACCCATATAGCTAGCCAGATTTTTGAGCTTGGGCCAAGCAACTAGTCTAGATGAACTGTACACCAAATCACATGTTCAGTCTCTCTCACTTCAGCTCTTGATTCCAAACGCTGGCATATTTGAATGGACCATGACTCTGCAGTAAATCTCCCAGGCTTTTAAGCCTGAACGCCTGCATTGCATGAGCAGTGTTCCAGGACAGCTCTACTGACGCAGCTCTACGCAGAGTGATGGGGCCATTAAGAAAAAAAAGCTCTGGCCAGTTGCTTGAAATGAAGCCCCAGTATAAGACACTAGCGTCTCATTTCACAGAAGTTTACATCCACATAGCCGGGCGATTATAAACAGGTACATGAAGTCCAACTTGGGCTTCCAGCGTCTTCATATTTGCAGGTATGTTTAATGGACTCATGATGTACTTCTGCCTTTAGGGCCAAATACAACTGTTTCACCATCCAGAGAAAGCCAAGCACAAAAACCCTGAACAAACACTATGCTTCATCAAATATTTATGGTGAACTTTAATTTCCAATATTCTATAATATTCAAATTCTGTTCATTATGATTAATAATTAATTAGGAGCTCTCTTTGACGAAAATGCATGCTTTCCTCAAGACTCAAGACTACTCATGTATTCACACTACTCATACGTCATTATACAAGGGCATTAGTTACCATAAGTGAACAGCAGCTGCCTTTGAGTACAGCCTTGTTCTGCGGTCTAGAACATTCTCGTGGCTGAATAAGGGCACTTGTGCACCGAAATGAGGAAATCACTGCTTTCTTCCCTCTCCATGCCCCACTGACATGCTGCACTTAGCAGAGAAAGGCTGCTCTCATACGAAAGGTCCCCAACATTAACGCTGCAGAGCAAGACTCACAATTATCCGCAAATGTTGTGGAAGTCGCATTCGGAATCATCTCCTCCTGTCAATACTACATGAACTAAACACATACCTGCCATTTCTGGCCATACTTTCTGGGGACAGTCCAGAAAGCTCTTTGAAACGGACACATGCACTACTTGCCAAGTAAAGAAAACAACTAGCTGACCTTGCAGCAGCTGTCACCCAGACCGTAAGCTCATAGTCACTGAAAAAGAGGGGACGGGGGTATTAAATACAGAAGAGAACGCATGTGAATGTTTACAATATTTCATGCTGTTATATATTATTGAACAGAGCGGGGAAAGAGAGAGAGACAATGGAAGAGACAGGGAGAGTGTAGCTTCTACTGCCACTGCAAGCACTTTGCTGGCGGAGGACTTAAACAATGACATCACCTCTGCAGCACTGATGCCATGGCCAGCAGTTCAATTTGCATGCAATCTACCGGTTTTATGACATGGCGCACAACCAAAAACTGCTTCACTGTTTCCATAAATAAATAAAAACCATCCATTTAATATCGCTTAGTGGCATTGGTAAACACTTAACCGCCCGGACACCAGGGAGCTATTTCCGTGTTAATGGCAGCAGCATGTATATTACTGCCGTGCATCAGTCACAGACCGCTGGTTCAGCTATTGATATGAGGGCAGGTAGAAGATGTTCTGATGACGCACTGACAGGTAGACAGTTCCCGGTGACTTTGTTGCAAGAGTGACTCATGGCCTGTTCAGGCTAACAGTATGTACCTGCAGGGAAAAGCGGCCCGTCTCAACTGACTGTCCAGACAGGTTCCTTTTGCTCTTCGTAGCATGGGGGAAAAAAAAAAAAAAAAACCACAACCCTCCCCCTCCTCCTCCTCCTCCTCCTCCTCCTCCCGCCCACTCTGGATTATTACTGCCTCTATCCATCCTCAAGTCTTTTCACTCTGGTTTCCTCCTTCTGCAATCTGCCCCCCTTTTTCCCCCCCAAAGTATTTCTAGCTTGACCAAAATGCTGCAAAAAAACTATGGCTGGCATAAAGCATTCATAGCTTATAGCTCTCCTTGAATTACCTGATATTATAGCACTCAAACACAAAGGTCTCCCACCCTATTTTGACCCATTTCAGAAAGACTAGTCTTGTTCCGCTTCTTGGCATGAGCACAGCTTCAAAAACTTTTGTTTAGAAAACTAGCCCATTGCAAACAATACTGTCTAGAACATGAGTAAAGGCACACAAGACAAGCTAGCTTAATGTTCATGATACACATGACAAATGCCGTCTCTTCATTGTCAAGTGGTGCATCTCTCAAAATCACTCATTTTGTCGTTCTAAGAAGCCCTTTATGCATTAGTATTCATAAGCCTTCAGGAGCAGCTCGTCTTGAAACGATCCTGTATCCAAAATCAATACCCATTCCGAATCTAATGAAAACAACTTTGAGAGAAACTGATGGAAATTATGACTGTTTCCAGGGGAGCCGGAAATCTTAATAAACGGGAAGTCCTTCCCGAGGTTGAAAACACAGACAGAGCAAAATGAGAAGAATGGAAAGCAATTACAAAATGGGATTAGACACCGACTTGATTGTAGCGGAAGATATATGAAACAGGTCTGGGCTTACAGAAGGTGCCTGAATTAAAAGGGCTTCTATTTCTGATTATTACTTTGCATCAAACATCATTCCAATACAATCCAAAATGGTCCCTGTTACATTCAGTTTCAGGAAAACAGCATTCACTCTGCTCCTGTGGCTTGGCTGCCCGACAACAAATTTATGCTAATGACTGCGTCGAAACAATGTTCAAGCCGTAGCAAGCCGTCACTGGCAAATCCTCATTTAGGCCATGAAGTGAAACCAGTAAAACCCTTGTGTCAATTACAGTTCAGTTACTACATTCTACCAATATTAAATGCCAGTACCATTATTTACCACTTATCCCAGGCTTCCGACGAGCTGACAAACATTTCAGAGCACACAAATTACATAAAGTGCATGCTTCTGTTTTCATATCAATGTCATAACTACCTGTGACTAATGTCTCATTCACTCTTACCCTGAGCCATTAAAGGGGAATTTTATCAAATATAGACCCTTTATGTTTCTAACGATGCTCACCACAGATACACAAAGGCAAGAGAGGTCAGCACAGAAAGGAAATCTTAACTGGACTATCTGAGGAAGGTAATACTCTTGAGAGTAGTAACTGACTTGACCTCTCTCTCTCCAAGCCTCTAAAAACACTTCATAGCGGATTTCCTCTATTTCCTCATAGTCCATGATTTGCGGCTACAGTCTTTTTCATGCTTGTCTTGAACACAGCTATATATATGTATATATATATATATATATATATATATATATATATATATATATATATATATATATATACAGAAAGAGAGACAGAGAGAGAGAGAGAGAGAGAGAGACAGAGACAGAGAGACAGAGAGAGAGAGNTATCCCAGGCTTCCGACGAGCTGACAAACATTTCAGAGCACACAAATTACATAAAGTGCATGCTTCTGTTTTCATATCAATGTCATAACTACCTGTGACTAATGTCTCATTCACTCTTACCCTGAGCCATTAAAGGGGAATTTTATCAAATATAGACCCTTTATGTTTCTAACGATGCTCACCACAGATACACAAAGGCAAGAGAGGTCAGCACAGAAAGGAAATCTTAACTGGACTATCTGAGGAAGGTAATACTCTTGAGAGTAGTAACTGACTTGACCTCTCTCTCTCCAAGCCTCTAAAAACACTTCATAGCGGATTTCCTCTATTTCCTCATAGTCCATGATTTGCGGCTACAGTCTTTTTCATGCTTGTCTTGAACACAGCTATATATATGTATATATATATATATATATATATATATATATATATATATATACAGAAAGAGAGACAGAGAGAGAGAGAGAGAGAGAGAGACAGAGACAGAGAGACAGAGAGAGAGAGAGAGAGAGAGAGAGAACACACTGTTTTATACTGTACGGGAAATCATACAGGTGATCAAGAGACTTATAAGCAGTATATGATTCCAGACAAATCTAAATCTAAGGATTTAGTGATATATGAATTAGGTCATGCACATATTTCCTGATGCTGGTGCAGTCACATATATTATAATATTATTATAAATATTATAAATTGCAGAAACTGGGATTGTATCTACCCAGATTAGGACCATGAAAAAATTAGGGCCAGTCAATATAACAAGATATATTGTTACTGTGCCGTAAGCTATGTTCCAATACAATATATTTTGCAAACATATCCTGTCAAACATACCCGTGAGTACTCACAGAACACTGACCAACTGCATGTCATCTAAGATAAATTAGTCAGATTAGACAGATTAACAGTTACAAATACTGAATAAAAATCAGTATTCACAGTTTCAGACAGTATGTTTTTCTCTGTTCCAACTGATCACATGTCTAAAAAACAAATTATAATTCATGAAGAGATCATGAAAATATAGTGAAGTATTATATTTCTGCCAAATCATCCACATCTAATAAAATTCATTGCATTTATAGCTTTTGATAACATTGTAAATTTGGCACTACAGGTCCCTTTGTGTCTGTCCCAACTCATCACACCTCAAGAAAATTAGATCATGAGTCACGTCGTGTATCAAGAAAATATCTTCAGTATCATTATATTATGGTTTTTGCCATATCACCCAGTATAAACATATATAGGGCTGAACGATTTGGGAAGAAGATCTAATTGCGATTTTTTAATCAGTATTGCGCTTGCAATTTAAATTGCAATTATTTTCTGCCTCATTCAGAGGCAGTTCACAGTTGAAAAAGATGATACATTCTAGCACTGTAGTCTAGCATCATGTAAATGTTTTGGTCTTCTCAAATACAATGAATCCTTTAACAAAAATACAGTTTGAAATACTGGTCACATCTAAATATCTCTCCGGCATATATCTACATCGATACAATTACATCTGTCCATACTGACATGACTGTGCATTCCTACTATTACTGCAGCAGCTCTTTGGCAGAAGCTGTTTCCTCCCTTCCTTCAAAAAAATAAGAAATGCTACAAAAACCATCCAAAACAGTCAGACTGTCAAACCACTTACTCACTATATCGGGAGTTCCATTACCACTACATCTACTAGCTAATTCCCAACACAGCAGTTTTCGTATGACGATCATATGACCATTTGAACACATGACAACAGACCGAAAAACACCACCTCCTTTACCAGGCAAATAACATTACTAATAATGTGCTTTGACCAGCTAATAGAAAGGGCATGGGGGTTGACTTAAAGGAAAACCAAGCTAGTGTTAGGATAACAGGGAGGTTGCAACCCCATTTTTCAAGTGAGAGAATGAGGTAAACCAGGACTTCTGCAATAGGTTCCAGTTCCAGGCTGGAGAAACGTTCTTGGACATCACGTCTAGTCAGATCCACTATCCTTCAAGACCTACAAATCAACAACTGAGGTTCTGACATTTGTTATTCTCCAATCATGAGTCAGCTGGGGTGAGGAACCTCAGTCCCATTAAAAAGGACTCATCTGCCACGCTTCATCTCACACTGACAAATTCATGAGAACCAATCTGACGTCCACTGAACTGCTCCTAGCTGCTCTAGCCTGGTTAGATCCTCTGGTATTGTTCCGCCTTGTAGAAAGATTACAGTCTACTGGCTCAGGCCTCCGTACAAAGTGTACTACTCTGGAAAGAAGCCCACACAGTCATGTTACATGAGCAAAACAAGAAACTGACCAGACAAGGCCATAGGTGGCTTTTTATTACACAAGACAGAAGAAGACGGCATCAAACTGTCCCCCCTCCACTAGCATATTTGTTTGCATGGAAAATCCCATTTGAAAAACCACAATGTACCTGGTACACCAGCTCCATCCGACCTCAAAGTCCAACTATCTGCACAAAGATGATGCAGACACAGAGAAAGAGCTTCATGTTCATTGTGATGTGCTCTCTTGAGGGACCCTGAGGTAGAATGTAACTGCATGGGAGCAGATATATGTCTGTCTGTCTGCACTGTGTATTTCAGCTGAGGCGACGCTGAGGTGATACCTGGCGATCTAACATCTCTGCTGTCCATTATATCTGAACATGAACAAAACACTCGAGCATCTGTATCCGACTCCTCCACTCTAGAGCACTAAAACCAGGGTTTCCAGCCGTTCGCAGAGGCAGTGAAGGGGCGTGTGATGGTGGGAACCTCGTAAAGGAGCCAAGCAGGTCACATTAAAAGAACTGGTATAGGCGAAAGGTGAACTCCGGGTGCAGACCTTAGTGAGGACAGCTCGACGGCGCTCGTTTTTGGTCGTCGTTTCCTTCTTTGGAGTTCAGGCTGCTGAACAAGAAAAGCAGCTGTACTCACCTGTCCGTAAACCTTGGGCACGGGGCTCTCGGTGGCGCTCCGCCGACTGCGGCTCCTCCGCTCGGTCGAAGCTCCAGCCGCTCCCCCCGCTGAGGTCTCCGAGAAGCGGCCGGAGGCGGTCACCAGAGAGAAACCCCTGTCCTGGGGTAGCATGAACCTGGGGTCCTGGTGAAGACGAAGCGTGGCGAAAACAGTGCCGGGGACGAAACACAGAAAGAGAAAAACGGCAGCGCGGCTGAGCGAGAGCATCCTGCCCGACTGCCTTGTCGCCATGTTTGTGTATGTTTGTGTTTTTGGGTGGGTGAGGCGGAGCGCCGCCCGCGGTCACATCAGGAACTACACCCACTCTCCTCTCAATGCTGCTCGATTCAGTTCAGAGTATGTTCTACTGCATTTCTCTCCTATTTTACTTTCACTGTCTTCAGGTTTTATTATTATTTTTTTTTAATCTACTTTAATGTTCTTTTGTTTTATTACATTCGTTTTTATATTTAGTGTTCATTTAGTGGCAGTTATAGTACATGTACACACATTTTGGGGGGGTATTTAGCAATTTTTGTCCACTTGTTACTTTTATCTGCATTATTGTCATACTGTATTTTGTTGTGATTTTATATTTAATTTTCTCTTGTTTTATTTTATGATTTAAGTTTAGTTGTTTTCTATTTTACTTTGATCTTTTTCTGTATTTATTCTCTTCTATTGCTTTATTTTGTTTAATTAGTTTTTTATTTTTATCTATTTTTTTAGTAGCACAATAAAAGTTCACAAGCATATTTCTTTATGTTTGTCTGTTTTTCAAGAGGAAGTAGCATTTTTTGGTATCTTTTGTACCTTTATCTATTTTATTGTCACAGATATTTGGCATTTGGCCTTGTTTACCGATATCACCCATGACGTGTTCTTAAATCAAAATTCACACACTTGTGCTCTTGACTGAGTGTATATTGTGATCTTACCTAAGAACAAATCCCAAATAAGAAAACATTGGTGAAAGTCATCATTGTGGATCACAGGATCATAGGTTGGTAAATGAGGCTCAATGTTAAATAATAGATTAAGCACTTTCTCCAGTAAAATGATCTTAATAGACTACAAAGCTTTTGGGAAGCCAGGGTTCAAATCAGGAAAGCCTTGCTCAGTTTAACTATAAACATGCTTCAGTTTGATGCAGCAGTATTTTATATTCTATAAAAAATGTATATACTTTTATACGTTTATATTATTATATATACCATATTTTACATAATAATATAAAATATATATATTTTTTATATTATTATATATACAGTATTTTATATACTCCATTTTAAATTATTCCGCTTTCTTTTCTTATTCACTCTGTATCTGTCTAGTCAAACCCAGTATATTCACACTTGTAAAGCTCCTTTTTGCTGACCACAGGATGGGACATCTGGATCCACTGACTTGCATACATCTTTTCCATTACTTCTTCAGGAGAGTTGCTGTTAGATCCCCGGTGGAGTTGCAATTCCCATGATCCATTTTATTTTTATAAACAGTGATCATGTAAACATTAAAGTATGTTCTTTAGGCTCCTGTTTACTCTTATAGCTGCAGCTCTAACAGTGAAATACACTCCAGCACATTTCAGGGTTATACAGAGATGGAAGGGTCGCCACCGTTTACCTTTAGGCCGGGTCTGGTTAACTGATGCTGTCAACAGAGAATCTCCATTACACTCACAATAGGGACAATTTAAGTATCAAGTCAGGGACCAAACTCAGCCTGGAAAACTAGCTGCCAGGCAGGAAATTCATTTCAGCTCAACTCATGTCTATACATTTATTATAAAGACATTATTCTACTCATTCAGCTCTGTGGTACTGGTTCCTCTGGGATTGTTGTTTGTTAAAAGCTATTTTACAGTCAGTGATATGTCAACAGTCACTGATATATCCAACAGTCATTGACATATCCAGTAGTCACTGACATATCCACTAGTCATTGAAATATCCTACTTAATGTAGCACCACATTGTACCTTAAAGATATAGAGGTCCTGATTCCAGTTTTTAGCAACATTTACATTACATTTACATTTATCCAGAGCGACTTGCAACCGTGCTTGGCGTTCTGTCGGAAAACAATGTCGCAACAATGTCTGCAATCAAGTGTTGAATAGTTAAAATGATTCATGTAACATTTTTATGAGTTCTGAGAGTTTGAGAGCTGTAAAAACCTCTAATCCCTCCTTTTATTTCCTTATATCAAGACATCAATTACTGGACTCAAAGTACTTTACTCTAAAATCACAAATTGTTGTAGTGAGTGACCTAAAAGAAAACTGGCCCACTTTGGTCGATATGGTCGAGAAAGAACAAACCTGCCTGTTATCCTGAGAGCCCTTCTTTGGAAATCCTCTCACCTGCTCCAAATAAAAATAGAAACCTGAAGAGAAAAAAACTAAGGGATTGCAATAAGTACAGATAAAAGTTCAGTTTTTATTATACTGTGAGTCTTGCTTTTGTCTTGGTACAGATGACCAACAAACCAGTCTGTGGAACCATCATGGTCAGCGCCAAGATGAAGGCCTGGTGTAACTCCACCTCCACCCCTTCTACAAAACCTGCAGCAAACTGTGAGAATATTCAAGCTGCATGGGATGGATTATCGCAGGACACCATTAGGAACCTCTACAACTCCATGACGAGACGTCTGGCATGTTGTGTTAGTGTGACAATATTTTGACATCTCTGAGTTTTCCTTTCTTCATGTAACATATTTCAGGACAAATCCTCATATCTCCTGTTTTCAGTTTTTGACATGATTTTGTTCCGACAGCTGCACGCAAGAGGAAGTGATAAAAGATTACATGCAAACTCCAAGACCCGTCACTGTAACGCATTGTGTTTTTGTGATTGTGGGAAGTACTCACCAGCCACTTTATTAGGTGCACATATTTATTTCTACACTCACTGTCCATTCTATCAACTCTACTTACAATATAGGAGCACTTTGTAGTCTTCTGTAGTCCCTCTGTTTCTCTGCACACTTTGTTATCCCCTTTTCAGGAACCACACCAGACCACCACAGAGCACGTATTATGTGGGTGGTGACACTGACGTTGTGCTGGTGTGAGTGGATCAGAGACAGCAGTGTTACTGGAGTGTTTAAACACCTCAGTGTCACTGCTGGACTGAGAATAGTCCACCAGCCCAAACTATGCAGCATCCTGTGAGCAGCGTCCTGTGACAACTGCTGAAACACTAACACAAGCTGTGTGGCAACAGATGAGCTTCTGTCTCTGACTTTACCTCTACAAGGTGGACCAGCAAAGTAGTAGTATCTAATAGAGTGGACAGTGAGTGGAAACAGTGTTTAAACACTCCAGCAGCACTGCTGTGTTTGATCCACTCACACCAGCATCACATTAGTGTCACTGCCGTGTTGAGAATGATCCACCACCCACATTATACCTGCTCTGTGGTGGTCCTGGGGGGTCCTGACCACCAAAGTTTGCAGAAAAACAGATGGACTACAGTCTGTAACTGCAGAGCTACACAGTGCTCCTATATGGTAAGTGGGGCCAGGTGTATGTTCGTTTCAAGAAATGATTTATTATGCATGTTTCTATGACTAACACATTCAGAGTTTTGAGATTTTGACAGCAATGTGCAACTAACTTCAACAATTTACTTATTTTAGCTTTTAATTCAGGTACATACCTGAAACTGGGCCGACTTTGCTTTCGGCTGAACTGCTCTGTGAGGTTTGTGATCTACAGCGCCACCAAGTGGTCAGCTGACCACAGCGCTGCACGATAAGAGCTTCTCGGTCATATTTCTATATATATCTATATATATAGAAATATGACCAAGAATATATATATATATATATATGTGTGTGTGTGTGTGTGTGTGATGTTTAATAGCATATTAAAAAGTGCAGACCACCACTTTTTCATACAATGCTTGCTCGCCGATCTTAATGTTTACCTGTGTTTGTTTACGCCTAACACTCTGTGTACAGTGTAAACTAGGCGAACCGGTTTAGCTGGGAGTCCATATAACCACATAAGCAGTCTTACCCCGGTAGCCTGTGAACAAACCAGTGCATTTTCTGGTGAAAATTTTTTTTACTACGTTATACAGTTACTGCCGGAGAAAAGCTAGAGAACACAGTGCGGTGATCCACAGCTTACAGAGCACAGCTCCAGTCACACACCCAGCAGTACGTTAATGAACGCGCGTTGCTGTGCTGTCACCCCTGACCCCCTCTCTGCAGTGTAGCAAGCTGATCTACAAACCGGTGTAGTTTGTTCACAATTACAAGATTTTAAACGAAGATTCGCACACTGATATTCAGGTAGGAAATATTTTAGTGTGGGCAAGAAAATAAAATCTGTAAAATTTGTAAAATCTTCACAAACGAAGTCACGGCCAGTTAAGTTAACGTATACCTCGCTAGGCTAAGATGTAGCCGATTTAGCCAGCTAACGTTAGCTAGCTAGATTAGCTAATGTTATCTTTCTGTGATTAACCAACTATTCAGTAATTAATTAATTTTAATTAAAGAGCACATAAAATATACGATGAGGTATCATATAAGCCTTATATCCTTTAAAACTAGGTTTCCTTGCTGTAAATGGCTTAAACGAGTAGTTTACAGGGCTGAGTTTTGTTAAAGCTTAAAATCGGCAAATAAATGAAATGTAGGAAGAGTCTGTCTCACTG
>CM067488.1:11069293-11089041 GCA_034552555.1 Semaprochilodus insignis
AAGAATTATTGGTACCAAATGTAAAGAAAAATATTATACAGAGAGTTATGTCTATGCCACAATTCAACAAACATTCCAGTTTTGTACTTTAATACAGGTTTTGATAAAGTGGCTGAAAGTACCTCATTTTACGTACTAAAACTGATTAATCAAATTGTCCTGAAATTGCTGTTTGTTTCAACCTCGTGTTTTTTACTCGTATACATTTTAAAAATTGCTTGTTGCAAAGTATTCTGTTCTTCTGTGGTTTAATTCACGACATCATCAGCAATTAGTCAACTTCGACTCGACTTTCGTCACATAACTGTCCGCTTTAAAGCATTTGAATTTTTCACACTTGCTCCAGCTAATTAACTGCTTCCGAAGTCCTTGATTGGCTGAAACTACAGCATTAGTGTTGGAGGGCAGCATGTTAGATTCAGGTTGGTACAAAACTGTTTAGGAAAGCAAATCTCCATGAAGAAGGTAGGTGACCACTGTTGTAGAACATTTGACATGAAATTCTTTTATCCCAAATTATTTTCGTTCCCCAAGGTATCAGAGGGCACAGCATTAAAACAGAATCATTTGGGGAGAAGTGTAGGAGTGGCCAGTATGACCACTCTTGATGTGACATACTACACTCATCAGCAAAAGAATAATTGCACCCAGAAGGAAGTGTCAGATTGAGCCAGAAGTAATGGCTCTCAGGTCCCCATGTCTGCTAACGCACCTCGGCATGGAGTTGTAGTCCGCCAGTGGTGCTGGCACTAACAGGATGACTCATGGAGGGCATCATTGCTGGCTGAATGTCCGCAATTGTGGCTGTTAGGTCAGTCTGGCACAGCAATAAGGCCCATCCTTGCTTACGTCACATGCGAGTCATTTGCATGTCTCACAATGACAAACCTACCCACTAAGTCTGATTCCTTCTGGGTGCAACTATTCTTTAGAGGATGAGTGTATGTCACATTATGTTATAATATGCTTCCCTGAACATGTTGTGGATATTGTTAGTACTTTAACACTGACCAGCTGGATGTTTCAGTCCGTAGAGAGTTGCATTAGTCCTGTTTAGTCCCGTCTGTTCCAGCATATCAAATCACATAAATATTGTGATGCATGTGATGTGAGAAGGTCTAAGTGTTGTGATATCACATGTCTGCCATGACACCCACCCTTGTAATAAAAAAAACTGCAGTTATTAAAAAATTAATTACTATTATTTCCATCTACCTTGGTACACCAATGTCTATATATCCATTTATTCACTCTGTTCTTATTGTTATGTTTTGCCTGTATTTCATTGTTTCTGCCCACTTCAGAGAGAGAGCTTTGATGGATGCAGCACAGGTCGAGGAGCTGGAGAACGTGCTGTCTGAGGCTTTGAGCTTGGAAACACATCTTAAAGAGAAGAAAGAACACCTGAGACGAACTTTGGCTCAGGTGTCTCAGTCTTTGGTTTGTCTCAGAACAACTACAGAGGTAGATTTCAGCTTCTGAAAAACGGGGAGAAATATGAAAAAATATGTTCTTTTGTTGTTTTAATGTAATGTTCCTTTACTGATACTTACAGTTGTACATGTTCTGTAACCTTTGAAAACAGTTAAATGTTTGCAAATTTTTCTGTAATCTGGATATCACGGGGTAGAATCACACTAGTTATACATTTTATTTCGTTCACTTGACATTTTATTTTGTTTACTTGACATTTGAGTTACATTCTGAATAAGTAAAAAATGTCAAAGCATAGAAAAGCATAGTAATACTGTAAAACATAGTAAAAGTGAATACAATACAGTTTGACTATATTACATGGTAGTTAATCTGTTTAATATCGGTTTCATGGAAGGAACCAAGATAAGCCATTAAAGATACAAAACCTTGGTATTTGCATTGGTTATTGCCATTAATATACAGAAAACCTTTCGTCCACCTACATCACCACCTACTTCTGTGAGCCCTGACATCTGTTTGAGGCAGAGACATCTGTGTGTGGAATCCCATTAAGGATCTTTAGATCCCAGCTTGAAAAGCTCCGTGGAAGCCATATGGAATGTTGACAGGCACCTCAGCTCGGCCCAGTTCTTCAAAGTCTTTTGCATCCAGAACCAGCAGGAAAGTGCTTTTATCCTGTGGAGGTTTTTATTTGAGTAGTTAAGTAGAATCAGTTTAATTGTGAGACTTTGTTTTTGTATTATAAATGTAAAGGAGGGTGGCAAATTAACAGAAAGTGTCCTAGTAAGGTGTTGTGCTACCATGAGCAGCAAGAACAACTGCATTGCGCCTATACAGGAGTGTTGGATCACCATTGTTCTAAAAGATAATCCCCTCAGTTGGTAAATGCCACACATGCACTCGACTACTTGTAGAGAATACGATGAAGGATGGCTTATGTGATTATATTGTGTTTTCTTTCCTTATCTTTGTAGACTAGTGTCTGCCCTACCATAATAAACTACTTTGTGTAGTTATGCATGGATTGTTCTTGTTTGATCATATCTTGTATTGACATTCCAAGTCCCCCAAGAAGCAGTTGCTCTTCTGTTTTGCTTGCATACTATGTTAGTGCATGAGCATCACAGTCCTTGAATATGTGCTTACAACCACAATTCCCAGCCCGATTTACTGATGTCTTATTCCATAGATCTAAATGCAGATGTAACTTTAGTCACTGTTCCTATTGAAACACTAGTCAGGTGAGTACTTTTGGTGACTAAAACTTCTGCCATCCATTACCTTATAATGAACCCTCTTCCAGAGTTCATTCCTGCCTCCATCCTGATCCAAAGTCATGGTGATACCGGCCTGCTCAGCATTTTTATACATACCGCAATGGGTGTTAAGTGCATAAATGCATCGGTATCCGCACTATTTTTTATTCAGGATTTACATTTTAATTGTCATCAGTGTGTATGTAAATGGACTATTCTACCTTTCTGAATGAAAGGAGGAATCTGCCCTCACCTTATTGGGGGTTATGACCACTGACAGAACGACTCCATCATCCTCCTCCACAGCATTAGGTGAAGGGACAAAAACCGGTTCTGAGGGGTAATATCCTTGCTGTTGCCAGATCTGTAATATCAAGGTGTCCTAGTTTTATCTACAAAATATTGGGTTAAGATGATGTGGTACAAGTAACGAAATCCAGAACTAACCTTCATGTGTTTGTCTTGAAGATCCATTTTTATAAGTGAATCCCCAACCAGGTGCCTAAAACCACATCCGTAGAAGTAGCGGTAGGGATGGGTGTTATACATGGCATAGTTAATCTGTGGGAATTCTAGGCCACCATACTCATGGAGATCATCACCATGAAGGTCTTCATGTGTACAGTACACCTGTAAAAACATTGAGGCGTGTTTCCATATTGCGTTTTAAAGTGATTTATTCAAAGCAAAGTAATGTGTATTAACTGACCTTGTTCTTGCCTGTCTTGGTTGCAGTAGCTGAGCTATCTGGTCTGGTGTTCAGATTTTGATCACAAGGTGTGTCCCGCCCTACAATGAGTGGCAGCACAAACCTCCGTGGAAATATTCTGCAAATTGTGTTGTAGACCTGTTCAAAGTACAAAGTGAATTCATACCACCGAAAACAAAAACAAGTCTGTAAACAAATTGTAGGCTTTGTTACATATACCTTTACCTCATCCAGAGCATCCCCAGATTTCCTGATATTCTGGAGCAAGAAATTGTTGATAGCTTTGCCATCATCAGAGCAACACATATCTATGACAATGAAGCCATTTTCCTCATAACAATTGATCTGATGAAAGGTGGACAATGAATTGGTGTAGTATTTGATGGGACTCAGCTGTAAGAAAGTAGGAGAATAAGGTTATTTAATTTATATGATGTTATTATCAACAGGCTTTATATTAACATAACCACTGTTAATTCAGCTCAGGTTCCCAGTCAATACCTTGCCAGTGTGCTTGTTGATCAAATGGAAAACTGTCTGCAGTCTGGGGTCCCAGTAAACCCCATCACTGATGCCTTTCCCACGCATTTTCCCTGTCACAATCTTTAGCAGGTCAAGTTTAATGGGCTGCTCAATGAACACCACGTAGTTCTCTGACATGGCTGAAATCAGATATGTCGAAAAGTTTTCAGCCCAAATGCAAAAAAAGAGGTTAGTTCGTTAAAATGGCACCTTTTGTATCCACAGGTAAATACAAACAACAAAAACCTTCTCAAAATGAATAGCAGTCTCACCAAAACTGTGGTAGTATGAGGGCTTTGTCTTTTCCTCGCATGGGATGGTGCATATAACAGTAGCTCCCTCCAAGGTGTCGTCTGGATTTGTCTTCTCTGGAGGCACTTTGATGATGTTGTAAGATGCACCTGGAATTAATGGGGAAATTTCCTATTCTGAATGATCATCTAAGCTAAAAGGAGACATTCATTCTCAATTGCCCAGTACCTCACAGCTGGTCTGAGGACTGACCTTTAGAAGTATAAGAGTTGCCCATATTGTATGTCGTTCCATCAGGTTCTGTGTGAGGGTGAGCAGTCGCTCCATTGACAGCAATAAACTTACTCCAGTCCACCTAGTAGAAGAAGACATTTACACACTTGTGCAAGTTGGCTGTAAATAGAAAGAGATCTCTTACGTCTTAAGTCAGACAATGTTAATATTTGGTCACGTCTGAATTGAAAAAGTTGACCGGGTTCCTTACTTTTCCCTTTGCCTCCAGAGTCTCTGGATCAATTCTGTGCATGAATTTAGTCTCTGTGCTGACGTAGTAGTCTCCTTTATACTGGACAAAGCTCACACTTGCATTGTCTGTTGGTTCTGTAAGAGGAGATCATTTCAGAAGTGATTGCATTCAAAGCTCCCTGCCTCTATTACTGCACAAGGCTTGGCCTCTAGAGCATGTATGCCAATTACACTTGGAACCCCTCAGTTCTTAGGTATTGCATGACTCCTGTTTAGTGTGCTGTGCTGTTGGTTTGGCTCCACCACATTGACCAAGGCAGGACATGTTCATGGCAAGAAGTGGTCACTTAAAGAACAAACCTCAGTGTGACATGTGTGCTCTTACTTTGCACCTCAAAGCGGGAGAGGAATCGCTGGAAGAAGTTCTTGCACGGATCTGGCATGGCAAGAGTGCCAAATTCAGACACCACAATGCGATTGTTCTCAGCATTTGCCTTGTAGCAGTCACTGTTCAGGAAGCGGCTCATGTAGGTTACCGCTCCACCTTCAATTCGGAACTGATGTAAAAGAGCCATTCCATCAAACCAGTGGTTGAATCTGAGTAGCAGAGATGGTGTTAAAATTGTGATTTGTGTAGTAGGATTAATAAAACCGATTATCAGGAAAGAAAAAAAAAGCCATTCTAAAAAGCTATAACCTGAATCTCTATGCGTAATATGTTATAATAAATAATATTCCTTGTTTTTTGTGTTTTAATATTAACATGTAACATGAGATATCAATATAGATATCAAATTTGAGATACCAATAAAAAAAGTTTTTAATGAAGTTTATTATTAGTACTCACTGGGTGTTCCCAAACTCAAACTTTCCAGGCCCATTCCTGAGAAGTTTTCCATGGATCCATGCAGGAATAGTTCCTCTAATTTTGGTGGTGATGGGCTGTGGTGTCTCTTCCACAGAGCACACCAGCTTTTCAATGCTTGGTAAGCCATGCACATCTGTAAAGTACTGGGTGTTAACTTTTGAGCTGGTCTTCATCTGGCCTGTGATGAAGAGAAGATAAAGAACCTCAGACCTTCTCTGGGCATCACTGGCCTCAGCACCATTGCAGGTCACTTTTATGCATATCTGGATCAGATCGAGAATATCGTGACTTACGTGGATTGTTAGAGGTCATAGTGGTCCTGGTTGGCTTGCTGGTCTTCATCTCAACGTCTGCTGAATGTTGGAGGCTTAAAGAGCTGCGTCTGAGAGAGGCCGCCTTAACTCCCTGTGTTGATAGGACCGGTTTAAATAGGGTCTTGTTCAACCACGTGACACTTATACAACACTGGATGTCCCAGAGTAATACACTAATCAGATTTTATGCAGTCACTTATTCAGTGACCTGATCAGTGAGAGTACAGCAGTATGCAAACGGGTGCCCCTGGTTACTTGACAAATTGGGTAAATAAATAAACATAGAATGTGGCCTGGGCAAAAAAAATCTTTGTTCACTGTAGATGGTGTGTTAACTTATTTGGACCTAGGAAATCAACAAAACACATCATCTGAGTGGTGGTGTTCACTTTTTTCCATGGAGGTATATATAACCTATATAACAAATGTTATTATTAAGTGGGCGTGACTGAGAGGTGTTCAAATTCTCATGTTTATAACAGGGGGAGGGATTTTGTACATGTCTGAGTTGCCAAAGAGCTGTCACATATCAATATACACCCACTGACCACTTTATTAAGTACACCTCTTTGTTTCTACACTCATTGTCCACTTTATTAGCTCCTCTTACCATATAGGAGCACTTAGTAGTTTTATGGTTACAGACTGTAGTCCATCAGTTCTTCAATAGTCAGGAGCCCTACAGGACCACCACAGAGCAGGTGTTAGGTGGTTGGTGGATCAATCTCATCGCTGCAGTGACACTGACATGGTGGTGGTGTGTTAGAGAGTGTTGTGCTGGTACGAGTGGATCAGACACAAAGTGGGGCTGGTGGGTGTATAGCTGTGAATTACAGTTTGGAACTCAAACCCAAAATCATTTACTTCTAGCAATGACCAAAAGAAAGAAGCTCTAATCATCCCTTTGTCTTCTTAATTATTATCACATTTATCATTATTGGCTTATAGTGCCAAAATATTTACAACAAAATGCAGAGCAGATTAATTAGAATATGTAAATAATTTGAACAACAACAACAACAACAATAATAATAGTTTAATATGGATATGTATTAATATAATGTATGAGATATCAGTATAAAAAGAGTAATTATATGCATACTTTGTTTCCCCTGCCCCAAATATATGCCAAACCATCTAGTATCTGTTAAAATAATCCAGCATAAGAGTTATATTATGTATCTAATATCTAATGTATATTAGGCATCAACTTGAAAGGGTTATACCCAGAGTAAGAGACAAAATGCATACACACTATGTGAACTGCATGATGTCACACATAATTCACCATTAAGTTACAACATATCAAGTTACAACTATTGGCAAACCAGAACGGCTTTGCTTTGCTGTTTATTTTTACAGGCAGAACTAACTGCTTTGTAGTGTGAAACTGATGAAATCGGGTTGGGGAAATCCCAACAGCAGATAAAGTCAAAGACCTAATTTTTTAAAAGGAAAACACTTGCAGGCCGAAAATCCCATCTGAAGATCTGGTAATCAGCTCTACTGACATTGGTAACAGATAGCAGGAAACACAGACAATGATTTCCTTTTTATTCTATTGAGGTGATCTACAGGAAAAAGGGGAGAGCGATACAGCTAGGTTGATACAGCTTTGGATGCCGACATAGTTATTGTTATTTTGTTGGTGACGTTTGGAATGGTATAGAAATTACTACTAGTTTCATACACCGCTCCAAATTGTAAGAACCAGAGTAAATATGGACGGTTTACCACAAGATGTAAAGTTGTTAGATTGCTTGGTCTACCGTTTTGTGGTTGAGCTGTTGTTGCTTCTTAAAGTTTCCACTTCACAGTAATTTCACCAGAGCAGACAGCAGGTCAGACCTTTCATGAACTGATTTGGTGGCATGTTATGACAGTGCCACTGTTAAAGTCACTGGCCTCTTCATTACAACTCATTCTACTGTCAACAAGTGTGGTAGAAATACCTGAACTCAGCAATTAAGAAGGCTGTCCAAATCCTTTTCGCCATATAATGCATCCAATCTATTACAGTAAATGAATTATTAGATTGTGTTAATAATGAATACAGAAATGAACACAATATTATAGTATTTGTTTCATATAACTATCATGAGAAAGCTTGCCTTTAGGCTAATGCAATCTTCTCTGATCTTCTCTGCACGCTTCCTGGTTCTGGAAGTGTGCAGATCCAACAGTGTGGGTAGTTTGACTCCAGTGGTCTTCTCTGCAGACCTGATGATGTGCTGCAGTCTGTGGGTATCGTGTTTGGTGGCTGAGCTGCCCCATACTGTGATGGATGTGGCGATAACAGATTCTATGGTGGCAGTGTAGAACTGTACCATCAGCTCCTGGGACAGGTTGAACTTCCTCAGCTGACACAGTAAGTACATCCTCTGGTGTGCTTTCTTGATGATAGAGCTGATGTTGCATAATTTTTTTAAATAAGATCCCTTAAATAAGAGCATGTTTTACCATACAGGCTGTTTCTAGTTGTCCTGTGTCTGATATGAAAAAGGTTTAGCAGATCCACATTTTCTGGTGTTTTCCCGGGTCTGGTTTCTTCAGACAGTTCCTGAGCCCAATCATATGACTGCATCTGAAGGAAGTATGAAGTTGTTTGAAACCAAGACAAATCTAGTTGTTTACATTCCACTTGAAGGTAATGATGTACTTACAGATTCATGCAGCTGGAAAGTGTGTTCACCTTATAGTGTCTGGATGTTTATGCCAGAGAAATTCAGGCAGAATTTACAGTACCCTTTGCTGAGCAGCCTGCTCTACTCTTACAGACACTTTCTTGGTATATAGATTAGATTGTGATATGCAGTGAAGAAACACTGAAAGAAGAGTGTATTCTCCAAAGATTACATGGCCTTACGTTTCATCACTAGGGGTTTTACAGTTACGTCAATTTCCTACTTCAAACAGACATGCAGGTTTTCCATATGCAAGTCTTGATTGTGAGAATAAAGAAATTGTGAGAAGAAATATTATGCTGTTATCTTATCTTGAATTTTGAGCCCATAATGCACCTTGAGTACAAGGCAGGAGAACTGCTGTTATTTCCAAAAGGGAAATATACTCCCTAAATGACTAGCATGGCCAAGACCTCTACAGAATCCCACCAGGGGTTATTACTCAGGACCCAGACCTAAGAGATGATGGTAGCTAACACAGTACCTACCCAGTCTGCTCCAGCATACATATAACCTCTAAACATTAACGTTATATTCTTTTGTTGTAGGAACTAAATGCAGCCCGGTCAAGACCCCACTACTGTAAAGTCCAAAAGTCTGAGACCACATTAAACATCTGGTATTTTTTCATTAAACCTGGAAAGAAGCAACAGAACCTTTTAGAATCATAAATAATGTCACATAATAAAGTCACGTCCAACTTTGTTTATATAGCAACTTTTACAACAGCTGTTTTCATGCAGCAGCTTTAGCCAACATCTGGATGATATTTTTCTTATGGTTATTAGGGATCGTGCAATGCGCAACACTATTGTTATCCAACAGTATCTTCTTCTTCTTCTTCTTCTTCTTGATACACATTTTTGTTACAACTCCAGAATGCTCAGCTTGATCAGGAATGGTGTGCTTGTACACAACTTTTTGATCTGAATTACAGATTTTGGAAAAATAATAATAAAAATTTAATTTGAATTTCTTTCCTTTTAGAATGAATGGGGCAGAAAATGACACACCCATCTACCATACTTTAACATTTTGCATACACTATCCCGTCCCGGGCTGACTCCCAAACCAAAACGTTGGCCCGACCCACACTGGTCTGTTTGCCTTTTTTTTTCCTTCCGTGTATCCTCCCATAGAGTCCCATTCATTTTTGGCCTTACCTGAACCCTATTGTTTCTTTTACCCAACAGAGACCAAACCGCATGTACTTATTCAGGGCAGAACCCCAAACTCCAATCCACAGCCATATTGACTCCTCTGTTCAACCCTTCCTCCTTATCCACTGCCAATATACATCCTCTCATTTTACTCTCACATTATTCACCTGTTGATCAGATGAAGTTTAAGACATTCGGCTGACTAATATTATTAGCTAGTGCTAAACAGCCAAAGAAACAAGAACATAATTATTTATTAAATACTTTTTTAATTTCCTCGTCTGCGGTTTTCCTACGGACAGTTGGTACTGATCCCTCTGTTAGGAAAAACTTTGTTGCCAGTGTTGCATTATACTGGAGCAGGTTGGAGTAAAGGTGACATTAACTCTTTCAGCATTTAAGGTGAAATGGGAAATTCAAACAAGAATAACTCTTTGTTATTACATAAACATTCAGTGGGATCATACAGGGTTTGAGAGCAGTCATGGCAAACCACTGAAGTTCTGCAGAAATCCATAAACAGGCCTTTATTCACAGTGTGAAAACAATTATCTTAACAAGAGGTTTATGTCAGTCATTGAGTGCCTGGGCATTTCCCCTAGTCACAAGCAAAAAAAATACCCTCAATAAATGACACTGTTCATCATGGAGTCCTTGGGGCTGCGTTATTCAGGTTGGTGGCGATTTTATCAAGAGCATGATTTGTTGGTTTTTGCCACAGTGATGCTGAAAGCTACTTTTGTCTTTGAGTTCTTATCTGCTCCTCCAATTGAGTACATTGATAATGTTATTAGTGACAGTTAAATATAGAAACTGAACCGCTCTCTGTACTTTCAAAGCCTCTAGCATTAATATTACAAGGTTACAGTTAATATTGACAAGTATTAATACAAATGAAGAAGTCTTCTTTTTGGTGTCTTATTTTGGATGTTATACTCTACAAATTGCACACTACATTTGCAGAACAAAATGCCATATAAAGTTTCCTGTAGAGGACTGAACTTATTTTCAGTCAACAAACAACCCAAAAAAAAAAAAAAACAACAAATCACTCATTCTTAAAAGAATAGTTGCACAAATAGTGTCAGAAGGAATCAACCGTCAGAAATGAAACTTGGTGGATAGGTTTGACATCATGAGACATGCAAATGATTCAAGTTTCCAGCTCTGCCGTGGATGTGACGGGCCTTATCGCTGTACCTGACTGATCCAACAGCCACAATTGCAGACATTCAGCAAGCAGTGATGCCCTCCATGAGTCAACCTGTTAGTGCCAGCACCATTGGCAGACGGCTGCATGTTGCAGGACCAGATGCATGATGACTGCCCTTAACACCACGTTAACGTCGCCATAGATTGCAATGGTGCCATGCCAGACTGTCATGGAGTGACTCAAAATGGCAGGTCATCTTCAGTGACGAGTCCTACTTTTGTCTTGGTGAAGACGACCAACGAGTCTGTGTGTGGAGGCACCGTGTGCCAGGATGAACGGTTTGCTGTCACGCATCACACGATCAGAAGGCCTGGTGTCACTCCACCTCCACCCCACCACAAAATCTGCAGGAACTGTGTGAGAATATTCAAGCTGCTTAGGTGTGAGCTTAGAGAGCACAGTTAATGTTCATACTGCTTCAGTGTGTCATACAGTATTACCACCATCCATTTGCCCCACATCCATTGAAAGCAGGGGATCTCAACCCCAGTCCCGGTGACCCTATACTCTGCACTTTATGAGCCTTCCCTACTTTACTGCACCTGACCCAGCATATGAGGACACTGTTAGTCTAATGAGGTTATTTTTGTTGTGAATTATGTGAGAGCACAAAAATTTACATAGTGTGGGATCGTCAAGAATCTCTTCTTTAATAGCACACAGGTCCCATATACAGCTCTGGAAAAATTTGAGACCACCTCAAAATGATCAGTTTCTCTAGTTTTACAGTTTATGGGTTTGTGGTTGACCAAAATGAGCAGTTCTGTTTTATTCTATACACTACTGTAAACATGTCTCCCAAATTCCAGATAAAATATTGTATTTTAGATCTATTTATTTAGAAAATCACTAATGATGCCTCCAGAAGACTGTTTTTTGAACCATGCTCGCTGTGCATTTCACCCCAGCCACCACTCGCCAGTCTTTGTGTAGGTCACTTGAGGTCATCTTATGGTGGTTAAGTGACATTCGAACGAGGTGGCACTCATCACGGTCAGTAGAGAGTGGTTTTGGCCCTCTGCCAGTCTATAGCTGTGTTGCCCTGTGTGTTTGCTGCTTGACCTTGTTCTTATGAACCAGACGCTCACTGTATCTGCCAGTAAAGGTAGAACCGAACCTTCTGTTCCTCACTAAGAACCTGCTGTACATGTGGAGATGCTGATTTAAGAAGAAACTGGACTGGTCTCATTTATTTCCAGAGCTGTATTTCTTGTATTCGTTTCCTCTTAAGGTGCACTTTTAATACTTGTGCGATGTTGTGAAGTACTAAATTCATTCATAATTCATTTTTGCATGACTGTTTTCCATCCTTTCTTTATTTCTTAGAATTAAACACAACTGCTTGGCATTGTGCCTCGTTCACAAAGTTGTCCAGGCCGAAACACTCCTAAAACAAGGGAACACACCACTGGTCACTGTCCAGCACAGTTTTGTAATTTCTCTACCATCACATGTTTACTTAACATGGCATATAACAGAAGGTTAATTTAGGTGTATTTGAGCAGGAGAGTGGCCAAATGCCGCTGGAGAATACTTGCGTTAACGATACTGAGACAGTAACCTTATCACTCCAGATTGGGGTTTAACAGTCGTATTCTACCATAATCTCATGGACTCATTGTCTGGATACTTAGTGTCAGTCATCTTAATCAGAGTTTACATGCATGCAGCAAAATATCATTAAGTGCTTATGGACATTCTTTCCTTTGCATGTGCCAATGAGTTAAATTCAGCATTCATCAACCAAACTCACTTCAGCTGGATGATTTACAAGGTTTGGCCCATTTATGTCTGTCTTTTGGTGTAAAGTAATTATTTATTGCTTCATCTTTTAGGCCCTAATTTAATGATAAATTTCATTGAAATTACTGAATGATATGCAAACCATTAATCTGTTCCATTTGGACATATGGCTTTTTTGGTAGTCTACAATAAACCACACAATCCATACAACTTGCTTTATTTTGGTTAGGCTTAATATGAATAACTTTACCCAAAGCTAATTTGTGCATTATAATCTGACAGAGCAGATCCATAACACTGCGTCACAGAGCGACGTCTTACTCATGATCAAGCCTGAGCTTTTACAAATACACTTCAGCATGAATTTTAGGTTTACAAAAACCGTCTGGCTTTTTTTCTGTAGTCTGAAATCAATTCACATCCACATTTTACCCCGACTGTACAGAGAACAAAGCCCTAATCTACTTTAATACAACACCTGATTTAGTGCAGACTGAGTGTGATTGAGTGCGCTTGCTTTTGATCATCTTAGTAAGTCTTAGTAAGGGAAGTATTTAGAGAAAGCAAAAGCTGCAGACAAACACAATGAACATTAAATGGAGCAATCCACTTTACAAGGTGTTCCATTACAGGTGAATCTACCAAAACATCCTCAATTTGATCAGAACTGAGGCCTTGCAAAAGTGCCATCTGGGGCTGAAATATTGACAGTGGTCTTCATTCCAACTGCAATTACCAATCAAGGTAATTCACAAAGTGAAATACTCATAGCTCTGTAGCATGAGCGCCTCTGGCTTTCTAAAAGGCTCACAAAAAGTTACATTAATGTTTAATCTGTGATCAGTTTTTCAGAATGCTTCCCATCGCTTCATGGAAGAGCTGAACCAAACTGGTATCACAAAAAACTGGCTTCTATCAAGCTGGGGAAGCAGGGCTGTACTGTGGGTGACATGAGGAGAACAATTAAAATGGCTTGAACAGGCAAATGGACACTGGTATTTCTTCTCTTGTTGAAAACTGACCATATTAAATATGGCAGTTATAGCTTTACACTAAAAACAATAACAAACAGGACAGTAATTTCACCTATAAAGATCTATAAAGATGAGATGCAGCAAATTGCCAAGTTGGCCCAACAGACACACCAAAGATATTCTGTCATTTTGCATGCAAAAAAAAAAGAATAATCAGTTAATTATAAACACTTATCGATGTGGTCTCGTCAAAATGATATATTTATAGAATTTACATGTACCCCACAAATGTACACAATCAGCTGGGACATGATGACAAAAGCTCCAGAGCCCGAACCACTTTCCCCAACCCTTCATTTCAGTCCATCTATTTACTCCACAGAAGAGCCACTGCTTTACAAATCCCTACATCATGGTAGTTGAAGTAGCAGAGACCCGCAAAGGTGAGAGATGACAGGATGAATAGGCCTGCCCTGGCCAGCTTGACTTTAGAATCCCCGTGAACGTAGTCCGTCACAACCTGGCCCAAGCCCCTGAAAGCAAAAGACGGGACGGTTACCTGCAGGTACATAGTGAAGCTGTACAATCTCACAATCACAAACTTCTATCACGATATAGGATACATCACTATGTATATTGTCTGACATCTGAAACAGACATACAGAAAAAAAAATATCAAAAACTGCCCTGAAACAAGACCAACTACACAGAAGTAACAATGCTCTCAAAACATACAACTGATTAGTATTCTTTAAGTACTGACAACAACACACCAGGATAAATATCATCCACATATCAACCATAGCACATAGTATGAACTAACACCCAACTGTTTGCTTTCATTTAGGTTTTCCTCCATAGTTCTGTCCTCATCAGATTAAACTGAATAACTGGTTAAAACAAAACATTTAATTAAAATTTCAAATCTGTCAGTGATATCCAGAGGTTACATGTCAAACAACCTATAGCCTACATTAGAAAACAATTTATCATTAAGGAGGAGAATTCTCTGTAAAGCTGTTTTGTTGATGCCTTTAATTAAAAATGCTGTATAAATAAATCAAAGGTAAAACATACACTGTACAAAATTATGCAGCTTGTAACTGGATTAACCTAAAATGTTAATAGAACTTCAAAGAATTAAAGGACCAATATGTGTACTAGTGTACAGTTGTATTTATTTATTTATCTATTATTTTTCTAGATCCATTTATCTATCTAGTCCAGTATGGCTCTCTTCTTAGGTTATAGATTACTGCAGTATATCCAGGCATGTTGCATTGTTTTGACTTTTAAATGAGCAATTTGTAAGATTTTTTTAAATATTCCAAAATGAACTAAAATTATCAACAGAACATAAAGAGATAACAGTTTTGACAGCGTTGCAGGGATATCTACTGAAGTTAGCATGCTAACCAACTAGCGCCGGCCCATTCTCTCCTTTAATACCACTTTGTACCTTAAGAGGTGACAGTGAGTCACTGTAGCATTAAGTCTAACCAGTACGACATGAGCGGAAGAAAGTAGTATCACTGCCCCAACGGAGTATGTTAATCTCTTGTCGATCATGTTAAAGGTTCTGCTCCCAGTTAGACCATTTAAGGGCAGGTGAATAAATAACTGTAAGAGAATAAATAGGAACTAAGTTTGGTGCTGAACTCACATTTTATAGACTGATAAGAACTGAAGGGGGCGGGTGGGGGTACTATGGGGGTTGAAGTTAACCCAGTTACTTCTTCAAAATCTGTTTAAGTGTAAGAAAATAAGGTGATTAACCACACTTAAGAATATTTTCATGAACTTGCTTAGTGCTTAGTGATTGTCTTCATACACTTCAGTTTTTTGTTTTTTTAGGAAAGTGTTTATGAATCAAAAACCTGATTCACAAACTGAGGTAGAGACGCTCTGTGACCTCAGACCTAAGAGCTGTTTCTTTAGTTACTTCTGTGAAAAGGCAGGTCACTGCACATTTTAGCAGGAACACCTAATGATCTTTCAGTGACTAAAATTAGCTGACTTCCCATGAGCTCTCCTTAATGATGATGTATTACAACCAATATAACAAACAACACTGCTTAATGATGAGCTGCAATAATCCTTTGTTTTGATTAATATGTAAACAATAGTACAGGGATTTAATCAGTCAGGGCTGGACAACATGACTAGTTCTGCATCTTTTTAGCTTCTAAAGTAAGATGAATCTTAGCCCCAGGGCATTTTATACTTTCTTCCACTTTCTCAAAATATGAAGTCTAACCATTTGCTTTGTTTGTTTAGTCAGACACTCTGGTTTAATCTATAATGCTTCACAGAGCACAGTGAATTAACACAGGCAAAGCTAAATATGATATATGCAAAGATCTGGCCCTAGCACTGGATTATTCCAGAAAATAGACCATGCTGACATCAACTTACCAGTGTCCATGCAAAGTGAGTGCTGCTGCCAAAGAGTAGTCCATAGCAGCGCCTGGATAGAAATAGGCGATAGGGCCCATGCTAAGGAGAATTACACTCAGGACACGCTCTCCTGTCCAGTGCAGTGAGGCAGCTTTGGACCCAGCGGCTGCTGCAAGACACAAACAGTTCCGTGATGAGTAAAACTACGTCAGGCTGCAGTGTCAAGTTGCAACATACAACAGTCCTGTGGGACTCAATATTCACTGCTTTATAGTCCACTACCATATTAAATACTCTTCATTTATTAATATTTAGGAAATCATATGCCATTACTATTTACTGTTTTTTTTTGTGCCGTTGTTTCTATCTGTTTGTCTGTTGATGTTATTTTGAATTTGACCCTGCGTTCCGTGGGAACTATAGTTCAATGTGACTTAACTTGATCATGCCACCTTTCCGGGATCAGCTATGGAGTGTCTTAAAGCACTTTGGTGTAGAATGACAAGTGCCTGACTCAGCAATGCAACCAAGCAGGTTACATGGAGTCCCTTTAAAGCATACATTTCATCTTTTACAAACTGAATCTAAAAGATGCTTTGCTCTGGAGGTTCAGGAAAACAACCTTCACAGATGGAATTTTCCCAAATATACTATGTGGCCAAAAGTATGTAGTCACCAGACCATTACACCTATATGAGGACCTCCTATTCCAAAACCATGGTAATTAATTAATACAGAGTTTCCACAACCTTATGCAGCATGTCTACAGGAATTCATGCCCATTTAGTCAAAAGGATATTTGTGCGGTCAGGCATTGACAATTAATGTTCCGGTGGTGTTTCTCCACCATACCAAACTGGTCAACCACATCTTTATGGACCTTGCTTTGTGAACAGTGGCACAATCATGCTGGAACAGGAAACAGCCCAACCCTTCAAAAAAAAAAAAAACAGCGCCAGACCACCAGCCGTCCTCCACGCAAACTTCAAAGCTAGTACTACGGTTTCCAGTAGGTAGTGTTCTTCTGTCATCTGCCAAAATCAGATTAGTTCATTTGACTGCCATGAAGCATAAGTCATCACTCTAGAGCAGCTTTACCACTGCTCCAGAGTTCAGTGGCAGCATGCTTAACATCACTGACCTTAGGCTTGTGTGCAGCTGCTCAGCCACGGAAGCCTATTTAACAAAACTGTCAATGCAAAACTGCTGTACTGATGTTGCATCCAGAGACAGTCTGGAACTCTGTAGTGAGTGACGTAAGAAAAGGCGATTTTTATGCACTACTTACTTTGCATTCTGCACAGACTACCACTTTATGGTTGAGCTGGTGTTCCTCCTATATGCTTCCATTTCCAAAGATCTTTCATGAACTATGACCATGTTTTAAGTGTGTCCAGTATGACCCATTCTGCTATTAATGTGTGTTTATGTATGGCTAACTGCTTCAATTCACCAGTAACAGAAACACAATAGTCTATAGTTGATAAAGGGCCCATATTCCACAGTATTTCATGCTTACTCCTTGAGGTTATATATATCTTTATTTCTTAGAATTCTCGTTGCTGCTGTGCCCTTAAGACTGATCTCAGCTAAATACACTCTGTTCTGATTGGCTGTTTTGTTTTGTGCCTTGTTCAGAAAAGCACACAGACTTGAAACATTCCTTTCTTGTGATGTTACAGAAACAGTGAGGCTAAAACAGGCTATTTTTGCAGCATAGTTTTATCTATGAACTGTAAACAGTATTTACAGACGCATTTATTGTATAATGTTACATGATTTGGGCCCTTTAAAAATAAGCTTTCAGCACACCAGTGAAGGACAGGCAGGGATAGGAAAACAAGGAGATATTTAAGAATAAACAGGTTTAGATGACTGACCTAATACAGCACAAGCTAATACTACCATCAAGTCCTCAATTGCTGTAGCTGCTAAGTCACTTTCCAGTACAAGAGCACCTAAGAGTACCAAACAATACCACATCACAATTTGGTCAAGTATTCTCGCTGCTATTCCTGACTGGAGCTTTAACTAGACAGGAATATTTCTCTCTTAAGAAGCTGTCAGCTTCTTTAATGTAGTCATGCTGCAATTACAGCTGAATTAGCCTGCAGTAGGCGCGCACCTTATGTAACAAATCAGCTGTTTGATGACTGAGGCCAAAGCACCACACCAGCTCTTTGTGGATAAGATGAGTGAACCCTGCCGTATAGTTCTGCTGCTGTTCTGAAGAGACTACTATCACATTGACAGCATGACCTTGGTTGACCCCAATTCTTCTACAAACAAACTGGAAGACTTTACCAAGACATGGCGCCATAAAATCCTATGTTTCACTTTGACAAATCACAAGACGTATTCATAAAGATGTGAAATGGATCTCTGATAGACCAGGACCTTCCTCTTGTGTATACAAGGATGCAGCTTGTTATGCTAGCCAAATAAAGACTCATGACTGGAACGAGAGTCTGCGCTTCTTGCTGACATGAAAAACAAGTAAAACTTGAGATTATTGACCAAACAGCATCTTTTAAATCATTTTAATTTACTCACAATTCCTTAAAGTTGTTAATGATTTTTAAAGACTGTTAACACTACACTTACCATAGCAGGAAGGTGTCGCATGTATCTTAGCTGTGAACGAATAAGGGTAATCCTGGTCCTTTTTACGTGCAGCCAAAGGTCTGACAAGAGACGAGCTGCGGAATAACAGAGCTGTGCAAAAAAAAGAGATTTATAAACCATTAATCCAAACAAAACAAGGGACTCTGTACACATCACTCTCAAATAAAACGGCTATAAATGTCTACCTGTACAGCAGAAAGTGGATATGTTTGGAAGACTAAATATGTAATGTTAAATATGTAATGAATTAGATGTGTAATAACGTCATTGACTGAGGACTGGAACAGAATCAGAATCATTTTACTTGCCAGGCACACGTACATGTTCTTGCACACTTTCATTTTTCTTGGTTGAATTAATGCACACATAAATAGACAACACAGGAAATAAAGAATACAACAAAGCTAACAAAACAATAAATACAACACAAAATGCAAGACTTGAATGAAAGACAAGGTAAGAGATAATAACGAGAAAGCCTACAGTAGCGGGGGGTATAACCGGCTTGAAATTTACTGTATAACAGCAGCTATAACAACACATGTTTAAGTCCTTTAATATAAATAATCTTCACTTACACATTTGTGGCAGATTTGTTTTTTTATTACTGATTTATTATTTTAAGATATGTTTGTAGAGATCGACATCGGCTGCTCTCCCTTTCAGTCATTTAGCTCTATCCAGTTTAATCAGCCACAACAAGAAACGGTTTATATGCTGCAAGTCTCGTATTTACTGAGTATGAACAGAAGTGTGCTCTCAGTGTCTCACTGCTGAACTCTAAACTCAGTCTCTCAGTGAACTTGAACTTCGTGACAGTTTTACGGGAAACGCAGCATTAAAGCTGTACAGACTCGTTCATTTCGTAGCCACTGTTTTCCGAAACACCGCGGAAAAGCACACAAACAGAGCAAAACATTCTTACTTACGTGTGACACCCCTGTGACAAACAGAGCTGATCCTAACGAGAGCCGCCATAACGATCACTACAAGCCAAGGGCACCAGATTCACCCGGAAACAGATCGTGCCTCCGATGACGTAAGCGTAAAAATAAAAGTTGGTTTTAAGTATTTATTAAAATAATAATAATAATAATAATAATAATAATAATAATAATAATAATAATAA
>CM067488.1:11093388-11119769 GCA_034552555.1 Semaprochilodus insignis
CTGGTAGGGAGTGTAGATGGCAAAGGCCCCATGGCTGTAAGGATCCAGTGCCCACTTCTTCACAATACCGCCAGTGCAGAGGCGACGGATGTCCTCCCCATGGATCTTCACCAAATCGTCCATCATCATGTCAATCAGCTCGTCCTCTGGCACCCCCTGGAAGAGTGTGGAATCATCAGACCAGGTATAGGAGGCCAGCAAGACGCCCCCTTGTGTCCCAGGGAAGGTATGACTGGGGTAGTAAATGAAACGTGAAGGAAAGTCTGTGATGCTCCTCCCTCCTCTGATACCTTCCTTCTCCCAGAATCTCTCACTGAAGCTCAGCACAACCTTAGTGGAGCTGGCGTAGTGCACTCCGCGCAGAGCCTCCATCTTCTGGACTGACAGAGGAGGCTGGAACTCCATGAAGAGTAAAGCTTTGGCTGTGGCCGTCACCAATGCATAGTCAAATGTAAGGCTGTTCAAGGTGGATGGGTTGCGACGATCTTGGTAAGAAACAGTAACGCTGCTGCTGGTTTGACTAATGCGTTTGACTGTTGAATTAAGGAGGATCGGCCCCCTGAGTATTTCATAAAACTTTCTGGTTATGTGGTCCATCCCGTCTGAGACTTCGAAATATCTGGAAAAGATCAAGTGATATAAAGACGTTGATACATTTTGCACCAACACCAATTCTTCGCAAATTCTGGAGTGAGCATATGACAAATGTGTGACTGCAAAAGAAGCTTACGCCAGTGCAGACTGACAATTTAAATGAACTTTAATCATAAATACAGTTTAATACAGCTTGGTAGCATCATATGGTGGGCAGACCAAGCTTGCAGGCAGAATTGACAACGAACAAATTGAGGAGTAAATGTAAATCCTTTTTAAAGTTCTCGTTCCTTGTACATAATTACCTTTCCATTACTTAAAAATGCTAACCTAGGAAGCTTAGCTGCTTGGAGTGTAGCAGCCTTTACCCCTTTTTCTTTACCCATTGTCCTGTCTGGGTTCCAATTACACATAACACAAAGAGCTGACCTAATTGGTGATAAAATGCATTACAGTTGTACTGTGTGCACCGGTGTGCCTGGTGTACTTTGTGTACAAAAGAACTTATCTGAGATACGGGGCCCATAAATAACTTTTAAGGAAGTTTGGACATACAACATGAAGTCTAAATACTGAAACTCTTATTACAGTATACTTACTCTGTATTATCAGTGACATCCGACTGGATGTAGAGCATCTCGATGAGACCAGTGTAAAAGAAGCTGTTCTCATTAAGGATGTCTCCAATCATACGCAACGCTTCTCGACTCAGGTTGCCCTCTTTCACTAAATACTCCTGTGCAGTCAAACAGAAATCTGTTCAGAACCAAACTCTCTATTTACAGTCATATACAAAACTCTGAACACCCCAATCATATTTATGTGTATGTAAGTTACCACATCCTTAACATGCATGCCCAACACTAGTCCTGGAGATCTGCCCCCGTCACAGTTTAGCTTCTACCCTGGTATAACACACTGGATCCTGTAATAAAGGTCTTCAGGGGCATCCTATTATTACAACCAGGTGTGTTGGATCTTAACTCTTAAGGGAGGTGGATCTCCAGGACCTGTACCGGACACCCCTACTCTACAGGGAACATAAGCTCACCGAACCAAAAATGAGTCTCCTTGAGTGCTTAAGATGGTAGTAACTGCAGACTCCTGCAGATGACGTTGCACGAGGGTGATCAGGCTATAAATTCCTGCAGGGTGAGTGATGGGATTCATTGACTGAGAAGTGGTGGTACAGTGCAGTGAATGTCTTGTTAGATGTGTGGAAAATGGCTCAGAAGCAATTTTGGTAAAAAGGAGTGATTGCATTAGGGCATGTCAAAGGCCATAGTGTGAAGGAAGTATCTGAATTTGCAGCTGTATGGAAGTGTACAGTCATACAGGTCTACCAGCAGTGGCAAAAATCCCAGTCTACAGGAAATTGTCCTCAGAATTGTGTCAGGGAAGGCATCCACCAAATCTGGCCCAAGTGCACAATTCTTGATGCAAGTGATGGTGATGCTGAACACTGATGTGCCCTACATGCAGAAACTTGTCCAGTCCATGCCAAATGAAATCGCACCTGTTATTCGTGCTCGTGGAGGTATTAGGTACTATTAGGTACGTTTCAGTCACAGGTGACTCATATCAGTGACTCATATGGTCAGCTTATATAAATATAACATTTTTGCTCTGTTTAATGTATAGGTGTAATGTATGGTTCAAGGCAGTGCAAGACAACCTTATTAGGGCCAATCCAACAGTCAGGGGTCAAAACACAGGCAGGCAACATAAATGTCAAAATGTTTCGGGACGCCTTACTGTTTGCATACAACTGTATTGGTAGTTTACAGAACAGTCAAAAAAGTTGGGATCATTACCTTAACAGAGTATGAATCATACTTCTCCAATGTTTTGTTGCAGCCATATTTCTTCACATCATCTCTTATCTGGGTTTGCAGTGAAGATCAATTATTAGTTATGATAGGAAAATGATAAAAATGTTAGTACATTACTTTATTTACTTTTTGACCTCAGCTGTTACTGACCTTCCACAATGCCATATCAAACAGTTGACTGGCTGATTTCCCCTTTTCCTGCTCTCTTAACGTGTAGTTCAACATATCAGGATTTTCTTTCACTGCATAGGTTTTCAGAAGCAAGCCATTGACATAATAGTACGTATTTATGTCTTCTTCGATGAAAGGATTCAGTTTCAGCTTCATCTTTGACAAAAATTCCATGAGAATCCTAGAAAATAAATGAGATTATACTGTAAAATGCCAGTGCCAGACTTTTAAATAAACACTCAGCATAACCGCTCTGCTCTTTATCAGTGGAGACAGAACAGAGCAAGACATAAGACACAGTTCTTATAGTGGTGCATTCAGAACCGATCATTCAGAAATGTGATCACAAGCTGAAAGACTTTAAATCAACAGTGACCTGTATTTAAAAAAAAAAATGACCTGTATTCCCAGGTTGTGTATCCTAGGTTGTGTATTCCCAGGTTTTTATTCCCAGATTGTCTTGACAGGCCACCACAGCATTGGCTGGCTGCTAACTCACTCGCTCACTCATAGAAGCACTGATGTTAACCACAGTGACAGCAAAATGTTTGGTTCAGCGAATCTACTCCTGGAAATGTCCTTGGTAAAAAGCTTTTCCATACATTCATTTAGATCTTACCCATCCCCTCTTTTGTCTTAAGTTTGAGAAACAACGTTTGGGAAATTGGGAAAACTTTTACATTGACAAATATGCTATAGCATGTCGTAAGGTTTTTTAGATGTATCCCAGGCACAGTTACAGTTGGTAGGCTATGAAGGTCCAACTGGGTGAACTAATTTGGTACAGATCAGTGCTGCAGCTCTAGTTTGTTAAGAATACCAAAGACAGAAGCTCACTGACTGCAGCTAAAGCAGCTGAACAATGACCTTTCCCTGAGCACACTAATTTAGTCCTACTAATTCATTTTCAGGGACCCTTCAGAATTTTGTTTTTGAGACTTTCAGGGAGTTCAAAAGGTTAATTGGGGGTTCTGGAGGTATTACACGCTATTAGGTATGGTTCAGTCACATTTTTGACGTGTTTAATGTATACAGTTAGTTGAATGTTGGACACTAGCTTATCCAAAATAATTTAAGTGGCATCAACACATTTAATTACTGTATCATTTTTGGTATGAAAAGTCATACATGTGATGTTGTTGGCATATTTGTATCATTTTTGTATATCTTTTAAAACTTTCTTTCTTAGCCTTCTGTTTTATCTGTGTATCTCTGGATCTTTATTATATATTTGAGTCTTGCTCATTCTATCCAAAAACCACCACAAGTTCTCATTCTCTTCTCTCTCTCCCCTTCGGTAAAGAAACAATATGTCTGACTATGTGAGCCACATGAACAGCAGGCAAATGATGGCACAAGCAGCTGTTTAAACAGCTGTTAGTGTTAGCTGGCCACCTATTTACAGAAATGTTAGCCGTCAGAGCTTTGTGACCTTAGGTCAGTCAAAGAGGGGCTCCTTTTGAACTATCTTCTGTTTCATATTCTTGTCTATTGATCGGCTGTTACATGAAACTCGTTTCCCGAAGTTGAGATTGGTGGGAACCATTGCGGCAGAGTTTCATTTTCATTTCTTGTAAGTATTAACCAACTAAAGCTGCATAAAAGATTCAGTGTGAAAAGCCGGCCTAAAGATCCTGTGGTGTCTGATGAGAAACACTGGCTATTCTATTTTGAAATCATAACAAATGTATGATCACCACTCAAAATGAATCTGAAAATCTCTGATATAGGCAAAGTATTTAGGGCTCTAAAACTCACCTGTGAAACCTCGGGATCCTCATGGCACCAAATTCTGCATACCAGCCCTCGTTCTTGTTCCTGTATGTCTGGATTCTTCCACCTATTTGACCACTTGCTTCTATGATTGTAACCTATTAATCCATGTGGATATCGATGGTGAGTAAGAATTCAGGAAAATGATAAATGTAAAATACAAAGTCATATCGATAGATGTTACTTGTGAATGTCATGCAGCTTACAGTGCTTCATGTCTCCAGTCATGGGGACCCTGTCCATTCTTAATAGTCTTTTTACAACTCTGATGAACTTATTTCAACTTATCAGGTAATTATGGAGGTCTTTGTGAGTTGGTTCAGCAACGTGAGAGCAGGGAGCATGTGGGGCTGAGACAGTGATTGTACCACAGTGGTTGTAACATTCACTTATTCAAAGGATTCAATTCAAAGGTGATAGTTAGAGGAGAGAATGGTTTTCTTTGAAACACAAAACTGTTGTCAAATATGTGCACTGTTATAAACCATCTTGTAGTCTTTGAATATGAAAAAAAGATTAAATGCATGTAAAGAAAGCATTCTGTGTTTTATGACTGCTGATGATGTAAATTTACCAAACAAATGATCACCTTTATTTCACTGACATGTCTATGTATTTTAATGGTTGGTAATGTTATTGCTATGGCAGAATATGTCAGAATATTTACTGACACTGTTGAATTACAGCTAAAGGCAGTATTTTGAAGAAATGAAATGATTGTTATTTTAGAGAATTGACCAAAAAAAAAAAAAAACACTTTTATTTTTAATTATGGGGTTTGTCTAGCACCCCTGATGCCAGACTTTTGACCATTTTTACGATAATTTTACAGTGTGCTCATATATATATACAGTTATATGTATATATATATATATATATGTAAATATAATTGTAAATATTACTGTACTGTAAATATAATTGTAAGATTTCAGTCCTGTGGTCTGGTGTCCAGCATAGTTTAAATGTAGTTTAAAATTAATTTATATATATGTTTCTCTGTGCATATTACAATAAACTCTTTTGAATCTTGAGTTTAACATATTTTAAATTCAATGTATTTAACTGCCAGGTTTACTAGGCATGTTTAAGCAGAGATGTCAGCAAACTATGCTGGACATTGGCCTTCTAGGCCAGAAATGAATATTCCTCCAGTACTCCAGTCTCTTTCCTATAAGGTACAATGTCACAGGAAACCAATAAATGATGGGTCCCAAAGCCACAAACAAACAAAAGGTACAACATGGAGGCCAGATGTAGTCTATCAAAGTGGGGCTCATTTATAGAGGGCTACCAGGAAATACAAACAAGTTTTGCATTTGATAAGACTGGATTATTTCAGTTGAGACAAACTTGAGATGATTGAGGTCCAAAGCATTAATTATAAGGGGATACCTTATACCCAGCATCCTGCAGAACCTTAGCAGCTGTAAGTCCAGCAATGCCTCCACCAATAACAGCCACGCTGCGAGGTTCCTTTATAGGGGGAAGACCTCTGTCCATGATCTCAAAAAGCTCTTCATAGTCAGGGTCTTTCAGGCATTCGTTAAGAGGGTCATCTGCACATGCATTGACATTGAAGGTGGTGACCAGTACAATGAGAGCAAGCACTGAAAAAAGGTAAAATAAAAATGAAGCGTTAGAAAGAACATCAAGCATGACTTCCAATTTAGAATGCACTGGATCACATGACTTAACTTCCTTCATATACCCTCATCATCCGCCTTATAACTGCACTTTCACTGGTCACTTTATGAAGTCCACTATACATCAACCAGCGAGTGCATCGATCAGCTCCACTTACTATACGAGTGCACTTTATAGTTCTGTGACAGACTGTAGTCCATCTGATTCATGGTGAAATTTATTAGTACCCCTTCACCCTCTTCTTCAATGCTCAGCACCACCACAGAGCAGGTATTATGTGTGTGGTGGATCATTCTCAGCACTGCAGTGACACTGACGTGGTGGTGAAGTGTTAGTGTGTGTTGTGCTGTTGTAAGTTGAGTTCCTCAACGCCTCAGTATCACTGCTGGACTGAGAATAGTCCACCAACCAAAACCATCCATCCAACAGTGTGACATGGGCAGCGTCCTGTGATCACTAATGAAGGACTAGTGGATGACCAACAGCAGCAGCATATCATCTCTGACTTCACATCTACAAAATTACCCAGCAAGGTAATAGTGTCTAATAGAGTGGACAGTGAGTGGACACAGTGTTTAAACATTCCAGCACTGCTGTGTCTGATCCACTCACACCAGCACAACACACACTAACACACCACCACCACCACGTCAGTGTCACTGCAGTGATGGGGATGATCCCCCACTCACATTATATCTGCTCCGTGGTGCTCCTGTGGGGATCCTTGACCACTGAAGAACATACTGAGAGGAGGCTAAAAAAGTATGCAGAGAAACAGATGGACTAGTCTGTTATTGTAGAACTATAAAGTGCTCCTACATGGCAAGTGGAGCTGATAAAATGGACAATGAGTGTAGATACATTGAGGTGTACCTAATGAACAGCCAGGTGGTGTATATACAATGATCAGGGTGAACTCTATAAGTTCACCTCCCAAACATAAGGCATAATACTAGTGTAATCATGTGACTGTTATATGTTAGTTTGAATGTTATCTGCTGTCTAACTGTAGCGCCTACATTTCAGGAGCCAACAAAGTATATGTGTCTGTCTGTCTACTGAGCAGCACTTGCCCTGTTATCAGAACAGGTGAGACTACTGGATATTCAAATGTGCACAGCATAAGAAAGCACTTAACAGAACAAATCATTCATGAGGCACAGCAAAAAACAGATATCTTTTAGGCTCTTAGAACAACAGTGGACATTCTAATAAGTGGTTTATAATTTAGAACTGAATTATAATTTATTTTTAGTTACTTATATACACTCCTTGTTAAAATAATAGTTGCACAAATCGTTGCACCCAGAAAGAATCAACCAACAGGAATGAAACTTGGTGGGTAGGTATGGCATTGTGAGACATGCGAACGATTTTTGTGCTCTCACATCTGACGTAAACAAGGACGGGCCTTATACCTGACTGACCCAGCAGCCATGACTGTGGGCATTCAGTGAGCAGTGATGGCCTCCATGAGTCATCCTGTCATCCTGCCACTGGTAGATGGCTGCACGATGCAGGACTACATGCACAATGTCTGCCCTTAACACCACTTCAGTGTCGCTTAAGACTGCAACGGTGTCAAGCCAGACTGCCATGGAGTGACTCAGAACGGCAGCGGATCATCTTCAATTACGAGTCAGTTCAGTTACAAAAAGAATTTGTGTGTGGAGGCACCATGGTCAGTGCCAAGATGAAAGGTTTGTTGTCATGCATCACATGTCCAGAAGGCCTGGTGTCACTCCACCTCCACCCCTACCGCAAAATCTGCAGGAACTGTGTGAGAATATTCAAGCTGCATGGGATGTATATCACAGGACACCATTAGGAACCTCGCCAAGACGTCTGGAATTGCAGTCTGACATTTCCTTCTGGGTGCTATTCTTTCTTTTCAGCTATTCTGGTGCTAACTATTCTTTTGATGATGAGTGTATATGGTATAATATGTCTGATAACATGGGTCTCCATCTTATCATTTTATGAATATTTGTTTTAAACCCATTGTTAAACTGATCACCAACATGCACTTTCTGTCTTATTCCAGGAGATGGCGCCTCTGTCTGAGGAAACCATGCTTTCCCAAACCCTGTCAGCCTGGTCACTGTATATGGATGTGTTCAAATAACTAAAAGAAACATCCGTTCCCATTTGCTTTCCTTGATTTTGATGGCCTAGTTGTAGCCCATGGCCCCACACAGGCTTTGCTACATTTCTTGCTATACGTCTTGTAAGCGCTCCCTTGAGGCAGATTTTGTAAAAGGGGTGGAGGTGGAGTGACACCAGGCCTTTTGGACGTGGGACACGTGACAACAAACCGTTCATCTTGGTTCTGACCACGGTGCCTCCACACATGGATTTGTTGATCGTCTCCACCAAGACTAAAGCAGGACTCGTCACTGTCTAGCACGACACCATTGCGGTCTTCGGTGACGTTGACATGGTGTTAAGGACAGTCGTCCCAGCGGTCTGCATGCTTGTAATCCTGCATCATGCAGCCATCTGCTAATTGTGCTGGCACTAAAATCAACAATCATGGCTGGGTCAGTCAGGTACAGCGATAAGGTCTGTCCTTGCTTACGTCACACGTGTGGCTGAGCGTAAAACTTGAATAATTTGCATGTCTCCCAATCTCAAACCTACCCACCAAGTTTCATTCCTGTCAGTTGATTCCTTCTGGGAATGCATGTTTTGACGCTGAGTTACAGTCATGAGTGTAATAACAAAAAGGGAAGAGCCATCTGAATAAAGCTGACAGTTAAATAACGTCTTACAAAGTTGTGTTCATCATCCTAACATTATTCCAATTTGTACTTACAGAGGCGACAGATACCCCAGTCCTGAGACATGATCCCCCGAGAGCACCACCACATCCTCTCCTCCAGCTCACTGTACGGTCTAAGGAAACCGAAACCTGGAAAAAGGAGACCTTCCTTTTTTTGTGTGATTGGCACTCAAATTCTTTATTCCTTTCATTTTCCGACTTCAATCATCCTTAGTTAAAGAGGAACTGCAACCGTTTATAATTCACCGGTTGAGAGACCATTCAGTCATTCAGAATGGTTTAATATGAAATATGTCATTTGCAGAGAATTTGTAGTTTCTCATTGTATCTCTTACCTGAGCCAGAACAACAAACACGAATTTCTCAATGCCAACGTTTCTGTAACCAGCTGAGTTAACTAGCCACTCAACCCTAAGAGTTGTTTAGATGGCTGCTTGTGCTCATTGTGCCCTACAAGCCTGCTGTTATCTTGATTCATGTAGCAAAATTCACTTTCTACTTTTTGATGTTCTGTAATTTTACACACAGCTCAGACTTATTTGGCATTCAGAAGATGACAATTATTACAGATATATGATCTATGAGGAACTTTTAAAGCAGGATGAGTGAGATGTCAAGTCAAGGCTATAACCGTAATGGCAATTTCAAAGTCTTCATGCACACACAGCAAGTTAAAAACTCAAATATATAGTAAAGAATGCCAGAAACAAATATGAAAACAGAAATACTGTAGAAATATAGAAAATAACAAATGATGATGATAATGCTGAAAATATCTAATTGACACACCATAGATGATGTCATAGCAAGAATGATATGATGTACCAAAAAATACAAGCTGCAAATTTGTTTTGAAGTGTGATACTGTTAAGTTGCAACTCCATTTTTCAGGCAACTCCAAGTTCCAGTTGCATGAATGTTTCACAGCATAAACCCAGCGTTAAACACACCAGAGCAGCCCTGACCAGTCTCCTGAACGGCCTTTGCCTATAATCTAAGATCATGTTTAGCATAGTAGTCCTGAGATGGCCACCAAGCCCCATCAGTGTGTGTGTGCAGCTTGTGTTAACACAGTCTTGCAACACAGTGATTTGTATAGCATGTCAAATTGCACATTGCAAAATGCACATTATTCCTCAGATTTTACTTCACATTGTGTCCAATTTACTGCTGCTTTCAGGGTATTTTCTTAAGAAGATGGCAGATCTGGCTGAAAGAACAATAAGGTGGCGCAATGATAAGGTGCAGTGGAGACCTCATTACAATGGCACACATGCATGGGAGCCATATTTCACACAGTTACAAATGATTACCCAGCATTACAGGTGGTATGATCACCACCACTGCGAATCAGCTGTGCCTGGCCTGGAAAGAAAAGAGCTCCCAGTGCACGTGGAGCTGATTGCCATTGATCTATTGCTGTTGATCACGACCTTCTATTGGCAGTTCAGTGCCATCACCGCACAACACTTTGCTAAGCAAAATGCGTAGGCTTTTTATAAAAATCAACATGCAAAACCAGTAAAATTGTTTAATGTGTGGTGGCTATACAGGTCAGCATCACTGGGGGGTGTAATCTACCACAGATGAGTCTGGGGTCTTACTATGATAATGTTGGATAGCACACCAAATGTCATTTTGAGAATGCTAAAACTCATAATGTACATTCCCTGTTGAGACCTCAGCAAAGGCAAAAAGCCAGAGTCTCATCATCAAATCTGAACAACAAAAAACAATAAAAAATTAAATGTTTAGGTGAAATGCGTCTTCCGTTGAGAGCTTCTCTTATCTCATAATAAGAGTATTTGAATATATGAGAAAATATGTAATAGAATATTTGAAAACATACTTATTAAATAGTAGAAGCCTTAACCGATATCAGATGTGGGCAGAGAATCTGAAACTGAGAGTAAGAGTACAAGACTGTGGCCCTGGTTCCTTTCAGGGCACTGTCCAGATCCATATGCCTCTAGTTCAAATGCCAGTTAAATACAGCCTAAATTGATTATTGCTTGTTGCTGATTAAGTGAGCAGAATTTCATTGGTATCATTTTTCTGTTCTTCTCCAGAGTGAGTAATGTGTAGTACATTTAGTTCAAATTTTGAATGTATTTGTGTTACTGCATTGCATATAGCACTACTATGCTCTTTATTGTAACATGATGACTGACTGAAAGAAGGAATGTGTGTAGTGACTTCCAGTGCTGCAACTAGTACATAATTATGTTGCACATTAAATGATAGTATTCAAGTACACCAGTTCAGCACTGAGTTTCTGTAAGATTGCTGCACTTACACAAAGATCTTGGCCACCTGAAACTTTTTCCTAGCTTCCAAAAAATAAGCTCAATTATGTAAGAATAAGGCGACTCTGAAGTGCGAAAGCAGTCTGAGTTATATGAACCCCGTGTGGGGTCTCAGACCAAGAGAGGAATATTTTCCCACACTGACTCAAAGTTCAACCACACTGAACAAATTAGATTAGTGAGTTATACTCTTCGTTAACATACCTAGGGCTGATATCTGCCCCAGTTAATCAGGTTAAATCATGTTAAATTATGACTTGATGCTTTAGGGTGTTTCATTGTTGTGCCTACATGTTCAGCACTTTCATTTATTAGGCTAAATAGCAGCAGTAGTAGTATGTATTTTCAGTCTATGCAAATACAAACTGGCATTATTTATTCCTTGTCTGGTTTAGTACATTGATGATTATGTCATATGTAGGTCTACTCACCCAAGTTATTGCTTCCAGTCTTCTGGAGTGTCTGGTGAAGTCTCACTCTAAATCATCTGCTTTTTATTCTGACTGAAACTGAAAGTAACATGAATTGTGGACGTGAGGGCTGGAGTAGTCATCTCTTTACATGACCACAGTTACACATGTTCTCAAAGGAATTTCATTCGCTTTGTTCATAAATAAATAAATGCTAGCAGTTACATTTCAGTATAGGGAGACATTATGATCTCACTGAAACATAATAATCCAAGCCGGACAAAATTCTGTATGTGTATTAAAATGAAAGCCATTAGATGACAGATCATTCCTATTTTTAAATAATATAACGTGATTAACAAAAAAAGCATCTCTCTAAAATGATGTTTAAATCCAGCTTCAAGGAGTCTATTTATCAAGAAATGCTTCCAAACTAAATCCCAAAATGTGTTCATGTTGTAGCACGATCTTAGACTTCATGTATTTAATACTAAAACTTGACTTTATTGCATAGAACATGTTGCATATTATACTATACATTAAACATATAACATAGACTTTTTTTTGGCGAAACAAATTAAATTTTGCCTCCACTAAACTGTACTCATATGCATATCTCATTTCTCACAAGTGTTGGCCTTGTGAACTTCATTATGAAATATGGTTAACAAACCAAATGACTGACTCCAGCATAAAGTAGTATATAAAGTAATAAGTGGAAGTTCTGTACTAGCTACTGGTTTGTTGGGCTTATTAAGAGCATTATAGAGGCATTATGAAATAATTAATTGTTATCATACTAGCACGTTTTCATGGATTTTCATGCTATTACAGCACACAAAGTTTAGGATTTGCAGCCTGCCTCAAAATAAGAGTGAAAAGTTTATAGAATATTCAAGTTACACGGTTCTGAAACATTCCAGCAGGGGAACTGGTAACAGGCGAGGGGATAATGTCATGATTGGGTATAAAAGGCTAAGATGTATTATGATTTGCCACTTGGTGCCAAATCTGGTGAGAGAATTCTCAAGTTTGATAAGAAATGCAAAGAATGTAAGTCTTTCTCCATCTACTGTACACAGTACTGTAAAAGAGATGCAAGGCATCTGGAGAAATCTCAGTCCAGTCCACGGCTACATTAAGAAATGCCACTCTCCCATGCATGGAAAAAGCCTTGCATCAATCCTGTACAGAAATGCTGCCATGTTTTCTGTGCCTGAGCTCATCTCAGATGGTCAGAAAGACAGAGGAACTGTGTGCTGTGGTCAAATAAGTTTATTTCAGCTTGTTTTTGGGCGAAACGGACGGTGAATTCTCAGTGCCAAAGACGAAAAGAACTTTCCAGACCAGTGAAAGATGCAAAAGCCAGCATCTGTTATCATTTCCCATGGCATGGATGACTTGCATATGTGTGAGGGTACCACTGACATGGAAGTGTATACTGGGATATTAAAGAGACATATGCTGCCATCAAGATGACATCTTTCCCCAGGAAGTCCATGGTTATTTTGGCAAGACAATTCCACGCCTCATTCGGCATGTGCTAAAACAGTGTTACTGTGTAAACGCAGAGTGAATGAGCCTGACTGTCGCCTGCGGTCCTTATCTGTCTCATACTGAAAATGTATGGCACATCATGAAGAAGAGAATCAGAGAGTGAAAGCCAGACTGTTGAGCAGTTTAAGTCTTGTATCAAGGAATAATGAGCAGTAAATTCCACTTGCAAAACTGCAACAATTAGTATCTTCAGTTCCCAAAACAATCTAAATTTGCAATAGTTGGTCAGTGAAAGCATTGGAATTTTTTTCTTTGTACTTCTGTCAGTTAAATAAAGGTTCAACAGAACGAACAATTCATAGAGTCCTGTTTTTATTGCATTTTTATTGCCCCAGCTTTACCTGAAATGGGTTTTGAAGACTGTTGCTGCTTTTGGGTGCTCATCCGAAAGTTGTATATATGAGATAGTTAACTAGTAAATATGGCTTCACTAGGTTTGGGTGCCTGTTTGTAGATATGCCTACCATATGGAAAAAGAAAACACTAAGATCCAGACAATACAATCCTTTTTATTTGCTGTGTTACAAAGCACATGCATCTAATAGAGGCACAAAATGGAAACAGTGTCGAAAAATGGAAAATACCTATTTTCCTAATTGTAAACTGCACTCAAATGACCAGCAGAGTCACACTTACAGCTGATAAACTTGGGATTCTAGATGACACATGAGTTTACAAGATGCAACATATAATGTGACCTTTAACCTTTTACACGAGTGAAAAATGCAATACTTGCAGTAAATGTGGAACAATGTATGGTATATCTGACACACTTCTATCAAACATAAATGCTTTTTAATAGGGCAAATAAAAAGCAGGATACTTATTCTCCAAACCTCCATGCTCTTTTTTCCATGTGTTGGTCGTTTCCACAAACAAGCACCCAAATAGAATGAAGACATATTTAGTAATTGACCATTTGATCGGTTCAACCTTCCAGTGAGCACCCCAATCCCAAGCTTACCAGTTGGCTGACAATGCAGCACAGTGGAAACCGTTACAGACTAAGAACAGTATTGAAGGTTCAAGACTCAAAGCTTTCATGGCTTTGTAGGTCTGACAGGTTTTAATAATCTGTGATTGCACAGTCAACTTTCTCAACCTATATGAAGACAAAGAGTGAAGTTTACTGTTCTTTAGACTTTATGTATACACCCCAAGGTTAGACACAATGTTAAAGAAGTCATAATGGTTACAAACGTAGTTAAAGCATGACAAGAGATTGGCTAACAAAGTCAGTGACCAGATCACAAGATGAATGATCTTTGGTCAGCAGAATGTACTTTCCAGAGGAAGCTGGAGGTTTCCAAAAGTGAAGTGCAGGAGTGTGTGCTCCATGTCTCAGGATGGTAACACCACAGGTTTCACAATTCATTCATGGAATCAGCTGATTGAAGCTAATTGCAAAACTTACCTCACTGACCTCAACCTGGGAGGAAAAAATGCTCTGCTGTGCAGTAACATTTGTATTTTGGTACATCAGTATTTTTGCATTTCTCTCTACAGAAAACAAGATGGATGTGACCCTGCAATTTCTCCTGTTCCAAGGTGTCCCATCACTTTCCTTGCACACTACACTTTTACTGCATTTGCAGATACCACCAATACCCACAAATGCCCAGAATTACAGAGAAATACAATATGGTAGTGTACTGCATGCCTTGTATGTGCTTTGCTTCAGTTTTCCTCGTGTTCATGTGCAGTACAAATGTACTGATTATCCCAACTGGAAGAGGGATGGGGGAAATGGGGGTTTCATTCACTCTGCCCTGGGCTCCCTCACTCCATGACAGGTTTTCCATCCTCCTATTTTTTTGCACATTTTGAAAATACCGCCCCCCACCCCAAAACCTAAATGTTTCACACTGGAATGAGCTGCAAAAGTTAGAATATTGTTAAAACCTAAATCCATGATGGGCTTATGGTAAAGATGTTTCAAATAAAGAATAATGTAACAATGATGTGATTCTGTTCCATCTAATCTTATTGCAGCGTGTGCACAACAGACAGCTGTTACGCTTATGTCTGCAAAAAACGTAGCCATAAAGAGAATGCAAATGGCTGTGAAGATAATTCTACAGATTTCTCCAGCTTGCTCGTTAGAGTGCAGCCCCTAAACATGGATGAAAACATGACTTAATTTGCATTATGTTACATAAAGTTTCTTTATATAACTGCAGTGGATGAAAACATGACTTAATTCACATTATTTACGGAAGTCTCTTAAATGTGTATGACATTTGACAAATGTTTGAATGGAAACCCAACTTGTGAGTTTCATTCATCCAGTCCACTACTTCCTCACCTACTGCAGTTCCCTGATTAATATATTACAGCCCACATCTGAAGGAGCACTGCATGTAATTAGAGTGAAATACAATTGACACTGACATGTAATGTGGCTTATATTATAGTATATGCACTGTTTAATCTACAGGCAATGGAGTTTACATTCATATGCAGCATGAATACTGCTTACACTGATACACAGTACACTCTTAAAAAGGCTGGTTCTTTGAGGATTCTTTACTGAAGGGAATAATCCTATTTGGTATGAATTCTACATAGAACCATTTCATGCTTTAATAGTTCTTTGCATGGTGAACAGGTTCTTCAGATTGATAGAGAGTTGTTTTATAAGGTTCTTTAAATCTTTTTGAAATGCACCAAAATAGCACCAAACAGGGTTCCTTTACTGTTACAAGCTTGACACTGTGAGAACAGAAGAAGCCTTTTTGATGCTATATTAAACATTTTCTAAAAGGGTTTCCATATTCTACACATTCTCTATCAATCTGAAGAACCATTTCACCATGCAGAGAACCATTTAAGCATGAAGAACCCTTCAAAAGACATCATTGTTTTAGACTTTGTAATATAGTGTACGCTGAAATGTGGTTAAGCAACAGAACCTTTGTGAACAACATCACAGCGGTCTTCACATCCGTAATGTTCACAATTAAACACGGCTCCTAGTTTTCTATTACATTTGCTTTGAATAAAGCCACCATTGGTTCTGTTACTTAACAATTTATTTTTAAGGAACTGATAAATGTACACATGATGATATGATGAAAATAGAATATAGAAGCGCATGACAACGTAGAATGAAATGTGGAATAGAGTCGTCATTGATAAATAGTGTGGAGTTCACATTCACATGTAGCACAATTTAAATTCATTGCGTGCGACAGACTTTACACTGATGTGCCATCAATTTCTGAAGCCTATGCAGAAATGGGTGAAACTATTGTGACCGCACAGTGGATTGGTGTCTTGAGGTAGAAAGCAGAAACAGATATCCAGAGTTTTCACCAGTAATTTCATTCCCACAGAAGTGAAAACACTGGGCATTAGCTTGGGCTGTAAACTGAGTGAAAATGAAAGCTAATTGAGAAGTGACATTGTGCTGACTCTTCCACAGTAACCATTAACAAGACTGTTCCCACATTGATTAAGTGATAAATACTATATTTAATATTACATTTAGATAAAATCAGGCTTTTTAATAAAGTATAATGTAACACATTACTTAAGGCAATCTGATCTCTTTAGTTAAGTAACTGGATCGGTTTCATCTCACAGTCATTTTGACCTGTTTATGGATTTTCCTGATCAAAGGATGCTCGCTTTTTTTCAATAATTATGTCTCATTGAAAGGTTAGATTTCAGTCATGCTTTAGCTTATTATCAAGCTGATAAACAGGAAGGAATAGCCATTTGCTTTTTCCTAAGCATGCCAGTAGTTCTGGAAGGCACCCTGTATGTCTTTAAACAATAGCAAGGACCAAGGTCTTTGACCTGTCTGGCTGCAGTGCAATAGTTGTAAAAAGTATAAAGTATATATCTACATGATATAAGATACAAGGTGTACATATCAACATGGCCCAAGGTGAAAAAAAAACACAGATTACATCACACTGTATCCTTCCTCTAGTCGCAAAGGCTCATCCAGTGTTCCTTTGGATTACAGCTGTTTGTCATAGCAGCTGTTTGTCTTTCATTTATCTGAATAATCTTGGTGAAGGTAAGAAAGCCTGTGTGTTAGGATAATCATACCATCTCCTTTTTCCCGGATATGTCCTCTTTTTGGGACCTAAAAACTTATCCATATATGTAGCACAAATCAATGTGTAATAAACATTTGTTTACCTGTAAGAAAATCTGTTGAAATTGTGAAGATTGTAAAATGCAGAGTTTCACCAAAAATGATTCTATTACCGTAAAAGGGTTAAAAGTTGTTAAAATATTCATTATAATTTCATAAAAGAGGTTAAAATGGTTCTTTTTTGGGAGCTTTTTCTTTTCTCATAATAAGGTCACTGCAGGCTGTGTCCCTCTGCTGCTGCCGTACCTCCAGCAGACAAGTGAGAGCTGCTATAATTCATTATTTAGCCAAAGCTTTCATATATTCTTCTAATAGTTCATATGAACATATAACGTGTTTTGGTCAGCTTAATATAGCCTAATATCTCTCTGTGTGGGTACCTGCGTCCTTAAAAAAACACAAACCCCAATTTTACAACAACAGGATAAAATCACAGCCAGTGTGGAGTGTGGCACTCTTTGTGAATGCATTAAACATGTTGGCTGTGATGTATTTAAGTCATATTGTGTTTTGTTGGTGAGTCTGCTGGGATGTTAAAATGTTCAGTGTTCAGTAAATATGTTTAATCTGCAGTTTAGTAACTGATTTTTCTTTGAAAATCAAGGCAAAAATACATCCCAGACAGGAAAATTGTTCTGGTCCAAATCTGGCCCACATTCCCTTATTTCATCTCGCCCACTTGCCAGATGGGTTGACAGCATTAGCGTGGGCCGCTCCTGCTCCCAGTAGCAAGGTGTATGCCACATATGTAACATATTAGGGCCATGCCTCAGTCAAACGTAGGTAACTCTGCTGTATCTGTGCCAGAAGTGGACCAGATCTGTTTTGGGACAGGTGGGCCAAATGCATGTTGTAAATATGTGCACCACTTTTGGCTCACTGCAGATTGCCAGTGATGACAGTGGGCCAGCAGTGCCATATCTTTGCCAGCTGTGGCTCACATCCACATGCTCTCTGGAATTTAGTCTATTTAATTTATGCAATGGTGAAAAGACATAGCGGTTGGAATCAAAAATCTCAAATTTCAACTCATTTGACCAACTTACAGATTTCCACTGGTCTAATGTCTGTTTTTTGTTTTGCTGGTTTTACACAGTCCCCTCTGAACAGTTGATGTGGAGTTGTGTCTGCTACTTAAACTCTGTGAAGCATTCATGTAGGCTCTGCCCATATCCGCAATTAATGTTGAGTATAAATGAGCCTTAATTGTATTACACACTGATCTTTTTTAATATCTTAATGGACATGGCTGCACAGTGCTCTAGATCAGTGTTTCTCAAGCCTGGTCCTGGAGGCCCTCTGCCCTGAACATTTGAAATGTGCTTTTCCCGCTTTAACACAGTTGATTAGTTGGATAAGGTGTGCTGGAAACACAGAGAACACTAAAAAGTGCACGGTAGTTGGCCTCAAGGACCAAGGTCCAGAAAGAACCAGGCATAAGAACCAGGAGAACATTGACAGTTGCAGGCTTTGCACATAGAAGCAGATAAAGAAACTGTTCTCAAGATACCAAGAGCAGTCACTGGATGATGCAGTGAACATGGGACTTCACCTTATCCTTCAACACCTTCATCACTACAGGACCTATGTGTTAATCCTATTGTTCAGCTCAGCATTCAATATCATTATTCTGGAACTGCTCCACAATAAACTCCCCCAACTCATTGTACCTGTCTGTACTTGCCAGTGAGTCACCAGCCTCCTCACATGAAGAGAGTTGTAGAGGAAAAATAACAGGGCTATACTTATCCAGCGAGGTTGGTCACCCAACATGAGGTTCAAACTCTAGCCTCCAGGACCAAATAAATCTGGATTAATTTTGAGAATAACTGAACTCTTTTATAACTCATCTTACTGTATTATCTAGCTTTTGCTTGTTGAGGTTCCCTTTTAATGACCATTTTCCAACCTCACTCTATTCTTTAAAATGAAACAGGCAGTATTTGTTTCTGAGCCTTTAAGACTGATCTAAGATAAATGAGCTCTGTTCTGATTGGCACTCAGAGCTGAAACACTTCTAAGAATTTCAATATGAGTGGACAGAGCTAAACTGCTGTAGACTGAATAGGTGAAGACATATAAATGAGTCTGAGTCCCTGTGTCATCACAGAAACAACGAACTAAAAACAGGCTGTTTTTGCAGTCCAGTTTCCACATATGGACAGTATAGACTGGCGAGTGAATGGTAAAAGCTGAAACAATGTTTACATATTCTCTTTTTATTTTAAAGTGAGGGAAATTCAGTTTTCCATTTTATTGGCCCTTTAAAGCTTGACACAGGCCAGTCTGGTTGCTAGTATCAATTAACTAACATGTCTACTAACTAATAAGACATAGCAGAGGCCAGTTACAGGCTCGTTGATGGCTCTCTGTCTCCCCCTTGTGGCAAAATGCAGCCAAACTGGCTGTTTCTTTAATGGCAATTGTAACTTATATTTAACATAACTCAAAAAAATGTTTTTATAAAAACCAAAAAAAAGTTTACCTAACTGTACAAAATATCTGCTTCCATAGTGACAATCTTTAATGCTACACACTGATTTTCAGATTTTGGGACACTTTAAAACAATGAGATCTAACTGCCCACCATGTGAAAATGAAAGACAGGGAGGCCCTCTCACTTCCTGCTCTAAAACGAAGGAAGCTTGCCTCCATGCACGGATTCGTTGGTCATCTCCACCAAGACTAACACTAACAGGATGACTCATGGAGGGCATCACTGCTCGCTGAATGTCTGCAGTCGTGGTGTTGGGTCAGTCAGGTACAGATAAGCCCTATCCTTGCTTGCATCACATGCGTGGCTGAGCATGAAACTTGATGATGAGTGTATTTAGGGGTTAGGCTTTGGGACAGGTGCCTCCCAATCTAGGCGTCCTTATGATGATTTTGTATATATTTAACTACTATCTCTGTTAATTCACAACATAATTCTTGCAAATATCTAAAGTCAGAATGCTTAACTGTTTAATTTTTTTTATTGTGGGGCCACAGTTTGAACTAATCTGGTTCAAGGGTCGATATAAAAACAATGCATCATGAGATGAAGTCGGCTACAGAAGGTGTTTATTGTAAAATGACTGAAAGAGTAAAAAAAGGATTTTTGCCAGTTTTTACATAAATAGACTGTGAGTTAACTAAATGAAATAGCTCTAAAATATGCATATATTTTCAACTTACTGCACCATACAAGTAAAAAAATCAAAACTGCATTTTTAAGGGACTTTAGTGTCTGTAGATTCTGTTCTTACAGTACAAGTACAAAACCCAAATAAGAACACACTTTTTAAAAATGAGTGGTAAGTAGGCACATTGTTATTAAACTGCTGGTTTAGCTCTGGTGCCATACCTAGAGGGCAGCTTCCTGGTTCACCAGTTGGAATATTTCCTCAGGTAGGCCACATATAAGCACAAATGCCATGTACAAACAGGGCAAACTGCTAAGCTATTGACGTTTCAGTCATGTTATAAAGAAACACATCTCTCTATCACCTCCAGCTGTCTAGTCTGTTGCATCTGAAGTAGTCCACTTTGTTTTCAAGGCAGCGGATATTATCCATTTTTTGTGGGTTAGCCTTAGACTGACATGGACACCATGCTGATGTGACCGGGGTGAGGAGCTACAGTCACCTGACAGTACCTTCACGGTACTGTTGTCTCCTGGCTTGTCTGTGTAAAAGGCCATAGACTAGCTCGTACCGAAACATAACAGAAGTTCATACACTAGTAGTTAAATGTCACTAGTAGTTATATGTCATAAGCTTGAAATGTAAAAAACACATTAATATACACAATAAAAACTGTAAATAAGTAAACACTACAGGTGTGTTAATACAGAATCCAGTTGATATCTGCAGACATATGGGTGCAGATCCAGTGTCTGTTTGGTTTCACCAACTAATCCTCACGCTCCACTAAACCTACTGTACTGTACATGCTTCCATAATGACAACCAGGGAAAAAAAAAACATAACGAAGGATCACCAGGATCACTTTGTACTGACTACATTTTGGGCAAACGTTATGCTGTGGCAGGATCAGTTCACAGACTGATTTGACTCAGACTTATCTGTGTGGCTCCTTTTTGAAAAAGACAACATCTCTACAAATCTACCTCATCCTTTCCTCATACATGGCTGAATGGAAATAAAAGAGCAAGATAGAAAAAAGAAAAAAACGTGCTGTGGCAGATTTTCAGTGTTACACGCTCTGTTGTGTCAAATTGCGCTTGTGCTGGCATGCAAACAGAGTCCTATATGTCTTTTCATTGTATGTTGTTTGTTTAAATACAGCTCAAAGGGGATTTACAAATCACTATTTTCTTTTTTTCTGTTTTAGCACTGAGGTTTGCTGTTCTACCCTTTAAATCGCTGTTTCCTTTATAAAGGTAAAATGCCCCGATGTGATAAACTCACACTTGGTCAGGTGTTTATTCTAGACTGTTTATGTTCTTAGCAGCTCTAAGAGCTGACTTCATAGCCGTCTCAATCCAGCCATGAGGCATTGCTGTATGCTCTCCAGCGAAATGAATCCTCCCTTCACTCCGGAACAGATCAGAGGCATATTGAGTCTGCTGGTAGGGAGTGTAGATGGCAAAGGCCCCATGGCTGTAAGGATCCAGTGCCCACTTCTTCACAATACCGCCAGTGCAGAGGCGACGGATGTCCTCCCCATGGATCTTCACCAAATCGTCCATCATCATGTCAATCAGCTCGTCCTCTGGCACCCCCTGGAAGAGTGTGGAATCATCAGACCAGGTATAGGAGGCCAGCAAGACGCCCCCTTGTGTCCCAGGGAAGGTATGACTGGGGTAGTAAATGAAACGTGAAGGAAAGTCTGTGATGCTCCTCCCTCCTCTGATACCTTCCTTCTCCCAGAATCTCTCACTGAAGCTCAGCACAACCTTAGTGGAGCTGGCGTAGTGCACTCCGCGCAGAGCCTCCATCTTCTGGACTGACAGAGGAGGCTGGAACTCCATGAAGAGTAAAGCTTTGGCTGTAGCGGTCACCAATGCATAGTCAAATGTAAGGCTGGTCAAAGTGGAAGGGTTGCGCCAATCTTGGTACGAAACTGTAACACTGCTGCTGGTTTGACTAATGCGTTTGACCTTTGATTTAAGGAGGATTGTTGCATTGAGTGCTTCATAAAATTCTCTGGGTATGTGATCCATACCGCCTGAGACTTCGTAATATCTGAAAGAGATCAAGTGGTATAAAAATGATGAGAGTCAAATAACTGCACTTATTAGACTACACGTTTCGTCTAATACCATTCTCTCACAAAAGGGAGACAGTATAAACATACTTTCCACGTAAGCATGGTCACATGATCTCAACAAGAAGCCTAATACTGACATATTAATAGTTAATAATCAAATAGAAAGCTCTAAACAATGGCTAGCAGGTGTAGCAATTTGCCAGGATGGGACAGATTTGTTCTCAAAAATATACAGTCTTCGTCTATATTCAGGTTTCCTTGTGAATGAGGTTGAACATGAGTCAGCTTGCTCATGTCAAGGTGACGGTAATTACTGGATTCTGAACAAGGCATGATAGTGGGTGGCAGACGGAAGAGACATTACATTTACCAAGTTGTGCAGGCATTTAACATTCCTTGTTCTACAGTGTCACATCAATTGTCGGTGTGAATGGAGTGGCAGAAAATCACATCCACATTCAATGCAGAAGGCCCCACATGCATATCCCACATGTCAGTGCAGCGTTCTTGGGCTTCCACGGGATATGAGAGCAGTTGACCCACCACAGTGCCTCTGTTAACACCACAACACCAACACAGCTCCTCACCTGTGAGGCTTGTGAGGTTGCTAACTGTACCCTAGAGGATTGGCAACATGTGGCGTGGTCCAATGAGATTTGGTGATGGTAGGGTTTGTGTGTGACATAGATGCCATGGAGCCATGTACCTAGTTGTCAACAAGGTAAAAGTTGTCAAAGTTGCAGCCTGATGTGGGTTGTGTTCTGATGGCATGAGTTGGGTCCACTGGTCCGCCTAAATACCTAGCCTTTCATGTACTTCATGCATCCCCACAGTCACGGGACCCTCAGTGCGCCTAAGTTGTCCAGAATTAGTTCGAGGAGCATTCTGGAGAGTTCCAACGAATGGTGTGGCCTGCATGTTCGCCCGACATGAGTCCAGTTGAGTATTTATAGGATGTGGTGAAGAGGTCCATTCACACCTGGGATTAATGCTGCTTCGAGCTGCTACACTTTGTCGGGCTAGAAGAGGCCCTACATGATACTAGTTCCTGTCCCATGACTTTTGGCTTGTCAATATGTGGATTTTAGTTGCAGTGCTTAAAAGAAATATGCAGAACATAAAACAGAAAATCTTTTTTTACTTCCTCCATCCTCTTTCCCTATTCTCAGAATGTTAAAAATACACATCTGACATGATGTGCATCAGATTTTATCTGATCTGAAGATACGTAGTGAACTTTCGAGTATGTTTGGTAACCTAAAGTGAAGTTAAAGCACAGGAAATCTGTTTACTCTTATCATAATAATACTTACGTTGTATTATCATTGATATCCGACTGGATGTAAAGCGTCTCCATGAGACCAGTGTAAAAGAAGCTGTTCTCATTAAGGATGTCTCCAATCATACGCAATGCTTCTCGGCTCAAGTTGCCTTCTTTCAGTAAATACTCCTGTGCAGCCAAACAGAAATCTGTTCAGAACCAAACTCCCTGTAAACACTTGTTTGAAATATCAGAATAGATCATAGTGTGTACTGGGTTATTACCTTAACAGAATATGAATCATACTTCACCATGGTCTTCTTGCACCCATATTTTTTCACCTCTTCATTAATCTAGGTATGCAATACAATTCTTGTTTTAATCATAGCAGGAAAATAAGCACATAATTAAATAATAAAATTATTGTAATTACAACAAGGAGGCGTTGACCAACCCTGAACTATATTTAGTGTTTTTTGATCTGAGCTTTTTGTTACTCACCTTCCACAATGCCATCTCAAACAGCTGGCTGGCTGATTTCCCCTTCTCATGCTCATTTAAGGTGTAGTTCAGCACATCAGGGTTTTCCTTAACTTTGTAGGTTTTCACCAGCAAGCCATTGACATAATAGTAAGTATTTATGTCTTCTTCGATGAAAGGATTCAGGTTCAGGCCCATCTTGGACACAAACGCCATGAGAATCCTGGAAAGAGAATATAAAACATCAGCATCAGACCTGTCTCTTCAATAAACACTGCATGTAACCTCTCCATCTTTATCAGTTGAGATTTTTAGAAGGCACAACCAACATGACATAAGGCACAGTTCTGCATTTTCTTAACCACTCTGCAGTGCATTTAAGACAGATCAGTATTAAAATTTCAAGCTGAAGGAAACCAGGTAGTACTTAACCAAATGAAGAAACTGAATAATAAAATAGTGAATAAAATAGAGGTAACACCTTTAAACACCCACACATGGACACAGTACAGCATTTACATGCCTGCATACTGTTGTCGCTTATGTAACCATCAATGATAATACCATATCTCCTATGAGGCACAGAGCAGTTAAACATAAACATGGCATATGAAAAATCAGTCAATGATATCAAACAAAAAAATCTGGCATATTGCTAGTCTTGTGTAGTTGTGTGTTGCAAATGTGTTGTCTATCAGGATTTTACTAACTTTAACACGTCGCAAAATATGCAGATGTGTTTTATACGCTAAACACTTCAGTGCTGATGTTTTCGGATGTGTGGTCATCTAAAAGTCCTGTGGTGTTTGACGGGAATCACTGGATTGTTTTTAAAGTCATGACTAATGTATGGTTGGGAAAATGAGTCATGACATGAATAAGGTGGAGAACCACTGATGTAGGTCATTGCTGTTAGAACAACAGGGGCGAGATGGCATTTGAGCCAGTCCTCGGGTAATGCCTCATCAGTGTTGAACTAAATTCAAATAGGCTTTATTTGCAACAAAATAAACCTCCACTCTCCCTAACGGCCTGCCCTACTGACCTATAGACCCAACCAGGCAGTATGGCAGACTCAGAGGGACACTCTCAGAAAAAAAGGACCTTGCAGTGTACAAACACTGTCACTAAGGTGGTACACTCAAGTGTATGTCTTCAGTATGTTGACTTAGAGAACATAAACGTACCATTTTTTAAACTGCATTGACACCAAAGAACACTACAACTGCACATGACAAATACACACTCCTCTTATTTATCATGAGTTAAGTAAATACATACAATCCACATTCGGGGTATTTTTCTCACTTTCTTGTTTTTCCTGCATTGCACTTCTTATTTATCTTGCTAATAGTATCACACACCACTCCATCTGTAACTAATGTCTCAAACTAGTGCTTCTTCTTGTACTCCACTTTTATATGCCTTATCGCCTGCCTCTACATCCTGAATTGGTGCACTCAGCGCTGTAATATAAATCGACAGCTTTGCACAGTGTAAGCTTTACAGGTATGTAAGGTACGGGGTGTGTGTGTGTGTGTGTGTGTGTGTGTGTGTGGCCGTGTTTTGTTCTTTGTTAAATATTGTCACGCTCTGTGCACTGGGAGCTACTATAACCAAAACAAATTCCTTGTATGTGTGAACATGCTTTCTGAAATCTCCCTCCCTTTCCTACAGCTGGGAAAGTATGAGCATATAACTTTAGTAGCAGATGAGTTGAAATACAGCAAAATATTCACATTTGTTTGATACTCAATATACCTTGCATTAAACTTCATCCACTTGCCAAGAATGTCTCCAGTGGTGGAAAGCAAAAGCAAAGTTTCACTCCTATTTATATCAGTTCTATTGTTTGCTGTTGAACATGGATTCTTGGCATGAGTAGGCACTAGTGGTCATTATAATGGTCGCTTGCCAAGAGCTTAAGCCTTTGTTGTGTTTAATGTTAATTTTTCATTGGCTGCCTGTCTTTAAATGATGTAACGTGAGAAAGCTAACTAAGGAAATCTACCCCACCACCACGGATATAGGCACAGTATATACTATTAGGATTACAGATCTTCAACTCACTTGTGAAAATATGGGATCCTCATGGCACCAAGTTCTGCATACCAACCCTCTCTTTTTCAAGAATGTCTCCAGTGGTGGAAAGCAAAAGCAAAGTTTCACTCCTATTTATATCAGTTCTATTGTTTGCTGTCAAACATGGATTCTTGGCATGAGTAGGCACTAGTGGTCATTATAATGGT
>CM067488.1:11123122-11220312 GCA_034552555.1 Semaprochilodus insignis
GAAGATGAATCAGATGTTGATCAGACCACTCCGAACCTTCATCATCATCATCGTGTAAGAATAAGGCGACTCTGAAGCGTGAAACGGCAGCCTGAGGTATATGAACCCCGTGTGGGGTCTCAGACCCAGAGAGGAATATTTTCCCACACCGACTCAAAGTTCAACCACACTGAACAAATTAGATTAGTGAGTTGTGCTCTTCGTTACTGGGCTAATATCCGCTCCGATTAATCACCTTAAATCACTAATTATGACTTTATCCTCTTGGATGTTTTATGCCCATGTTTAATAGCTTGTATTAAGTTGACTGAATAGCTATAACTGGTAAAATGCACTGCTGGTACAGCTGAAGGTCTATGAGCCTGTTGAGAATATGAGTTAGTTATGTTCTAAGCTTCATACAGAGATGACTATATGAGTCTACTCACCCCGGAATCAGTGCCTCCACTATCCTGGAGAGTTAGGGAAAGCTCCCTCTTTTATTCTGACCAAAAACGAAAGTAAAATAGAAAAATAGGGCTGGAATAACTGTCCCTGTACCTGACCACAGCTACACGTCTTGTGTAAGGAATTTCACTCCTTTGTGACCAGAACTGATCAAAAAACTGTTCGTGGTTTTTTGTCCCCTTTTTAACTGCATCAACCAAGAAATGTCACAGAACCTGATCAGCTGAAAGCAAATGTGTTTTTTTCCAGGATGACTGGTGGCTGGAAGAGGCTGGTACTCATGAGAAAATGTCAGGCCATGTATGCATCATGAAGAGGGAGATTTCAGCTTTATTACTGACACCTAGCTAAAGCTAGTACCTGTGTTACAGCTGGCCACACACATGAGCCATGCAAGTCAATTAATTCTTTGGCTCTTTGAAACTCCTTGTACACTGATTGGTGAAGCGTGGACTGCCAGCTGTGATATGAATCTTTTCTGCCCGCATCTGTTCACCCATACTACTTTTACACATATTCACCTCATTGCACAAAACCGAAAAGCCAAGCATTACATTCAGTAAATTTCAGGGAAATGTATCTTTAATATTTACTTTCATCATCAAAAACATAGTTGCATAAATAGTCGCAGCTAGAAGGAATTAACCCACAGGAATGAAACTTGGTGGGTAGGTTTGACATTGTGAGACATGCGAATGATTCAAGTTTCCCGCTCAGCCGCGCATGTGACGTAAGCTAATTGCTGTACCCGACTGACCCAACAGCCGACTGTGGACATTCAGCGAGCAGTGATGCCCTCAATGAGCCATCCTGTTAGTGCCAGCACCATTGGCGGATGGCTGCACGATGCAGGACTACATCCACGCAGACTGTTACAACAGCTGCCGTTAACACCATCTCAACATCGCCAAAGACTGCAGTGGTGTCATGGAGTGTCATGGAGTGACTCAGAATGGCAGCAGGTCATCTTCAGTGACAGTCCTCCTTTTGTCTTGGTGGAGATGACCAACGAATCCATGTGTGGGGGCTCCGTGTTCAGCTCCAAGATGATTGGTTTGTTGTCATGCATCACATGTCCACAAGGCCAGGTGCCTCCACCCCACCACAAAATCTGCAGGAACTGTGTGAGTACATTGAAGCTGCATGGGATGGAGTATCGCAGGACACCATTAAGAACCTCTACAACTCCATGCCGAGACGTCTGCATGCTAGATTAGCAAACATTGTGGCCTGACGCCATACTGAGAGACACTACTTCTGTATATGTAGCTCAATAAATATTGATATTTTGATGTATCAGTCTAAATTTATCATCATTTATTGTTCCTGGAAACCTTTGTCTTCCTCCCAAATAGCACTACTTCATTCTAGGTGCAACTATTTTTTTGATGATGATGTGTTATCACCTACATATTACCTACATATTACCTTTTTTTGATGATGATGTGCTATTACCTACATATCTACTCCATCCCAAGGCCAGAAACCTGATACCTGGACTGATGTTTTGCACATTTGAAAACTTGCCTTTTGGATATTATTAAAATGTATTCATTTAAACGACCTTACCTCTTCAATTTTATCTTTACTTTCTGAAAGGCTTGCGTTATTTGGTTTAGACTGGGTGATTAATATGGTTATTCCAGACTTTTGCCCTTGAATAAGACCTTGGATCATTGTCCATTCAAGGGATAAGAGTAGTTTATCACCATCAGAGGGAAGTTAGCAGCACTCATTTCCTTCAGGAAGGATCAGTGCATCAGTAAAGGCAAAGAAATACCTTTGACACACAGAATATTGGAACAGTAAAGAAGGTGTCCTGTCGCGAGAGCGCAAAAAATGCAGCAAATGAAAGAAAAATCGCTGCTTCTCAGCATGCTCCAACAAAGGGGAATTTCAAAATTTCTGGGTAATTAAAGGGGACTTCCACCAAAATGTCTGCACAGTTCAGGCGAAGAGAATTTAAAAAAGGTTCAGGGTGTGAAATGAAGCACTGTAGAGAAACCTACTGATAAAGATCTCTATACAGTGGTGGTGATGGGAACCAAGGGTTACAATGCCTACAATCCTAATATAACCATTTGCCCAGAGATTGTATCGCCGCAGCACACTGCTGAAACAAGACTGAATAAAATAGCATGAATGCAGTTAAATGAATAGTGTTTTTTTCTGGGGTTATACATAAATCTATCTATCTCTTTTATACATGAATAAAATATTATACCAACACAGCTATTACCGAAAGTGAACTGAAAGACAAAACTGTTTTGATGTAACCTATATTAATGTGGAATTTATATTCACTCACTGACAAAATAAATAATGCACCCAAGTAGAAATGTTGAATTGCTGCAAAACCTGGCATCCAGTTATGTCTCAGGGAGATATGTAAATGATTACAGGTATGGTTTGTTTCCCAGTTTCCTTGTCCACCATCCAGACACACCACTGTCTCTGCCAGGACCATTTCCAGGCACTTACACTATATTGCCAAAAGTATGCCTTCACATGCATATGAACTTGAGTGGCATCCCATTCTTAATCCATAGGGTTTAATATGATGTCTGCCCACCCTTTGGAGCTATAACAGCTTTAAATCTTCTGGGAAGGATGTCCACAAGGTTTAGGAATGTGTTTATGGGAATTTTTTACCATACTTCTAGAAGAGCATTTGTGAGGTCAGGCATTGAAGTTTGACGAGAAGGCCTGGCTCGCAGTCTCCGCTCTATTTCATCTCAAAGGTGTTCTATCGGGTTGAGGTCAGGACTCTGTGCAGGCCGCTCAAGTTCTTCCACACCAAACTCGCTCATCCATGTCTTTATGGACCTTGCTTTGTGAACTGGTGCGCAGTCATGTTGGAACAGGAAGGGGCCATCTCCAAACTGTTCCCACAAAGTTGGAGCAGTTCCTTTCAATGGAACTAAGGGGCCGAGCCCAACCCCACACCATAATCCCCCCTCCAACAAACTTTACAACTTTCAACCATCGCGTTGCCGCACCGAGAAGTGTGATTCGTCACTCCACAGAACACGTCATTACTGCTCTAGAGTCCAGTGGCGGTGTGCTTTACACCACTGCATTCAACGCTTTGCATTACGCTTGGTGATGTAAGGCTTGGATGCAGCTGCTCGGCCATGGAAACCCATTCCATGAAGCTCTCTACGCACTGTTCTTGAGCTAATCTGAAGGCCGCATGAAGTTTGGAAGGCTGTAGTGATTGATTCTACAGAAAGTTGGCAACCTCTGTGCAATATGTGCCTCAGCATCCACTGACCCCGCTCTGTCATTTTACCTGGCCTACCACTTCGTGGCTGAGTTGCTGTCATTCCCAATTGCTTCCACTTTGTTATAATCCCACTGACAGTTGACTGTGGAATATTTAGTAGCAAGGGAATTTCATGACTGGACTTGTTGCACAGGTGGCACAGACCTATCATGGTACCATGCTGGAATTCACTGAGCTCCTGAGAGTGAAGCATTCTTTCACTAATGTGCGTAGAAGCAGTCTGTATGCCTAGGTGCTAGGTTTTATACACCTGTGGCCATGGAAGTGATTGGAACACATGAATTCAATTATTTGGAAGGGTGAGTGAATACTTTTGGCAATATAGTGCAGCTGAAGGAAATTTGGGGTCATGACACCCATTATGTGTCTTGCCATTGATAGCCAGCCACTGTTGTCTTCGTTTGCAGTTGTGTTGTGGACGAGAAATCTGGACTGGTATTGCCTACTAATCCAGGTTTTGTTTGGGATTCAACGACAGCCGGGTTAGAGTATGGAGGCCTTGTGGTGAGTGCATCAGTCCTGCCTTCGCTGTGAAGAGACCCACTGCTCCAACTGCTAGTGTGATGATCTGGGGAGCCATTAAATATGAAAGTGGGTCACACCTAAGAGTGTTACGAGGGCCGCTAACAGCTCAGTGCTATGTGTAGGATATCTTCCGGCCACATGTGTTGCCTCTCATGGCAGGGCTTTCAGCTGGCAATTTTCAGCAGGATAATGCTCGCCCACACTCGGCAAGGGTTTCCCTGTAATGTCTCCGGCAGGTTGCAATAGTTCCTTGTCCTGCCCGGTCGCCAGATTTATTGCCAAATGGGCATTTATGGGGCCAGCTGGGATGCCAGCTTCAGCAACCTACGAGTGTACAAGGCCCCCAGTCCCAGCTGCAACATCTGTGGGCAAATAAGCCACAGGATGCCATATGGAACCTGCATCCCTCCATGCCCAACCGTACCTCCAGGATAGAAGCGGCTCAACAAGGTACTAGAGCCTACTTTCAGTTGTACAGTTTTCCCCAATAAACGTTTCATCATAAATCATTTTGCAGTAATATTGTAATCTCTGACATTTCATTACATTCACACACATTCACAAAGTTTCATTTATTCTAGCAACTCATTCTCAGTGCGTTTTTGAGTATATTTGACCCAATTAAATCAAATGCAAGAAATACTTTTCCTACAGATGGGCCATAGATGTCATTATTTAGGCCGCCCTCACTGCACATTATACATGAGTCTAATTAAAATCTTCTTTCTGTTAGCCAAACAGAACTGTTTGTGTTAACCTACAACACATGCAAGTACTCAACTGTACAATGTAATTTGTTAGCATGATAAACAATTATATCTGACTATTTGTTCTTCTGAGCCTTGCATAGCCTACTTCATAATGTAGACAGAGCAGCACCGCTGAAGATGCTCAGTGCACATTCACTCCCCTGTTTGCCTATTACAGCAAGACATGGTAATTATTAAACGAGGCATCATCACAACATTATAACTGATTAGCTACTCCGATAACAGATATTCACCACAAAGCACAGTTGATTCTTTATTGATTATGGCTGACTGATGGTGGCAAATGGGATGACCAGAAAGATCACCTTACTTTGTGCAAGGGTGTTCAGATGGCTGGTTCTGTTCTGATGCCTGGTTTCTATCATCACCACAGCTTTGACAGCTTTGTAAGATCCTATAGAATGGAGCATGTCACATCAAACCATTCATTAAATCAAATTATACAAGTACATGCAGATCATTGCAAGGCACAAGATACAAATAAGAAGACAAATAAGAAGACTTGTGTATGGTCACTTTATGCTGTAAATAAAATGGCTATAGTTGTGTTGCAGATGTTATGACATCTGGCTCCTACAACCACCACCACTGTAAAGACAGCTAACTCTTTACTTAAAGTAAGTTTCTCTACAATGAACCATTTCACATTAGACCACTCACAGAGGCTTTGATTATATCTCAGTGACTGGAATATACAGATTTGAAAAAATCTGTGGAATTCCCCTTAAACACCCTATTCACATGTAATGAATTTTCCCTATTTCCAATGTGTTTTTTTTTTCGCCAATGTTTTATACAGCAAATGTCAGCAACTCTTGAACATCTACCTAGAGTTTAGATCCAGCGAGATCTAACACACCTGATCCATGTCTTCTGAAGAGTCTTTTTAGTTGAACTAGAGTCTGATTTGGGTTTGAGCTAAGTTCTACATGAGGGTAGTTTCTCTAGGAGGAGGGTTTTGGTGACAAAAGTGGGGCAAAATCACTTTATAATGACCTGCAGGTTTGACCTGCTTTAATACTCAGGTGGCACAGAGCCAAACCTTTGAAGACAGTGCTGCATACTTTCATCTTTAAGTTATCTTCAGCTTGTGAAAGGCATGCTTTACTTGTAAAGTGAGTTGAGGTGTTAAACACAAATAAAACTAAAGCCAGTAGTGTACAATAAACTACATAAAGTTCATAGTTAGATCTCTACAATGCTTCCTAGTATGTTTCTAATAAAGTAGTTTAGAGATCTCTAAAAGGCTGTGCAGAGTTTATTACGGTTTATTTTCATTTAACCTTTGAAAACTCAATTCCTTCATTAAGAGTAAAAAATAAGGGTAGAAATAATAACATTCCACCATCCCCACAACCCCTCCCCTGCAGCCTGATCATATGACTATTTGGTCTAAAAACACCCAGAAGTGGTTTTGGTCAGCGCTGATACGTTTCCTACTAATAATTACAACACTGTGGTGGAGTTCATATACACTCATCAATTACGACATTTCTCACAGGACTTTTATCACAGGATAAAAACATATTTTGTTCACAATAACAAAACGCATACAACAACACATGCCATGTAGACTTCTATCACATAGAGCAGTGCTCCCATGTATTCCAAATCCTTTAGTCTCGTTTTGAACTAAACTCTGCATGAAGATCATTTCTCCTCCAGGAGAAGGGTTGGTGGCCAGTGTTGGTGAATGGCAGTTTTTAATTAATCTATAACCTTGAAGTGGAATAAATGGCATTGAAGCAAACCATTTTAACTAAAGAAGAGCACCTTAGGTTAACAAAGCAGTGAAGCTAGTCATACCGTGTTGCTAGTAGTTGCTAGTTGTACCATGTATGACGATGTATGTGACAAATAAAAATTGATTTGAATTTATTTGACAAACTGCATGTCAGGGGGACTGATTTCAAAATGAAGCATTTAGGTCTTCTGTAGGTTTTAGGAATCAACTTGGTTTGCAGGAGTGGAGTCATAAGACAGAGTAAGTGAGGTGTGGGGCTCATGAAACATTATGTCCATACTCAAGAACTAGAAGTCATGTACAGTCACGTACATACAGTGTCAAAGAGAAGTTGTCTGACAATATTAGCGACCATATAGCGTATGATCTCATATCAGCGGAATGTACTTTCCAGAGGAAGGATATTTTCAGATGTGACATGTGGGAGTGTCTTCTCTACTTCTGAGAGGAGAATAACATTACTGGTTTCACATTGACCCTGTGGACTCTGAGGAATCCCCTGAAAGCTGGCCCTTCAGTTTAGGAGCATGCTTCACTCACCTCACCCACTGCTATGCAGTAACAAGGTTCTCCGCAGAGCCAAAAAGAAACACCATCATTTTCCTTGCAAATGGCATTTTACTGCCTCAGGAGACACACACGACCCCCACAAGGGCCCAGAAATACAAAGTAATACATGGTGGTAGCACCTTCCCTAACTTCTGCCTTATCTTCATCATAATCAAACTTGCTGAAGTACTTCTTGATCAGAACTGGCTGATGCAACAGAGGTTTCATTCATTCACCTTGTATTTTGATGATAAAACACATTCATTCATTAATTCTGCCATCAATTTCCTGACCATCTGGAGTCCCCTTATGTGTTAGAAGCCACTTGGGAGTCTCATGTAGTTGGTGATGACTGGTATGAGTTTACATACAGTCATGGCTGAAAGTGTTGGCACCCCTGAAATCTTTCCAGAAAATGAAGTATTTCTGAAAATTATTGCAATTACACATGTTTACTTCCTTTGTGTGTATTGGAACAACAACAAAAAAAAAAAACAGAGAAAAAAGGCAAATTTGACATAATTTCACACAAAACTCCAAAAATGGGCCGGACAAAATTATTGGCACCCTTTCAAAATTGTGGGTAAATAACTTAGTTTCAAGCATGTTATGCTCGTTCAAACTCACCTGTGGCAAGTAACAGGTATGGGCAATATAAAAATCACACCTGAAACCAGATAAAAAGGAGAGAAGTTGACTCAGTCTTTGCATTGTCTGTCTGTGTGTGCCACACTAAGCATGGATAACAGAAAGAGGAGAAGAGAACTGTCTAAGGACTTGAGAACCAAAATTGTGGAGTCCATCTCCAGAGATCTTGATGTTCCTTTGTCCACTGTGCGCAACATAATCAAGAACTTTGTAACCCATGGCACTGTAGCTAATCTCCCTGGACATGGACGGAAAAGAAAAATTGATGAAAGGTTGCAACGCAGGATAGTCCGGATGGTGGATAAGCAGCCCCTATCAAGTTCCAAAGAAATTCAAGCTGACCTGCAGGCTCAGGGTGCATCATTGTCAGCGCAAACTATCCGTCAACATTTGAATGAAATGAAATGCTATGGCAGGACCCCACTGCTGACAAAGAGACATAAAAAAGCTAGACTGCAGTTTGCCAAAATGTATGTGAATAAGCCAAAATCCTTCTGGGAAAACGTCTTGTGGACAGATGAGACCAAGATAGAGTTTTTTGGTAAAGCACATCATTCTACTGTTTATTGAAAACGGAATGAGGCCTACAAAGAAAATAACACAGTACCTACAGTCAAATATGGTGGAGGTTCAAAGATGTTTTGGGGTTGTTTTGCTCCCTCTGGCACTGGGTGCCTTGACTGTGTGCAAGGCATCATTAAATCTGAAGATTAAATAAGTATTTTGGGTCACAATGTAGTGCCCAGTGTCAGAAAGCTGGGTTTGCAGCCTAGGTCATGGGTCTTCCAGCAGGACAATGACCCCAAACATACTTCAAAAAGCATCCAGAAATGGAAGGAAACAAAGTGCTGGAGAGTTCTGAAGTGGCCAGCAATTTGAAGGCACCCTTCAAATATGAGAGACCTGGAGCAGTTTGCAAAACAAGAGTGGTTCAAAATTCCAGTTGAGTGGTGTAAGAAGCTTGCTGATGGTTATAGGAAGCGATTGATTTCAGTTATTTTTTCCAAAGGGTGTGCAACCAAATATTAAGTTGAGGGTGCCAGTAATTTTGTCCGGCCCATTTTTGGAGTTTAGAGTGAAATTCTATAATTTTTGGCTTTTTTTAATCTGTTTTTGTGTTGTTCCAAAGCACACAAAGGAAATAAACACGTATATAACAAAACGTGTAATTGCAATAATTTTCAGGGAGATATATTTCATTTTCTGGAAAAATATCAGGGGTGCCAACACTTTCAGCCAAGACTGTATATAGATATAGACATAGATATAGATATGTGGAATAGTGTTTACATTTCTATATGATTTTTTTCTACTGCGCAATCACCCTTTACTTTTTAATTTCCAGTCAAAACAGCCATTAAGTACAAGCTATTCATTGTTCAGGAGATACTCCTGAGGAGACCAGATATAACAATGTGAAAGTGAAAGAAAAATGTACTCTTAAAAGATGGAGTTAAAAAAAAAGTTTGGACAGACCGCCATTAAGACCTGTCAGCCACCTGTCACCATCAGACAAACAGTACTTAAGGCTTTCATCTTTACGAGATGAAAGAATGTTAGGCTCCACCACAGACAAGACCCCCTCTTGTTTCGGATCTAAAACAAGACAAGGCAAGCCAACTTTACTGCAGCTGGATGATTTTCTCACGCAAGTGTCTATGATATAGGGTACAGAAGACCTTATGGAAGCTTACGGAAGCCCTAGAGGGTCACATATTTTATTTACTCTGATTTCTGGTGATAATAAGACAATTTCATTTGTTTTCTGGAGGTCATTAGTTCTGCATGCCATTCTCAGGATGCAACAAATGCATCTTCTTGTGATGACAAAATAAAACGTAAAAAAAAACAAAAAAAAACTTGAAAAATAGCACTTTGTTTTAATTCTAGTGCCCTCACAATCACTCTAGAATTTCATTTTATGATGCAAATTTTGCCCAAGATTTGACTGCACAGACGCTTTTTCACATTTATGATTTAGAGAAAATGACCAGTGTATATAAAAGTGCCCTAAAATGCACACAGGCATCTTTTGCGAAGGAAGGACACGATAAATTCAGATGCTGTTTGTCAGGAACAAAGAACGCGATGCAAGAAGAGCGAGGTGAACGTCAGCTGGCATCAATCAGTATTCTGGTGAGCTACAGTGTGAATGATTGGTTGACTGAGGACATCATCGTGTGACGTCATTGGGTAGTGCACCCAATGGAGTCCGGGAGATCAACGGTGTCAGGGAGACCCGAGGGCATGACACTACTACATTTAGCAGCTGAAGCTTTTGAGTAATTTTCAGTTTCAGTTATTTTGGTTGTAGAGTGTGATCTCTGACTTTTCACAGTACTGCATCTAGAACATGAGAGTGAGCGTGTTATAACGTCACAGTAATCTTTGCCTCTGTAATATACCACTCGGCTGTCATATTGCTATTATTACTGTTTTGCAAAGTAAAAAAGGAAGTTTTGCAAAGGAGCCAACAAAATTAGTTCCAGCAGTTTAGAGTAAATCAACCACTCAGCAACCAGTGGTCAGCGAAACGACACTGTTCCTTTCAACCACTATGTTTACTGTGTTTACCTTGATATTTAGTGTGGATAGATTCATTTATTGTGGAATGGCGTATCTATAACAAACAAGCCCAACATGAGAATTAAAAACAGTACAGCAGCAGATCACTGAACATCACTTCCAGAGGACATGTGGGTTCCTCTCTTGTTGTGACTTAAAATGACAGAAATAGATTTCCTGCGCATACATGGTAGCTTTCATTGGCACGGAAAGTAAAACAGTGCTGTAAACTGGGTGGAAGTGAAACCTAACAGAGAAGTCATATTACTCTGACTCACCAGCAGTGAACAGCATAATGAGCAAGAATATTTTAATACTAGTTAATATTGAATCTGATCCATATTTAAGGTCAAATATGGATTTATTTCATACTGTAATATATCTCTTGGCAAAACGTGATTAAAGATTGATATAATCTTACATTTGTGTGTTTTCTAATCACTATAGTTGGTAAACTCCTTTTTAGTGTTTAGAGGACAATGCGTTTGCCCTGTACGGCTTTTGTGGCATTCCCCCAAACTGATCAATGAAGATATGTTTGTTATTAGCGGTTCAAGTTAGAATTCTTTCACTTTTGTTTAAGCAATTCAAAAAACATTTCCCACTGTAGACTGTATAAAATGGGTAATATTAAATTATCGCTGATTGACCACAGAATCACTGTACTGGCCATTCAGCTGTCCTGATCTCTGACCTCACTGAAAACTTTACGAAGTTGCATCCATAAGTAATTTATTACCTAGAAAAGGATTCCTTTTCCTGTCTGAGGTTGAACTTTTAATTCTTCCATCTCACCCGGCATCAAAAGAGGCCATATAGACATATCATGCTGTTATTTTGTATTTCACACATTTAGTTGTTTTTATTTAGTTTTTCATTTTCACTTATAATTACAGAATTTAGCAGACACCCTGATCAAGAGCAACTTACAAAAGTGCTTTGTTGCCCACTCAGAAAATGCATCATAGCTAGTACAAACAGGTTAGTGTCCAAACAGATCTTGAGCAAAGACTTTGAAGAAAAGATAAAAAAAGAACAAAAGATACAGAATTAACACATAGCATAAGTGCAATACAGTGCATTTCAGTAAGTGTTCATTTAGGCATTTCACAAGAAGATGGGTCTTTAGTTTGCGTTTGAAGAATGTGAGGGACTTGGCCCAGATAGCTAATTTTTGCTTGCAAGATGTGGACCACATATGCACCAGATTAGGGCCATGTGGTACAGCCAGAAGTAGTCAACTCCGCTGTATCTCTGCCAGAAGTGGACCAGGTCTGTTTGGAACATGTGGGTCATATGAGTATTTGTATATGTGACCAACTTTTGGCCCACATCTGCACGCTCTCTGTTCAGGGGAAGTTCTTTTCACCAACTCCACAGAATCTTGAGGCTTGTTTTCCATGTATTTTGAAGCTTGAATGGCTCAATGCACGGACAGTGTTGAGCATTGCCATTAGGGAGGGAAGGGCTTTTTAAAGGGGAGTTTAAATTTACTTCATTAATAGAAGAAATTATGGAAGCCCATGAGATGCTAAGTCATAATTATGAGATGCTAAGTCATAATTATGAGAAAGTAAGTCATAATTATGAGAAAGTAAGTCATAATTATGAGATGCTAAGTCATAATTATGAGAAACTATTATTATCATTATGAATTTCACTTTTTCATCATTTTTAATCTGAAACTCAGAAGAGGTGGCCTACCAAATGGATTGCAAACACACTGATGAATACTTTAAACGTGAATTTACAAATCATGGACTCCTAGCTTTGCTTGCTGAATTGCATGGGATTATTTTAAGCGAACACACCCTTGAAAGGATTTTAACGAAGAAGAAGATTTGGCGTAGGAAGAACAAAACTGTAGCTGAGGGGGCAGCATTTATTCAACAGCAACTGCAATCCTCTGATCAGTGTCATGGATATAGGTGGATACACCAAAAATGTTTGCTCAATAGTATTGTAACTGATAGGGAAACAGTTCGAGGTCTGCTGCGTTTACTAGATGGTGTTCGAGTTGAACTGAGGTCAAGGAATCGTTTGCTGTGGTCCTTACTAGGTTTAGCATTTTGATGGCTACGATAAGCTTAAGCCATTTAGAATTGGAATAAATGGATGTATTGATGGCATACAGGGGTTGGACAATGAAACTGAAACACCTGGTTTTAGACCACAATCATTTATTAGTATGGTGTAGGGCCTCCTTTTGCGGCCAATACAGCATCATTTCGTCTTGTGAATGACATATACAAGTCCTGCACAGTGGTCAGAGGGATTTTAAGCCATTCTTCTTGCAGGATAGTGGCCAGGTCACTACGTGATGCTGGTGGAGGAAAACGTCCTTCTTGGTGGTATGCTGACATTACCCTGGACACCGTGGCTCTTGATACATCACAAAGACTTGCTGTCTTGGTCACAGATGCGCCAGCAAGACGTGCACCAACAATTTGTCCTCTTTTGAACTCTGGTATGTCACCCATAATGTTGTGTGCATTGCAATATTTTGAGCAAAACTGTGCTCTTACCTGCTAATTGAACCTTCACACTCTGCTCTTACTGGTGCAATGTGCAATTAATGAAGATTGGCCACCAGGCTGGTCCAATTTAGCCATGAAACCTCTCACACTAAAATGAAAAAAGGTGTTTCAGTTTCATTGTCCAACCCCTGTACATTGAAGCATACAAAACAAAGAACGATCCAAGGGTCATTGCTGGCTATTTTATGGATGCGGTAATCAAAGCTGGGGTTTGCCCTGAAAGACAGAGATTAGATTTAGGAACAGAAGATGTTCATTTGGCTTAGATGCGAAGATTTTTGCACTTTTCAGAGGATCAACCAGAAACAGACAACGTAGCATTTGGTGCAAGCACTGGCAATCAGTGGATTGAAAGATGGTGGCTTGTTTTGCGCAGCAAATGTGTCCAGTTGTGGAGTGACCTTTTTGACAAACTGAGAGAGGATAAATACTTCTCAGACACCTTCTTGGACAAATCACTGATCCAGTTCTGTTTTCTCCCCACAGTACAGGTGAGCTTAACTTAATGATTGCTTAACTGAGTATGTGTTTCCTTCATAAGTGTCACATGAGATATTATACAATTGATATATGAATATGAATATATGTACACGAGACCTCTACACAAAATTAATAATTCAGTTGTTCTTATCTTTGTCACAAGATTGTGATGTATTTAGTTTGAGCATTTGTTATTTCCCAGGAATAACTAAAAGAGGTTGCTTCAGCTTGGAACAACCACAGGATGCGCCCAGTCCACAACTCACGATGTCCACATGGTCGCCCATCCATCTTGCATGCAGTGCCTCAGCTGTATTCAGCCAGGGACTATCTACATTGTGTGAGCCTGGGAAAGGTTGAAGCTTGCTTGGAAGATTGTGTATTTAAAGACTTTCCATGTGATGAGGATGTGTTTAATGTACGTGCAGACCTTATTTCAGAGCATAATCTGAAACTAATAAATGACGTTTGCAACAGTGGATCTATACATAAGACTTAGGCATCTGTTTAGCTAGGAATTGGACCTAGAGCCTTAAACAGGGAAAAACATTTGCTTCTGTCTACTGTTTGTATTTCATATTTGTATTTTGTAATAATTACTTAGGATGTCTAAAGATTTACACCCAAGAACTACAAAATATTAATCTCAAGTACAAACAAAAGTATTTAAAGCAAAGAAGTCATATCCCTGTTCGCCACAATTTTTAAGTGTTGGTATATGTGGAATATTAATCACTGGGTGCATGATGAATATAATTCAATTTCAAGTATTTTTGTAACAAGCTCACTACCTTAGCCCTGAGTGATGTATTGTTTCCTCATTTGCAAAGTTGACATTTTTGCTGAAGAAACAAAACCTGAATATAACTTAACACTTTTTGACACATATGTGTAAATGTTCATTTCAGATCTGCTAGCAAAACAATCAGATAAAGTAATTAAAGTTTTTTTTTCTGTCCTTCAAAAATAAATCTATGCATTGCCAATACATAGCACAAATTATTGCCTATTTTAGAGATGCATAATAACATAAACATAGAGATCAAAACAGTGCCTCAATAGAAGCATTTATAAAACCTTTATCAGCTGTTTTATTATGTGCTTCAAAGAACATTACTGCAGGATTAAAGTACACAGAAATGTTCTTTTCAAGAAGTATTTTAGAACCTATTTTATAAATGGAACAGTTTTACAAAAATGTAAAATTTGGCTTGAAAGAACTGCAAAGAAACTTCGATTGGCAAAGAATCAAGCAAAGAAATTTCTCTAAAACCTGAACCTTGAATGCTTGTTCCTTTCACTGTTTTCACAAGTTTGCTAGACTGTTAAGTCTACTAGACTATGTCCATTACCCACACATTGCTCTCTAAGACTTTATTCATTTCATGTCGGCAGTCTGGGTAGCTGTCGTAATCAACTGGCAACTCCAAGTAGCAGCCACATGTGTTGGCAACCGGTCGTCTCTGAATGCCTTGCATTTGTGTAAAGCTGACACTGAGGCCCTTGCCAAGAAACATATCTGATCCAGTACAAAACCTGAGGAAAAGTGACAGGTGCTGTGTGTCTGATTCTCTAAGGTATGTGCTTAAATACTTCCCAGTCTGTTTCTGCTGGTCATTCATGGTAGTAGGGTAGTTAATTGATCTCATGACCTTTCTTGATGTTGGCTGTAGATTTTTATATGTAGCTGTAATGCCTTCCAGCTCTGACCTCATGGGTGTAAGCACATTACTCCAACGCTCAATCACAAAGGCAGGTTCCTGAATCAGCTTCTGGTGGGCAAGCTCCTCCAACAGATGTTCAGTATTATCAGCTATAGGCACTCTTCGACATCTGTGAAGATCCATTAATTCCAACAATTCTTCCTGGTCCACAGCTTCAAAATCTGAACGACAGGATTAATTCTGTGACATAGCTGAGAAAGCTGTCAACAATGCAACTCTTTACACATCCCGTGGGAGCTTGCTTCAATATTACAGGTTAAATTTTAACAGGAAGGTACTTCTCTTTCTGCCAGCCAAATGCAATGATTCAACCTACACTTTCCAATTGCTGTTGGCATAGGTAAGGCACCTTAAAATCATTTCCCAAAGTACACTGCTTGTAGAAATTATGCCAAAATTCTGAGAGAACATCGCTCAAAACACCACGTTCCTCGACTGCTTTTTCCAGCCTTCCATCAGGACGTACCATTTGGATAGAAATATTATCCAGCATGACGCTTTCATCACAAAAATGTGATATTAGTTCTTTTAGGATCTGCCCATGATGACAAACGATAATCTTCTTCGCTCTTTCCCTGTGAACAGGGGATTCCTGTAAGATATCAGTGAAAGGAAGAGAAGGCTTGTGACTAGATGACTGCTGAGACAGAGGTAAAGTATCATCAAGACTGTAGTCCTCTATGCCAGAGTTGGGTTCTGTGTTGAAGGTCACAGTGCCACTATCCTCCAAGACATCCACGCCAATGGTTGCATCAAGCTCTTGCACGCTGGATAAATCAGTCGTGGCAATGGTGGAGTAAACGAAGGAAACATTACCACTTCTTATGCTTGAAAGATCATTGCTGCTTCCAACTTAGATGACATCAACATTGTGTGTTTCATTAGCCTCCATCAGAGGTGTGCTTGGACTGGTACAAGAGGAGTTTGTGTCTTTGTGTTTTCACCTTCTTGTTCAATTGTACCTTCACTGTTCACTGGCTGAGAATTACTACTGTTGTCTTTCTTTTTGGTTTGTCTTTGTCTGGTCATAAAGTACTCCAACTGTAGTCTGGTCATCAAATGAGTGCTCCTGAAAGTCAGTAATATCAACCACAAAATCTGAGATGCTTCCCTCTGCATTTTTTTTGATCAGGAAAACACAAATCCAAAGCCCTTTCAATCAGCTCTCCTTGTCTACAGCCCTTTGACACACTGATTTTTCTTGTACCTCCACCTCTTTAGGTTCTCATTTGCAAAAACTTTCCGTTACGAAAGGAAACTTTCCGTTTCCTTCTCAGACAAATGCTCCCGATCATCATTTTTGTTTCTTGATATCTCAGCTCTTAGATGTTCAAAAGGTTTTGAATTGCGGCCATCAGGATTGCGGTCACCATAGGATGGCAGATATTCCTTGAGCTGGTCATCTGTCATACGCAGTACAACACTGGAATCAATCTACAATTATAAACAAAGAAACAAACAAAAAACGAACAACGTTATGAATACTGGCAATCCTCTCCATAAGTTTCAGTCAATTTAAGTTATCAAAAATCAAAAGTAAAAAACATTAAAACTCTAGCAAGAACAAATATCCCTCTGACTGACTCTCAGTGACTGAATCGTTCAGAAATTTCCCCTGTACGGTTATTTCCACTATAATGTCTGTATTGCATACCAAGGCACTGCTGGGAGTGAAGTTTTATAGGCTTGACTTTTTGTTTACACAGAGGATTATACAGAAATAACCCGTGGTAAATGTTAATGAACTAGAATTTATTTTTACTGTGATCTAAAACTGCAGATCTGAGTGAAACATATTCATATACAGAAACACATTAGTGGTTCCTCACGAGTTACCCTCGTGGTGGTGTTGTTCTTTATTCGTGTGTTAAAGCTCGGTTCGGTTTCGATTCTGGTTGGAGAGTTATCTGTTAGCTTTCTCGGTTTCTGTTTCGTAGTTACGTCTGTGTTTTGGAGAGCACTAAACTCCTCCTCCTCTTTTCTGCGCTCGCGTCTTTTTGCTGAGCGCTGAAGACGCAGTGCACAGTATGTATTGTAGTTGTATGTGTGCGAGCATAGCGCCACTACTATCTCACATTTGAAACTACAATTAAAGTGCAGCGTTTTCTTAATTCCGTAGTCGAACTGAAACGCACCTGCTACACTATTCACACATCAAAACAATACAATGTGGCTCACACTTCTGAGTGGCTTACAGTTTTATTGTGTCATTCATATCATTATTTCTTATGGAAGCCAATTTCTTCCGCCAAAGAAGAAAAAGGCCATATAGTAAGTCATAATTATGAGATAGTAAGTCATAATTATGAGATCCTAAGTCATTATGAGATGCATTGAGATTGGGATCGACTGCATCTTATTAGCCTATTTTATTAGATTTTATTAGAATTTTTGTGTTGAACTGTCACAGGATGGACGAGCTGTGTGACTTCTTAAGGTGACGGAACGTGTCGGAGGAAACCATACAACAGCTGGAAAGGGATAAGGTAGTGAGCTCACAACGCCTGTATGTTCCGACATGAATGGATTAATATAAATGAATTAAAATACATTTTCATAAAATTTCATAAAATAAAATTTCATAATTCATAAAATTTTAAATGTCTAACTGCCAGCAGTCTTTCAGGAAGACCGACCTGCCTCCAGTTTTAAGATCACTGCACTATAATGCAGGTGGTGTTCTTTATTGCTATTATAGTGAATTTGTACTACTGCTATTGATGGGCATTTACACCTACTGCACTTTGGACAGTTTACATCCGTTTACATTACATCCGATATACTAATCTATAACTTACAGTGTACATTGTGTTTTTGGTTCAAACTGCAGAACAAATGAGCTGAAAGTCATTCTCAGCTCCGCCAAAGCCTCCGGGTTTCATTCCCAGTAGGTGGCAGTAACTCGCCTGGCTGTGACGGAGAGGAGCAGCAGAAGAAGTAGCAGTCAGTCTGAGGTTGTTGTGGGAGGGAGACGCCACGTTCACTTTAACAGCAGGTTTTGTACGTAACAGAAAGGTAAGATCCTATTTGTCTCCGTGTAGAAAATATTATGTAACATATATAACAATATCTGTGTTAATCAGTGTCTAAATTCGGTTGTCGCCAAGTTAATTTAGCAAAATAGCTTGTGTGTGTGTGTGTGTGTGTGTGTGTGTGTGTGTGTGTGTGTGTGTGTGTGTGTGTGTGTGGTAGCTACAGTGTCGTTGACGTTAGTTGGATAAGCTAGGTTATGCTAGCTAGCTGGCGTCGTCAGGTTTTCTAGATTGTAAGACATTAGAAAGTGTCCTTCCTAAGATTTAGTGCCTTTTTAAAAGTCATTTTTAGATGTATTATCCAGCCGAATTTTGGTGTATTAACGGGGAATCCCGATATTTATTATGGTCAGCAAAGTCATTCAGAGTGGTTTGTTGTGAAACGCTTCATTCTACAGAAACAGGGTCAGAATTGTTTACTGTGGTGGTGGGAATCAGACGTCCACCTTTAAAATCTCCCTCACATAAAGATATTAACTTGCATGATTATGATTGTTCTGCCATCTGGAAGAAGGTACCGTAGCATTCGTGCACTCACAGCTAGACTGTGTGACAGTTCCTTTCCACAAGCCATCACATTCCTCAGTTTGTTGTCTGCATTGTGTATGTTGCATCGTGGTGGTGTGATGCACCATGGTCCTGGAGGAACATTGTTTTCACTTAACTCTGTACTTGTATATAGCAGACACAACACACAAAGCCTCTTAAACTGAACTTTCGTATTCAGCCTGATTTATGAGATATTGCTTTATGGTAGTTTTGGCTTAAAACTTATTTAATAGTTTTTTTTAATCCATTCATTGTGGAGGAACACGTGAAGGGTGTTCAACAGTCAAGGCAAAACAGTCTGAAAAGAAACCTCATTCCAGGTTTAGAATGGCTTTACCATTATCAGTGTTAGATATCAAAACATCAGAAGACACGTGGATTCACTGGTGCTTTAGGATAGTGAATAAAATGGCTATATTTGTGTTGTAGACATCACAACCCCTGCTTCTCATCACCACCACTGTAAAGAAATCTGAGTCTGTAAGTTTCTCTATAAATGATGAAAGTGTATTTCACATTGAACCCCTCTGAAGGACAGAATAATACAGATCTTTAAAAAAAAAAAAAAAGATGTCTGTGTGTGTCAGAATTGCTTACACTGGTGATAGGAACCTCATTGGAGGTGAAGTTGATACCACTATGTAACCTGATGCCTGAGACATTGTTCATGTTAGTTTTGAGAGAAAAAGTATGACACTATAGGGTCTAGTAATGCAAACTAATCCCAATAGAAAACATTTTTTATGATTTGCCACTAATTTTCCTCCAGCAGTGTTACATATATAAGCCCAGACATCCCTTGTAGGTTCATTAGCCGTTTAGATTAGTAAATGAAACGTATATACTTGTCACAGGCATTGGTTCACATCACCATCAATTTTCACAGTTAGAGTGAATAGACCTGTATCATGAGTAAAGCTAAGTCTGTCTGTTTTTGTTCTGTATAAATCTCAAAATATTTACGCCTTGTCTTAGGTCTCACTGTAGTTTGTGGTTATTTGTGCTGCAACTTTAGGTTATCATGTCGAAAGTTCCTATGGGAAAAGTACTGCTCCGAAATGTCATCAGGCACACGGACGCCCACAACAAGGTTTGTCGGCATTTCTTTTGTGCTGTCTTGTTTCTGTTACTGTTTTGCATGTCAAATACAAAGAAAATTTTGATACAACAGTCACAAATACAGTTTTAAGGCTGCAATGAAATGAATACAATTTCACTACAGTGGAAATTACATGAATATGTAAGTGAAAAGGCATGAACGTGTTGCTGTTGAATCCATAAAGATTCAGGAGGAGTCTGAGATGTGGAAGCTTCGGGACATGGAGCGCCAAACCTCGTCTGCTCATGCTTCGAAGCACAGATGGATGACAGGCACTCATTTGGCAAAGTACACCCCATTTTTCACCATAGCACCTGTTACAGTTAATGTCTGCTGATGTGTGAAATCCAGTTCTTATGATGACCACATGCTACGTTTTCACAGGAGCAACATGCACTGTGACAGATACTTGGATGACTCAGAAGGATCTGCGCGAGACAGGCTTGGTGAAAGGAGATGTCTGTCTGAAAAAGATGAGCGAGATGCTCGATACTGGACACGAAAACTCTATGAATTTGAGGCTAATGATCCAGACAGGCAAGTGCTCATGCTTAGCACTAGATTATTTAGAATTATTTATAATCGTTTTGATTATAAAAATGTTTTTCTCCACACAGATGGGGTCATAGTGGATTTAAGGAGCTGTATCCAGAGGAGTTTCAGTCCGACGGGTAAAGTTCGCTCATCATAACAACGTTGCTGTGTGAAGCTTGGTTTTGTATTTTAAATCTAGTAAGACCTTACTAAAAATGCCTTTAAAATGAGAATATTGCTATATGTTTCGGTAAAGTCTGTATGGTCTTGGGAGAGTGTAAGTAGGGCTGTTTAGTCGTGATTTAGTCAAACTTCTCCTTCAGTTTGATACCGTACAGTGGTGTTTCAATTCGATAGATTTTGCAATACGGCAAAAATAAAGAGTAAAAATGCCTTGTATTAATACAATGTCAGTGTTTATCCATTATCAGTGTATTAGTTTGTTGAGTACGGTAGCCGACAAGACGCAATGCACCGCAAGATAGAAAACAACCTGCAATTACAGTGAACACTTTCATCAAAATGATAACATATACACTGGCAAAATGATCAAATGCTCTGCAAAACGCTTTCATCAAAATCACTACATCAACACTACAATTCACAGATGTGTTGCTGATGCAGAAAACACATGCAACTTCAGAAACACTGCAGAATCAGACACAACAATGTTCCCAGAGGGCACTCGCTCACAGAGGATGAAGCCATTCAAATTGCAGCATAAAATTCACTGGTTAAAAAGTAAACCAGTAAATCCTGAGGAAATAATATCACTGTATCCTAATAGGAACTAGCTATAACTGATGTACCTGTAAATTGTAAAATAGCAGTATTAGTACTGGTGACTCGTAGTACAGTAATGACACGCAAGTCAGTCAAGTTAACCATGATCTTGGTAGACTATGAGTCTCAGACTTTTTGATTTCTGTTAGTGATTTTACTTCACAGATATTCCATCTCCTTAAAGCACAGACTTTCCTGCTGGGATGTGACTGGCTTTGCTGCTTTTTTTGAAGTTGCTTGTATTTTCTGAATTTGCAGAATGTTTGTGAAATTCAGTTCAGGTGTAGTCATTTTGATGAAAGTATTTAAAGTAATCAAATTCTTTTTTAAATTGTACATTTTCTTTGAAATTATGAAAAATATTTACAAATAACAGCCTAATATTAACACACAAATTCTGAAATTTGTCGTAAGTCAGGTAAAATTGCCTTGTGTAAACATTACGATTCACCCTTTTTTCTGTAATGACATGCTAATGCCTGTCCTCATTTTTGTTCATATTGTGCAGCTCAGAGCTCTTTTAATCTGGCACTAGAATCCAGTCTGCACTGTTAGATAGTTTCTCTACATATGCACATTTACTAAACCTGGCATTTAACAGTCGAGTAAGGTGTGTTTGAGCAGGTAAATCTTCAGACTATGCTGGATATTGGGCACCCTTGAGTTACATCAACAGTGTAGTTAACTAGATGTGAGCACAGAATACAAGACCTGAAAAGAATATAGGGCTGAAATCCTTACCGAACAATAAATGAATTCTGATTCTACTAAAAATGCATGTATTTCAGACTTCATTTTCTTCAACTCCTCTTATCCCCCCCCCCATACAGAGAGACTGATTGCACTAAGCGGAGCAGAAAAAACGGCAAGGGAAAAACGGCTGCTGACAGACAGAAGAACTCCAAGAAAACCTCAAAGAAGAAGAAGAAGAAAAAGAAAAAGAGGCAGAGGACTGCAGGGTCAGATTCGGAGTCTGACGGCAGCACAGCAGACAGTGTGAAGAGGAAGCAAAAGAGGAAAAGTGGCAAAAGTAAACACAGTAAAAAGAAGGGACACAAAAGCAAAGAGAGATATGTGGACAGCAGCACAGAGGATAGCGAATCAGGCAGACATCACAGGAAAAGACACAGAACTGCAGACACTCAGACAGAGCCTGAAAGGAAAAAGAGGAAAGACTGGAAGACCAATGAAGAGAAATCAGAGGAGAGCTCCGAGGACTGAATGTGTTTTTTATACAGCCTTTGATCAAAATTGTTTATCTAAAGACGCACATTATTTTTTAGATTTGACAGGTTTAATGTGGAGCCATCATCCAGATCTGGATACCTCACTCGGCTGAAACTTGAGTTCTTTTGGTTCTTTTTTTCAGACTTTTAATAATGTTATGCTTTTTATATCACTTTAAGAATCCTGCCATGTCGTTTCTGCTTTGTAGGTTTTGTATACATTCTAATACAAATTTCTTTTTTTAATCCACGACTCGGGTATTCTTCTCTCATATGGAAGAAGTAGTAATGCTCCAGTAATGCTCTAGTAATGTTTTTGGCCAAGGTCTTGTATCGATGATACAATCACTCAACTACTTTTTGCAATCTGTTCCAGCACATCCCTGAGCCTAGACCTGACTAACTGAAGCAACCCCAGATCATAACACTGCCCTAAGAAGTATGTACAGTGGGCACTGTGCATGATGGGGGGCATTGCTTAATGTGCTTCCCTTTTTACCCTGAAGCACCCACAACTGTGGAATAGGGTCTAGAATCTGGACTAATCAAACCTTTTTCCATTGTTGCAGAGTCTAATCTTTTTGCTCCTTTGCAAATTGAAGCCTGTTTTTCCTGATTGGCCTCGCCAACAAATGGTTTTCTTATGGGCACACAGCTGTTTAGTCCCAGTCATCTGACTTCTCATCATGTGGAAATGCTCTTACTTTCAGCGTAGCCGTGAGTTCCACTGTTCAATTTTTCAGTTCAACTTCACCAAGCATTTTACGTGATCTCCGTTCACGCTTCCTCAGGATATTTTTCCAGCCACATTTCTTCTGTGAAGTTGAAGGTTCTCCACTGCTATTCCAGGTTTTAATAATGTGTCGGACAGTTCTTAACCCAGTTCCAGCCGTTTCAACATCTTCTGTAATGTTTTCTTTGCTTGATGCGGGCCATTAATTTGACTCTTCTAAGACACCCACATGTATATATTTTTTTAGTCTGGTGGTTTTAGAAAGGAGAGGTTACTTGGAGAGTGCATTAGTTAGGGTTAAAAAATGTTGCCAGCTGAAACATATTAATCACTGCAGTAATCATCCCATCAAAGCCTTCTAAGTGTTTGCTTATTTAACTCCCAGTGGTGACGGTTTTTTTGTCAGGCATTGAGTGTAAATGTTGAACAAAGGGCTGAAAATACTCATTGGGAAAAGCCCAGGAGGTGGCACTGTTGTGCTGTTGGCCCTTTTTTACTCTGAGCTATTTATTTGAAATTGAGTTATTTAGCTGATTTGTTCTGAATGAAGCCTTTTGTGTATCAGCAGACCTAACACGATAGAAGGAGGTGGAACCGTGGCATTGTTTTCTTTTCCTAACAGGTGTGCACGTCCAGGCCTGGTGGGCTGCAACAGTTATTCCAGAGTTCTTTTGTAAAAAATATTCAAATACCACAAAATTGTAGATTCAGCGAATTATGAATGATTTCACACATCTTTTCAAGCACTGGTCTCTTGTGCTCTTACACGCTCTGTCTCGCTTCAGATCCAGAATATGTTAAGTCTTAAGACCTGTTAGAGGAAATGAAGCCCTTTCATAGGGCACAATGTTTTTGCAAGGCACTGTAAAAGTGATCTTTTATTTAACATGCCTCTATTATGATAAGTGTCAGTTTATTTGCATGTTTAAAGGGGAATAATTTACTGCTTTTCGAAAAGATCAGATGTCAACAAAGTCAAACTCAAGATCACTTTACAGTGGTGTTGATATGAAGCAGGGGTCCCAGTGTCTACAGTGTAAATTCTATTTGCTATCCAAATAGACCATTTATCCTACACACACCTTCTGAGTTTTACTATGCCGTGTTTTTCATAATAAAACGAGTGAATCTTAAAAATACTAATTTTCTTTGGGGGCTGTTCTGCATCTACCTCTCCACTATAAATGGATATGTTTTAGGCCACAAGCTATGAATAAATCCATTAAGTGCTTTAGATGTCTGGTTACTATCACCACCACTGTGAACAATTCGGTTGGATTCGGCATCAGCATCAGTCCACTGTAAATGACTGTTTACATATTAACCATTTAATAGCCTTCTTTCAGAAGAGACACGTGTGATTTATTTCCCTAATTTTTTCCTTGTGGTCACGCTTTGACTTAGAACAGAACTGACCATTCAGTGGAGCGTTGCTCATTTGTGTGTCTGAAGTGTTTGTTTTTGCTAACTTTCACAGAGTACGCGTACAGTGTACTGTATGTACTGTAGCTTTGTGTGGTGACGACTCATTATCTGGATCATTGGCTGCCACCTTTACTTGTCAGCATGGGGTACCCACGGTAGAGAACATTGTGTCTCTATGGTAATGAACACTGGCCTGCCTTAACTGCCTGGCACAGCGACTCAAAACAACACGGCGGATTATCAAACACTCTGAGCTGTCAAGCCCCATAATTGAATCAAATTAAATGTAGCCAGCTTTTATTGGTGCTGATTGTCTTGTTCTGTCTTTTCAGAAAATCACACAATCATTAGCACACTGCTCTGCGGAACATGCTGTACGGGCAGATGGGCCTTGTTTTGGTAAGACAAGATTCATCCTTGTCCATTTACGGCTGTGGGGTTTTGGTCCTGTTAGAATGGCCCGGTACATACTGCACAAATCCAACAAAAATAGGAGTATAATGGGCACAGATGGAAGTGAGCTTTTAACTGAGACAGAGCATTCATTTCATTCAATGCAGTACTTCCCAATCCTGGTTCTGGAGTACAATTGCAATGCATGTGTTGTTGTTCTCCCTACTCTAACACACCTACTCCAACATATTTGTTAATTAATTAACCCTTTCTGATTTCACCTGGCCATGGTAGAGCAGGAAAACTCTGAACTCTAGGACCAAGACTGAGACCCTCTGATTTTAATGGTAGCTGCTTGCTTCTTATCCACCATCCATCCAATTGATCCAAAGATCCATATTTATTAAGTTCTGCCGGCCGGGCACAGGATGTACGTCTTGTTACTCCCGGAGGTGTTTATAAACTGTAACATAAAGGTAGTGTGGCCTGTGATTGTCATTCCCAGGGCTGGGGCACTGCAGCGCTAACTTTCAGACATTTAGCAAGTTTTAAGCTAATTTCCAAAACGTTGGAGAAAGAAAATGTGACTTAATTCATCAACACTGTTTGTAAATTTTCCTGAAGATGGCGTCACATGCTTGTGCCATAAAGCATAAGACATGTCTCATTCACGGTGCATGGAGGGACTCAAAACTTTATCAGCTCTCCGGTCAGCTGTAAAATTCTGTTGGCCTAACAGTTCAAAGGTGGTGGACGCAGAGGCGACTGACCCATTTAAGGAGGGCTATCCTACTTCATCATGTGCCATCAAACCACTGCGGACGATTCTGCAGCAAATGGTTCTGAGGGACGTTGTGCCAAACACATGACTTTTACATACGCTATGTCAACTGTTACTTCAAAAATGACCATAACGGTATTTGGAATTTCTCCTTTATTGATAAATCAATTCTATCTCGTCCACTTTTGTGACATTTAGGCAGTTTTCCTGAATTTCTGGTTTTCAAGCCAAGTTTTTTTTTTTTTTTAAATGAATGTTGTTTAATGGGCATAAAAGAGGTGGATAAAATCCAATGCACTGCTGTTATAAAGCATCAGAAGTTGTTTGAAGGCTAATGGTGCCCCCTTGTGGAGCATTTTCAGCCTGCTTAACAAGGGCGGATGTGAGAGACAGCCGGTCATTCAGTTAATTAGTCTATCAGTTATTTATTCAGAGTGTCGGTTTATCACTCAGTCAATTATTTACTTAGTGAGTCAGTTAATTTGTTAGTCAATTAATCAGATAAGATGGCCAGCCCAAATCGGATTTCTGGTGTATCCGGATTTATTTTTGATAATCCAGACAGCAAAAAAAAGCACAAGGAATACATGTTTTACAAATCGGATCCAAACCACATTTGGAAGTGGTTTGAAATGTGGTTCCAGTTGGATTTTTACAGGTGCGACTCAGCCTGGGAACTCTGACTACTCTCAGATCGGATACACAAATCTGATAACAGTTCAAAAAACTGATTAGAGAAACAAATCCAGTAAGTTAGTTAGAAGCCAGGCATATTTTTTAAGAGTGTAGGTCCACATTTATGAAGGCTGTTCTACTGTGCTGTGCAGTACATGGATTAGATATGAGCTGTAACTAGTCTACTTGCACCCAAAGCATCTTACAGACTATTAATTACATTTGAGATGATGTAACTGAATTATGCACGATGTAGGATGGGCCTGAGGAGCAGTGCATTTGGGTTTCTGTCCTCTTCAGTGTTCCAGTTTCTTTATCCAGACTTGTTTTGGTGCAGAGCTTAGAGAGGATCATTTGTTAGAGGGTGTTAGAAGATGATCGGCCACCTAGAGGAAGCGTTAATTATCCTAGCATTTTATCTTTTGCAAAGCCTCATCATAAATGCCCTGAGTAGATTCCACATTTTCTATTGTGGACAGGACTGTATATAGAAGGTCTCTCAGGGCTAACAGATCACCATTGTGCACTTGCCTATTTATCTCAAACAAGCCTTGGGATGATTAGTCATTTTCGCTTGTTTTCGTCTCAATTAATCCCCAGAGTGATGCCCAGGAGTCTGTCTCACAAACCAGGATTTATTGTTAGCCAAGATTTAGTTTGATCCAACTGGGTTTTCAGTCTCATAACTGTGGACCACTTTTACTAAGATACATTGCCATGGCCGTGATATTCTGGGGATCTTGCTAACTGATGTGCTGTAAAATTATAGTAGTAATAATAGTAATGACTACCACAAGGTGTCTAATTATGTACATTTATAACTGACTAACTATGTATTGCTGATGTTTGGAACCCCATTAGACGTTACCCATTAGACTTTACAGTTACAGTCACAGTTTAAATTACAGATCACCTTCTCAGCCTTCTCAGTTATGGGGGTCTGTCTCATGGTGCAGTTTTTCTGGCTTACTCAACGAACTTTAAGCATAGCTGGATCTAACCCTTTTGGAGTGGCAACAGAGTTGCTTCAACTTAAAGGTGAAATTAGAGTCAGGTGTTTTATATCAATGGGATGATCATCAGGTGTAAGTGTGCACTGTTGTGTTTAAAAAAAACATGGATTCATCAAAGTCAGATCTTCATAACACAATATGTAGACGTGTATCATGGCAAGGATATAGGAGATTTCTGGGGACCTCAAAAAACAAGTTGATGCTTGAACGGGTTACAAAACCATGTCTAAAGAATTCAGACAGACTGTGTACAAATGGTGGAAATTTAAGATCATGTGTTACCCCAAGAGTGGCTGACCAACAAAGATCACTCCAAGAGCAAGACGTGTACTAGGCCTTTCCCACAGTGACTAATTCTAATGCTCTAAGTCTAAGGAGAAATCTTGCAAGGAGAAAGCCACTGCTCTCCAAAAAGAACATTGCTGCCCATCTGCAGTTTGCTAAAGATCATGTGGACAGAAGGTTGTTTTGAACGAGAAGCACTATGTGTGGAGAAAGAAAACCACTGCATTCCAGCACAAAAACCTAATTCCATCTGTGAAACATGGTGGTGGAAGTATCAAAGTTTAGACTCCTTTTTGAATTCTGAGATATAACAGCAAATTCTAAAGGGAAAAATGTCAGAATGTATGTCTGTGAACTGAGTCTCAAGAGAATGGCACTAAGCACACAAGTCGTTGTACCAAAGAACAGTGACAGGAGAGTAAAGTCCTGTAGAAATGCTGTGGAAGGAGCTGAAGTGAACAGTTACTGGAAACGTTTAGGAGCAGTTATTGCTGCACAAGTCACACCAGATACTGAAAGCAAACATTCACATACGTTTGCCACTCCCTGATATGTAACATTGGATCATTTTCCTCAATAAATAAATAACCAAGTATAATATTTTCCTAGCCTTTGTTTAATTGAATTCTCTTTTGAAAATCTGACGAAGTTTTAGGTCATATTAATGCAGACACAGAAAGATGTTAACTGCCTTATACATTTGAGTCTTTGTACTGTGTTGTGCTCAACAAGACCCCACTGGCCCGGTCAGCAGTCCATTCCTGACTGTAGGACGATTAATAGACTATAAAAAGTATGTTGAAAAGCTGTTCCTCAAAGGCTCTGAATCACTATCTGTTTGACAACAAGTGACGAAAAGGCCAACAGCAATATAAATTTGCTTGTAATAACATGGTGGCAAAGCATCTTTGGATGAAGGTGTGTTTTGGCATCACTTCCAAAAGTGAAAGAAAAGCTTCAGTTTCCATCTTTTGTTACAAAAGAGACTGCGCAATCTTTACATTCTGGCTTTTGTAGCTGCACGACACTGACCTTTGCCTCTGAAGTGACACTGTTTGGCTGTTTCATAACGGGTAATGGGTAGGGGGGGGTTGCATAAGAAAACACACTCCTTGTGTTATAATCAAAGTTATCCAGGACACAGTCTCAATGAAAAAAAAAGAAAACACCCATCAGCACCCTTCTGTCATCTCCATTAAACTCTCACATAAGGCACAGTGTGACGACAATACCTTTCAGTGCAAAAACGAGGTGTGTGATCCAGGAGGGGGAAAAGAGCTTTCAGTGCTTTCAAGAGGATTTAAATCGTCACCCCCACTGCCCCCCTCCCCCCTTTTTACTCTTTTTTTCAGACACCTCCGTCTGTCCTGCCTTATGGGACGTCGTGTTGACGTCAGTGAGTGCCAGCTCAGCCCCTGCTGCTGCTGCTGCTGCTACTGCTGCTAAATGGTGCCAGCAGTAAATTAGGTGTGTCTCAAATCAACCCCTTGTTTTGTAGGTAAAACTAGCTGATGATTCAGACATTTTCTAGGGTAGGGCACTACAACGTTTGAACCCTAATGACATCCCACAGTACGCTTTTAGAGGATGAAGACGAGACTTCATTTATCGAGTTTATCGAGTGTCACCAGAAAGCATTGCAAATCAAAGCAAGCACACAAACACTCAGAGCTAAATATACACTAATCATCAAAGGAATAGTTGCACAAATAGTTGCAAACAGAAGGAATCAACCGACAGGAATGAAACTTGGTGGGTAGCTTAGACATTATGAGACATGCAAATGATTGAAGGGCCTTATTGCTGTTGACTGACCCAACAGCCACGATTGCTGGCTTTCAGCAAGCAGTGATGCCGTCCATGAGTCATCCTGTTAGTGCCAGCACCAATGGCAGAAGCCTGCATGACGCAGGACTACATGCACACAGACCGTTACGACAACTGCCCTTATTACCACATCAACGCCACCAAAGACTGCAAGTCTTGGAGTGACTCAGAATGGCAGCAGGTCATCTTCAGTGATGAGTCCCCCTTATGTCTTGGAGACGACGAAGGAATGTGTGTGGACAGCGTGGTCTCCTCTACATCTCTACAACTCCATGCTGAGATGTCTGGAATCACAAAATCTACCCCTCAATATATAAAAAGATATAATCGAACCACAGAGAACAAGACTAAGTAAGGTCCTGCCTATAAGCTGATAAAAAACCATTTAATCACTTTTGCACACCTCAACAAGATCATGTAGTTATTAATAAACAAGGTCACGCAATGTGTCTCAATAGCAAAATATTAAAATAATATACTTTTTCATTACAGTATTACACTGAATAACTCATTTAATCTAGAGCTCCTCCTGGTTCTGAAGGATCCAAGTATTTTTTTGAAACGCAGTGTTGAATAAGTTGTCAAACCATTGCTAACATGAAGCAAACAATGTTTGTTGAGTTGAGGAGGAGGTTTCAGCTGACCGCCAGTATCATCTCAAACTCCTAGATGCATTCTCTGTTTTCAAATTCCTGCGAGTTCAGTCTTGCAAGGTAAAACTGGCAAGAACTTTCTCTCCAGAAAAAAGTCTGTTCTTTGTGTTCTTGGCATTGAGAAACAGCGATAGTCTACTTTACGGCCCACTAAGGTAGCTCCCCTTTGTTCCGTAGATAGTAATTCACTAAATCTGGAGCAGGGGTCGATTTGAGACACAACCATTGATTTGAAAGACAAGGCCTGTGGCTAATTGGGCCACTGCAACAGCTGCTCAGTTACGGGCCTCTCCTCACATCGGCTCACGTCACAAGCAAACAGAGTGGCCCATTTTCTGAAGCTGTATAAACACGAGGAGGCCAATGCATCATCTGACCGCCAACTGAGCAGGGCCTTAAGCACTCCTCTTCGTTCATCTGTGATCTGGGTTACGGGGCATTTTCCCCACACTTGGAAGACCAAACATAGACTGGAAGTGTGGGCTTGTTTATAGACTGTTAAAAGCGTAGCTGCTTCAGTATGTTTGATAAAGTACTACTCTGTATGCATTCACACTGGTGACTCACAGTTTCTCATAAGGGGGGAGTATGAATATTTTTTATTAAGTTTGGATGAATTTTTGGGCACTGGTTTAGTAATTTGGGTAAAACTGCTGCCCATACCCCACTTTTTTTTCTATGAAGTTTAATATATATATTGAATTATATATATGTCCCCATACAAAATGTACAAAATGGGGAGTAAAAGACACTTCTATCTATCTATCTATCTATCTATCTATCTATCTATCTATCTATCTCTCTCTCTCTCTCTCTCTCTCTCTCTCTCTATATATATATATATATATATATATATATACTCAAAGGGACACTTAAAAGTCCCAGAAGGAATCAACCAACAGGAATGAAACTTGGTGGGTAGGTTTGACATTGTTAAACATGCATTTGATGTAGGCAAGGACAGCCCTTATCGTNTATATATATATATATATATATATATACTCAAAGGGACACTTAAAAGTCCCAGAAGGAATCAACCAACAGGAATGAAACTTGGTGGGTAGGTTTGACATTGTTAAACATGCATTTGATGTAGGCAAGGACAGCCCTTATCGTTGTACCTGACTAACCCAACACGACTGCAGACAATCCATTACCAAACATGGCAGCCCAACACCATCCTGAGAGACACAACTTCTGTATGTGTAGCTCAATAAATATTGTCCATATCAGTTTAAATTTATCATCATTTATTGTTCTTGGTAACTTTTATATCCCTTCCCAATAGCATTGCAATCTGACATTTCCTTCTGGGTGCAAATATTTTTTGACAATGAGTATGTATATATGTATATATGTAAGATGTATATTCACATAATGTTCAACCATCAGAATGAGGGAAAAAAAAGATTTCTGTGTCTCATTGATTTTGACCATGGCATGATCGTTGGTGCCAGATGGGCTGCTTTGATTCTTTCTATAACTGCTGACCTGGAATTTTCACACTTAGAATGATGCCAATCTTGTTGATGAGATGTCAACAGTCAGACTGATTCAAGCTAACAGAAAAGCTACATGGACTCTGTACAACTGTGCTTGGCAGTATAGCCTTAGGCAGGATAAGTCAAGGCTGTTTATGAGCCAGTCATTTTCTCATGACCTTTAAGCTTTGGCCTCTAATGATGGCAGATGCTGTAGGTAGGACACTGTGGAAGAGTAATTCAGTACTTTGAATCTCTGATTAATCAGATTGTGAAGCAGGGTATGAGCATTTACACTGTGCTGCTTATGTTACATTATACATAACTGGTTCGTGGTTCGTGGTTTGTTGTGACGATGGCGAGTCTCGTCCACTGCCAGTCTGACCTCTGTAGAAAGGCCTGTGACCAACCCTGTGACTCCTATCCACATCACCACAATGGTCAACATACGTTCTTGTTAGGTAATATTATTGTATTATATTAGATCAGATAATGTTATTATGTTACATATTAAATGAACAATCTTTTAAAGCTATTTTGACATTTATTAACACAGAACGTCCCACTACACGTTGTTCCTGCATTATGTGTCTGGAGATGCTCCATGTAATCACTAGGTCCTGTAAACTGGTCATTATTCTGAGTCCTGTGTTTATCCTCGCAGAAATGACTACCTGTAAGTCACTAGCTGCTGCTGATGTTTTTGCTATTGCAAATGTTGGCAACACAGTGAACCAGGAGTCCCTGCCATGCAGCAGGCAGGAAACCCTGGCTATGTTTCAGTCAATAATGTGCTGGATGAAAAACAGCTCCACTCCACCTGCTATACCGGTATGTTATTCCTTAAAAAGCATTACCAGGTGGTTTACAGGGATCCATTCAGCTGCAGCGACTCTTATATAAAGACTAAAACTCCCTTGACCATTACTAATGGGCATTCGTGCTGAGAAAACTACATTGTAAAATTGGAGAAAATTGCTCCTCGGGGTATGCTCATATTTTTTATTGCCAATGTACTAAAAAAAAGAGCAACAGAGAGACTCATTTGGAGAACAAATGTTCTCATCATGATTGTCAGGCACACACAGAAGCAGAAGTAGGCTTCAGACATTATAAAGTAATCAGTCTACCTGGAACACTGAGGAACATCTGCACATCTGTAGTGTAAGGCAGAGGCTATAGGGATAATGGCACAGGCTGATAAATGGTTCCTGGCTTGGATAGATTCTTGGAAAAAGCTTTAATTGATACTAAACCTTTACACTATTTAAACATTACAAGGTTTGTCACATACAAACTATCTGGCTGAAAGGTTCTTTAGGGAAACAAAATTGCTTCTCCTTTGGTATCATTTAGAAGGACCTAGTTTGCTTTTTGCCATTTCCCCCTTGACATTCATTTGTGACATTTATGTGACATGTAACAAAAAACATGACCAATTTCCAGCCTCTCCTCATCCCTCTTTAAGATTTTTCTTTGAGACATTTTTGCCATAGAACAACCATTTGGTAAGTGGTCCTTTTAAGGTACTGTGCAAAGGACCCTTTTGGGCACAAAAATGTAGAATTAAACATAAGACTGTCATTAAGAAACGTCAAGGAACACTCTTTATAACTTCATCATAAATGGGTGTGGCTAAACGCAACTATGTGAATGCATAAATATGTGTCATTCAAAACTCTGTTTATGCATCTTATTTTCTATGTACGGACTGTGGGGACTGGGGAGTGTGGACTGGTATGGCTTGAAATGTTATCGACGCTAACATGCTACATAAACCTCTTATTCCTAAAAGGGCGAGGTTTACCATGATATGGGCCCTGTTAAGAAGAACCTCAAAAATACTACATAATTAAATGGTTGAGATGTAATTGAGATATAGAGTGGTTTGGTTCTAGAGAAATCTACAGAGTCAGAATTGCTTAGAATGGTGGGAACCAAACGTCTGAAAATCTCTCTTACGGAAAGTTATTAAATTATATGGTAGGATATATGCTGACTGATATGTACCACCTTGTTTAATGATAGTTTTGTGCTTAAAATGAACTTTATTTGGTTTATTGGAAAACATTCATGGCTGAATGGCACATGTAGGACATTGTGAGGTATAATAGTCCCCAAAGAAAACTCCTTTTTTCAGGTTTATGCTTATTTGACCATCATCAGTTTTATATGTAAAAACCTCGTAGACATGTGTAAGTTCACTGGTGGTTTTGGATAGCAAATAAAATGGCTATACAGACACGGTGACTCCGGGCTACTGTCACCACCACTGTAAAGAAACCAGAGTCCGTAAGTTCTCCACAATGAGCCATTTCACATCAAACCACTCTACATGTTTACATCCCAAGGACTGAATTATTCCGAAAATTTTAATGAATGAATTCCCCTTCAAGACACCAAAACAAGACCACTGCCATTAACAGTCTGTCTGTGCAGCCTTTCCTCCATCTCTAACCTTTTGCGACCTAGGATATATTTTGCACTCTCTCGGGCGAAATCAGTTTTACAGCTGATTAGTCATCAGAGTGTGCAAAGCCACAGTATTTCCTCTCTTTCATGGTCATGTTGAACAGCCCACGATGGGAAGTAGACTGTGACCTCTAAGCGCCTTCAACCAGAGCAGTTCCTTTGAGAGCTGCTTCTTTCCGATCAGCAGAGGAAGACAAGAGCAGATGAAAGAGCTTAGCTGGATATTATGTAAACACGAGGGTGCGGTGGCGGCCTCGACACACCTGGGGCTTGGAGAGGGCAAGCGTAAAGGACTCCTGTGCTAACATTAATAAGCTCCGGGGCGGAAAGTATGAGGGAGGCATCTGAAAAGAAGTGTACAGTTCACTGGCGGTAGGGCTGGATCAGAGGCAGCGTGTTGGGAGAGAGGAATGCTTGACGTCATCCGCAGTGGCCTCCAGCTCCTTGATTATTAACAGCTGACAACCCCCCTCCTCCTCTGCTCAGCATGTGCCCTTCTAGTCTCCTTACCCAGCTTCACTTAATGAAGCACATTTTCTGTAGAAAGTATGATGTCCCAGTAACGTACAGCCATACGCAAAAGTCTGAATAGCTGCAATCTATCGAAAACAACATATTCTCTACAGGGAACCAATGTAAATAGCAGAAATCCTACCTATTTGCTGAGTATAACATAGAGGAATAGCATAAAACATAAAATGAAACATACTGAAACATGCAACTCTTCATGTAGTGGATACGCATTTAGCAGCCATTTGACGAGGGAGGCCTTAAGCTTCGGATATGACTGTATAATCTGAGTGATTAGGGAGGGTTTATGTTGATTGTGGATACACTGGTTGAGATTATAATGGATGCAAAGGCAGAATTATGAATCACACCTACACTCACTAACACTTTACATCATATCTACCATACACCATATCTACACCTTATATGTGAACGTTGTAGCTCTGCAATTACATACTGTAGTCCGTCTGATTCTATTGCATTGTCTGCATTGTCTGGACCACTACACGGGCTCACATATTTGGAAAAAATATCTACACTCATCATCAAAAGAATAGTTGCACAAATAGTTGCACCCAGAAGGAATCATCAGACAGGAATGAAACTGGGTAGGTTTGACATTGTGAGAAATGTAAATGATTCAAGTTTCACGCTCAGCCCCTCATGTGATGTAAGCAAGGACGAGCCTTATCGCTGTACCTGGCTGACCCAACAGCTATAACTGCAGACATTCAGCAAGCAGTGATGCCTCTATGAGTCATCCTGTTAGTGCCAGCACCATTGACAGATGGCTGCACGATGCAGGACTACATGCATGCAGACCGTTACGACACAACGCCACATCAGTGTAGCCAAAAATCCACATCCTGGATCTGCTAATCAGAAAGGTTTAAATACAAATGTCTCTCTATTTTTTTTCATATCACACAATTTCTGTATATTCTTTGAAGTCAGTATTGAAGTACAGAAGAAAGTATCTGACAACTACTTTAAAAGCGTTCCATTGGCTCAAAAACAGTTACAAATATTTAACAATGCATCAAATACAGACTTATCTCCCTCATGTAACGATCTGATCTTCTGATCTAAATGCTAGATTAAAGGAAACTCTTGACATTCTCCTACCAGTCAAACGGAAGAAAAACTTACACACTCAATGGATGAATGAAAGAGCAGATCTCCACATACAATAATAAGTAATAAACACAATGATCATACCAAAGTCCTTTTCTCTACCATAGAACGACTAAGTATTCCTAACGTGTCTTATGGAGACCTATGTCCCAAAACCTCCAAAGCAATTTATTTTTTAAATAACATATCCTTGATAAGACAGAGCATAGCTCAGCCAGCTGGAACAAGTTCCAGTAACCTTCCTGATAAGCCACATACATCACTAATGACATCTTTCTCTCTTATCAGTTATGAGGAGTTTACAACTGTTATAAACAAATTAAGTTCGTCCACATGTGATCTTTATCCTGTTCTTGCTTTATTCCTTAAGATGTTTTTTTAATTGTTAAAAATGATCCTCTAACTATTGTAAACTATTCTCTATCAACAGATGTTTTTTTTCCAGAAACTTTTAAACATGCCCTGATGAAGCTTCTATTAAAGTAGGGTAACATAAATCCTTTCACACTTTTAGACCAATTTCAAACCTTTATTAAGTAACTTTGAAAAAGTTGTTTTCGAACAATTAAATTGGTATCATAACTGGAAAATCATTCATCAAAAAATGTACTATTTCTTGTGGAGTCCCACAAAGTTCAGTTTTAGGACCTTTGCTTTCCTCTTTGTACATGCTAAATCAAAGTGATGTCATCAGACAACATGATATCTATTTTCATATCTATGCTAATTATACAATTACGCTTCTGACAGGCTTACCAGCTATGTGTCAGCTATTTCTCAGTGGACGTCACAAACTTTTCTACAACTAAATCAAGAAAAAAAAAAAAGAAATACTGACCCTTGGTGCTAAAACTCAAAGACAAACACTTTGACAGACTAGGTTCTTTAGCTACAAATGTCAAACCTAAAGTACAAATCCTGGGCATAGTCTTAGACTCCGAATTCTGTTTTATCCCACATACCAATGAGGTCAGTAAAGTAGCTTTATTAGGAGCAACACAGAGAAATTTGCTCATGCATTTGTTACCAGCAGAGTTTATCACTGTAATGGTCTTCCACGTGGGGTTCCCAAGAAAATAATCCATCCCCTACAACTCATACAAAACACAGCAGCACAGATCCTGACAGAAACAAAACAGAGCTCATATCGCTAGAAGAACTGCACTGGATCTATTTAAGTTCTGCTACTAGTTTTTAAAGCTGTAAATTACCTAGAACCCAGTTACATCACCGAATGTCTGTCTGATTCGGTTCCAACTTATGATCTCAGATCTGCAGAAACTGGCCTTCTGCAAATACCTTCCATAAAACAGCCTGCAGAAAATGTGGAGAGAATCTTCCAGTTATTCTGCTTCTAAACTGTGGAACCCAGTTCCACCTTTAATAAGATAGTCATGCTCAGGACTCGCTTTCATGAATTATTTAAAAACACATCTCTTTACTTGATGTTTAATTAAAACGCCACATTTTCTTGGTACTTTTTTCTTGGTAAATTAGATCTGTGTCTTTGACTCATCATTTTAAATTAATTCTTCTAGCAATGTTAACACCTGCGTGTAAAGCACTTTAAGCTACTACCGGTATGAAACAGCGATCTATAAATAAAGATCACTATTATCATTATTATTATTATTATTATTATTAAGTCCTTCGTCAGTGGTCACAGGACGCTGCCCACAGGATGCTGTTGGCTGAATAGGTTTGGTTGGTGGACTATTCTCAGTCCAGCAGTGACACTGAGGTGTTTAAACACTCCAGAAGCACTGCTGTCTCTGGTCCACTCACAACTCCTGTGACCTCCTGACTATTGAACAGGGTAGAGAAACAGATGTGCTACAGATATCTATAAGTGTAGAACTATGAAGTACAGCTATAAGGTAAGCGGAGCTGATAAAATGCACAATGAATGTAGATACATGGAGGTGTACTTATGAAAGTATCTGGTGGGCATAGACTTTGTTCAGACAGGGACCTCAAATTCGTGATGCATATAACAGACTTTCAGGTAACATGTTTTTGTAGATGCAAAGCACCTCATGGAACTGTCTTGTAACTCTCTCATGTTTATCAGGCGATAGGTTCTCTAGGGGGTGCCATTAGCAGTCAACCATCTTTTTATCCTCCATTAGAACCTTAGTGTTCAGGCTTGCCACTAATGTTGGATGCACTGTTATTGGATTGGTTTTGTGAATGAATGTATTTATTTGCTGTCACTTGGTTCTTCAATTACTTCTTTGGATCTTTTTTTAATTATTTAGAATAGAATAGGGAATATAATAGAATCATTTTATTGTCATTGTAGTAGCATACAACACCCGGGTCATTAGTGTGGTGGTTTAGGACCGCCTGCAGCCTGGACCCCATTCACTCAAAATGTTTTAAAATGTCTGAAGGCACACAAATGGTTAACCTGTGGTTATTAGGCATTAGTGCGTTACTGTTATAAGAAGAATATACTACATGTACACACAGAGCAGTATTTTATATTTTTCTTCTTTTTTGTTTTATTTCCCTTTTTGAGTAAACATTGACGATAATTAGTGTGTTGCATTAATCACATAGAATTTAAATTACAATCTTAAAAAATAAATATGAAGAAAACTTTTTATAATACTATAAAATAAATGTACATTATTGTCGTTACACTTAAATTCGGAATAATATAAAGTAATTTTCAGTATCTCTGAAGAAACGCTTTTAATTTGGCGGGTTTTTTTCCTACAGGCTCGTTTAGAAGCTGCGCAGTGGAGGCGGAAACAGTCTGAAGCCGAAATGGCCGGAGCAGAAGGAGACGATTCTCTTTACCCTATTGCGGTTTTAATCGACGAATTAAGGAATGAAGATGTTCAGGTAACCTACAGACTCGTATACAGTCTCTTGTATTTACATTTCAGGTATATTTGTCCGTCCAGAGCGGTTAATTTTGAAGTACAGAATCCATCTTGTCAGTCTAAATGCTGTTTAATGCTAATTGCGGCTAATGCTAGCGCGGCTACACAGCGGTTCAGTGTAGGAGGCGTCGGCCTGTTCTTCCGCAGAAGGAGAAAACATTCGACTGTTACATATAACTCGCACTTTATTTACCTCGGTAATGAGCCACTTACGGTGTTACGATTGAATTTTCTGTGTTTTGTGTTTGCGGTGCCCGTGGCTAGTTGGTTTATTCGTTTACTGAACGACGCTAAGCTAACAGAGGTTAGCTCGCACATCATTCAGTCGGATGTAGGTGTAGCCGGCAGTTACACTAGCATAGCGGGTCTGTTTGGCTTATATTGTGAAATGTATGATGTGAAAACAGCTAACGTTACTGTTGGGGAGCCCAGTTTCATGGTGGCCTTCCCAAACCTGACACATATCAGCTGAGGCGAAAAATCACACCAGGAGCAGAGCTGGACTCGGGGCTCCGCCTCGGCCTGTTTCCCCCAACAATTAAACATTTTTAAAATTAGCGATGTGAATAAGGGTATTACGGTGATTCGTTTTTGTAGGAGTAATAATAATAATAATAATAATAAAGAGTTGTTGTTGATACCAGTGATGACTTATTGTTGTTTTTTTTTCCCTTTGTTTGTAGTAGTAGTAGTGGTGATGTTAGTATTGTTGGTTTGTTGTAGTTGATGTCCCCTGTAAGAATTGTCAACTATAATGATGTATCTATAAAGCTGCAGTGCCTGAGCTTAGAACCTATAACTGATTATTTTAAAATGAAGCAGAAGTGCAGATTGTAATGAAAGTATTATGTTTTCCATTTTTGTAACGTGTGAAAGGGTGTGAATGTAAATGTTCACATGTTCCCCTTCTTTGCAGTTAAGACTGAACAGCATCAAAAAGCTGTCAACTATTGCCTTGGCCCTTGGTGTGGAGAGGACACGCACAGAGCTGCTACCGTTCCTCACTGGTACGTATTGAGGCTAGATGTGCAGAAGGCCCAGAGTTTAGCTCTCTTTTTCGGGATTTGCATTCCTGCTAAATTTGATATTTGAGAATATGCAAGAAAAAAACATACCAGTCTGTCGCACAGAAATTTAGCAGCCAGCAGAGGAATACATTGTGATTAAATTTACGAACTGTTCTTGCCACCATTACATTCATGTTCAGATTGGCACGGCGTGATTTTATATAGGCTACGTATTTGCTCACAAATGGGAGAAAAACCTTAACAGTTTACAGTCCCGTTAAAGCCTAAGTGGCTGTGTTTTAAGTCTTTCTCTGATGAAACAGAATGAGGGCTCAAAAAGTGATCTCAGTATTTGAATACAGGCACCTCAAACTATTAACCAGGTACTTCAGTACCTGTGCCCATTCTTTAACGTAGACCTGAGTGACTATTTTTGTTTTTAATAATAAAATGTCTGCAAACAATATACAGTGTTGAAAAAAATTCATGAACAACAATAGTAGTAGTAGTACAGTGTTGGAGTATTGTATCATTGGTTTGAATGTCGTTCAGCCATTCATATTTGTTGACTAATGCACTGGAAATGCCCTAACCGTAATTCAGAGTTGCCCAGGAGAGTTCCACAGTTCTTGTGTGAGCAGTATGGGGACTGAGATCTCATTCATACTAAAGAAAACGAGAAAAGAGAGTGAAGTCCCTGTTAAAATGAGCAGAACTGAGTATGGTTTATTTAAAGAGCTGTATGTGAAAAGGCATCCCTTGGGGTTTATACTGCTGATCAGTTGAATTGGGTCAGAAAAAAAGGGCAGGACCTGGATTGGTGAGAACTGATGTGAAAAAAGGTCAGTTTAAATTATAGTTCATTGCAGCTTACTGACCACATTTTGCAGCAGTCATCAAAGCTTCTTCATTTTGTCAAGTCGTATTAAAAAAAAAAAAAGTCTAAATTAATCTGGCCAGTTAGGTGTTGAGTGCTTGAAGCTCTACATTCTTTTTTTATTTTTTTTATGCAGACACTATTTATGATGAGGATGAAGTGCTTCTTGCCCTGGCTGAGCAGCTGGGTAACTTTACAATGCTGGTCGGGGGGCCGGAGTATGTGCATTGTCTCTTGCCACCACTGGAGAGCCTGGCCACTGTGGAGGAGACAGTAGTGCGAGACAAGGCCGTGGAGTCCCTGCGGAAAATCTCACAGGAGCATTCTCCTGTGGATCTAGAGGTCCACTTCGAGCCCCTGGTAAAGCGGCTGGCCAGTGGTGACTGGTTTACCTCTCGCACGTCTGCTTGTGGGCTGTTCAGTGTGTGCTACCCACGCGTCTCTAGCACCGTCAAGGCCGAGATTCGCCAGTGAGTACAACTGAAATGACGGTTATCAAGGGGGCAACAATTTAAATACTATATTGAAAATTAATGTTCAAAACCGAAATGTAGGCTAATGTACCGAAATGTAGGCTAATGCCTTACATACATCCATACTCGGATGACGGAAGTTGCTTATTATAGGGATTCCAAATATTGGGACTTTGGTTAAAGAGCTTTGCAGTAAAATTCTGTTTATCTGTCCGTTCCAAACCAATTTGTAAAGTATTCGGTTACAATACATTAGCCCATTAAATTCTGAAAATCATCTTGAATCTTGAACTCGGAATGAAAAATCATGTTGAACCTGGAAACATGTATTGCTGATCTGGTAATGGTTTTGATGGTTGTTTGTATGCTGAGGTAGTAATGTTTTCTTTGCAGGCACTTCCGCACTCTTTGCTCAGATGACACCCCCATGGTGCGACGTGCAGCTGCCTCTAAACTGGGCGAGTTTGCTAAAGTGCTAGAGCTGGATTATGTAAAAAGTGACATCATTCCACTTTTTACAGCTCTGGCCTCTGACGAGCAGGTACATGCATTCATGCGTTTCTAAGCGATTCCATAATTCTTTCAGGCAAAGTTTTGTCTATATAGATTTTTTTTTTTTTGCTATGCTTCAGGACTCTGTGCGACTTCTGGCAGTAGAAGCTTGTGTTAGCATCGCCACACTGCTACCTCAGGAGGACCTGGAGACTCTGGTGATGCCTACGCTGCGTCAGGCAGCTGAGGACAAATCTTGGAGGGTGCGTTACATGGTGGCGGACAAGTTCTCAGAGTTGCAAAAAGCAGTTGGCCCAGAGATTACCAAGAATGACCTGGTCCCAGCATTTCAGAATTTGCTGAAAGATTGTGAGGCAGAGGTTCGGGCTGCAGCAGCAAATAAGGTCAAAGAGTTCTGTGAAAATTTGCCAGCAGACAACAGGGAGACCATCATTATGACCCACGTTCTGCCTTGTGTCAAGGAGTTGGTGTCCGACACGAATCAGCATGTGAAGTCTGCCCTGGCCTCTGTCATCATGGGCCTCTCCACGATCCTGGGCAAGGACAACACTGTGGAGCATCTGCTCCCCCTCTTCCTGGCCCAGCTGAAGGACGAGTGTCCTGAGGTGCGTTTGAACATCATCTCCAACCTGGACTGTGTGAATGAGGTGATAGGCATCCGCCAGCTCTCTCAGTCCTTGCTGCCTGCTATAGTCGAGCTGGCAGAGGATGCCAAGTGGAGGGTACGCTTGGCCATCATCGAGTACATGCCGTTGCTGGCAGGCCAGCTGGGAGTGGAGTTCTTTGATGAGAAGTTGAACTCCCTGTGCATGGCATGGCTGGTAGACCATGTTTATGCGATCCGGGAGGCAGCCACCTGTAACCTGATGAAGCTGGTGGAGAAGTTTGGAGCGGAGTGGGCCCAGAATACCATTGTGCCTAAAGTGCTTGGCATGGCCAATGACCCCAATTATCTACACAGGATGACCACTCTGTTTTGCATCAATGTGAGTTTAGCCCTTTTGGTAATGAGGATCTTTCAAAGTAAAAGTTCCCTTTATTTTGACCTCTTTCTCCAGTGATGGGTTTATGTATTTATTTTTTATAACCTGTTCTCTTACCCATGTTTTTGTGCATCAGGCCCTTTCTGAGGCTTGTGGCCAGGAGATCACCACCAAGCACATGTTGCCTGTAGTCTTAAAAATGTCCAATGACCAGGTTGCCAATGTGCGCTTCAATGTAGCCAAAAGCCTACAGAAAATCGGACCAGTCATAGACAGCAAGTAAGTGAACTGCAAATCCATTGCTTGTCTTGCGTTTTTGCGACCAGTTCTGAAGCTTGCAGAAGTCATAGCTATGGTCATGTTCTTCAGTGCTCTACAGGCAGAGGTGAAACCGGTTCTGGAAAAGTTAGCCACTGACCAAGATATGGACGTCAAGTACTTTGCTCAGGAAGCTATAAGTGGTGCGTTTTCCCCTCTTACCCTGATTTTATGCGTTGCTATAAAGTTTTTATTTATTTATTTTTCTTTTCTTCACCTCATCTTCCTCTGGTTTTCTCCTCAGTTCTCGCCTTGGCCTGAGCATCTTCCATGGGGTTTTCGAAGAACAACCATGACAAAGCAAGACTTGTTGCATTCTATTTATTGGTGGTTTTGAATGGTTATGTATTAACGTCTGTGTAGCTCCTATTTACTGTCAATGATATTGAATGATCAAAGGGTGCATCCGTTCTCATGCTGTAAATCTTTTGCTTCAGGCACAGTAACACTGGAATTAATGCATGCTATTAATGTGGCACTAAGGTGGCACTTCCTAAAGTCCCTGTCCCTGCATCTTTTTTTCTTGTTGTTTTTGGGTTTTTTCTGTCTATATCCTGTTTAAACACACTAAGAAATTCACAGTTGAGGAGCTGGGAAAACACACTAAAATGTGCATTCTCAGGATCCGTAAGGATGAAGACCTGGTAATGCAACTCTAGGGTCCTGATTATTAAAACATTCAACATATGTTGAAACACCTGGACAATGGGAAATGCCTCTCAATGATTAGTTTTCTCATTATGTAAAATCAGACCAGCGTTGCATGTACTGTCTGCTATCCTAAATCCGGCTCTAAAGTTAGGCCCTGTTTTTCTCTTCCATTTCAAGCCATTCTGGTGAAATCTTTTCTAGAGCCCAGAGCATGCCCACTTCAGAGCACTAGTTGGTGCTTATGCTTCTGCAGCTGATGGTATGAAATGCTAATTGTCTTCACTCTGTGCTCCTACTGCTACTCAATATGGGACCATTACAGTGTATAAATTTTCAGCAACATTTTTGTTTTGCCTCATTTTCATGTGTTTCTTCTAGTTTAATTTCCTATTTGCTTTGGTTCTGTTCTGGTGCCCCTTTTTACAGCCATTTTGCTCTTAAGAGAATTTTGTGCCAATGATGTCTAGAAACGAGTATCGGTTTCATGTTTCTCTTTTATTTTTTATTTTTTATTTTTTTGGGTTAGTTTTGTAGTTTTGTTCTTTAGTTTTCCAATGGAAATGCATGCAGTGCATTTCTTTAAAGCCTAAACTGAGGAAAACATGCCTCAGTGTCTTTTTTTTTGTTTTTTTTTCCTCCAGTTGCTGTGGGCAGTTGTGAATGCTTTGGCTGTCCTGGGCCAATATGTATTGTGTGCTGATACGGGTTCAGCTCTTGCTGGACTCTTAACGATGTTTATCAGAATGTGAAAGCCAGGAGCTATTCCTAGTTCAGGTCTCACCCATTTGCTGGTTAATTGTAGCAACCTCTGGAAGGCTGTCCATTCTTTTAAATGGGAAAGTGGGAAGGGGTATATTGGCTTGTCATTGTACAGTGCTCAGCACCTCACAGCCAGCCTACACAGCCATAGCATCAGATCTAGAATAATCCTTTTGTTCATGTTCAGTATCATGAGGACCCATTTTTAAACTAGTTTAAATGGGGGTTTTACTGTACTTTTGGAACTAAATAAAGTGGTTAAGGAACTGACTTTTGTTCCTCTACTTTTTGGAGCTTACACACACACACCCACACACACCCTTGAATAATTTCTCTGGAAGCTCAGTGCGTCACTATCCTGTTATATAATTCCTCAATGTTTGTTATTCTATATAAATGTTAAAAATTGATGTTCACTCAAGTCCTTGATGTCGCGATGAGCACTGTTCTAACGTTGCAGCCAACGATCTTATCAACAGTGTTGGATTGCACATTTTCGTCACTGGATTTGGCAGGGCGGATACAGCACTGGCGCTGGTCTTCTAACAGACTCAGATTTCTCCTTTCAGCCAGCACACTTTTTGATCTTCTGCAAGTCTTTGGTATGCTTTCCATATGTCTTGTAGGGAATTGAGCTTGCTCCTATCCTGCTGGGTTCCATATAGTCCTACAGAATTGTGGAGATGATTTTAACAGTTTTAGAAGATGGTTCTTCAGCCAGTGATTTGGTGGACATGCGTCTATGAGAGTATAGGAAGGCCCAGCTCTTGTCAGGCCTTCCACTTCCTGTCCGCTCAGGGTGGGCCACCAGGGCCGATTGTTTTCAGATGTTTCTGCTCGTGTTTCAGCATTACGCAATGACAGCTGCGCTGAGGATGAAATATAAATAACCTTCACTCTCTTGTGCCAACAGAGAGACAGACACCCGTGAAGCTTTGGACGGTGCAGATGTTCTATGCTGGTTCGGAATGATTGTGACGAATGACCTTTGTGCTTGCGGTGCGGTGCAGTGCAGTTAGGCTCTCTTTGTGCTGGAATGTGTGCTGTAGATAAAATTTTATATTGCGTACTTAGATATTGGATCTATCCTTCTGTACATGAGCAAGAGAAAAGCCTTTGTGTAGGTTTCCTGGTCAAACATTTCCTTAGGAATCATTTGTTGCATTCACTACTTGTTTCATGGTTAAGTGGTCAGTCATACCTGGCTTTGAATCACTATTTTTCATTTATAGTTCTAAACTGGGAAGCTTCTGAACTCATTGTCCTTAAGGGGGAAGGGCACACCCATATGTCTGAAAATGTACTGTACAACAGGGATGTTCAGGCTTTTCCCGAAAAAAAAAAAAAAAAAAAAAAAAAAAGCGATTCTCTTACAGATAGGTTTTCTTGTCTTGGCCAAGACCAACCCATCTTGGTCTTGGCTAAGACGTGGCTATGGGTTTTACTGTTTAGCACTTTATAGACCATATATAATTAGTTTGTCTAAGTCTTCCAGAAATTGATCAGGTGTGCTCCTGGTTTTCTGGAAAACCTGCAGTCTCACCAGTCTTGGTTAGGATAATAATGCTCCTGTTCATAATGGACCTTTTGTTTAGGGATGCGCTGATGTGGTAGTTGTCATCCAGTATACATGTATGTATCTATCTGCTCATGCTGAGGTGCCTAAACATCAAAAATGTGAAAACTGGAATAGGATCTACCTGGATTAGGATTGAAGAGAAGGTAATGTTTCTGGAATACAAATGCAGTAAAACAAATAGAATGCAGATGTCTTAGCATGGCGTCACCGCAAAGATTCTCCTCTTCAGGAACACAATATGTTGAATCTCAGTCTGGATCCGGGTTTTGGACATCTACGTAACTGTATGTATGTCGTTTAGCTCCACTCCTAATCTTAACAAAACCTCCAGGGTGGTGGATCTTCCAGAGCAGAATTGGGCACCACTGCTCACTTAAAGGTTCTTCTTAAAATTAAAAAAATAAAATAAAAAATAGGAAGAACTCGGGCCAAAATGCTGTATATCTATTTGCAGCAGTTTTAGATATCATGGAAAAAATCAGCTATCAGACAATGGAAAACACGTTTTTGTGTGTAAGGAAGGGGGCAGGAATTCTGGAAAGTGGTCCATAATGTGGAATGAAACCCTTTATATAGCAGGCAGGAACAATTTAGGAGCATTTATTCACTGTTCTCTTTTTGAGTGCAGGTGGGGGGAGAAAATAACTACAACAATAGAACTAAAAAGCTTCCCTATGATTCTCATTCAGTGTGACAGGTCTCCAAACGCTGCCTGTGAGTGTTAGGAGTCTGCCTGGAGCCCGCTCAAACGAATGACGAATGCCAAACTTTAAATCATTGTTTTAAAAGTTTCACCCTCCTTCCTGTCATTAATCTGAAGTGACAAGGACAACTACCCCCACCACCACCCCTCCTCTTCACTCTCCAGAAGTCTTCCTGTCCTTAAACTCCAGTGCACCACATCTCCCTTTATCTCCAGTTTCATAGTCTTCATCTCTGGGGCTGCTTTGTTCTGCAGCTCTGCCAGTATGAGAGCACTTTATGAATGATGCTAGTGGAATGAGTGTGCAAGCAGATGATGAGAATTCAATTTAACCCCAATACAATCATGGTAGTGACAGGTCATCCTTTCCCCTCTCTGTTGCCTTTTTGATTTGCATGGAGGTTCTCCTTAATTGATTAGCCTCGTCTCTCGATGCTGTTTTGTATAGCGGTGATGACATTTCATACGATGTGTCTGACAGGCTGCTCTCAGGCAGGTACTACCTTCTCCAGAGGCTAGAGGCAGCGAGCATGCCAATCAGGTGGAGGCCAGCTGTATGGTGCTCCTCTGCGGCATGTTGCCATGACGACAGTTGATGTAAGATTAATTACTGGTGGGGCCGGAGGCTTAGCTTTGGTCCAGGTCTATGAGATATGAGAGAGAGCAGGCTTCCTGGAATGTGAGCACTTAATCCACCTCTGGAATTGCTTGAACTGAAGAGCAAAGATGCGTGGTCACAGTAGGATGTCGTAGGAGTGCATCAAATCAGATTATTGTGGAATGAACAGAACCAATTCCTAATGAGGTTTAGATGCAGCTGTTTTGGCTTGAAACAAACATTGAAAAATTTGGTTCTTCTCTTTCTGTATGCTGTAAACCATTAGACCGAACAATCTGAAAGGTGTACGCTGTACGATGGTCCTGTCTAGCCAAAGTGCCAGGTAACTAGTTGGATCTAAAATTCTTGTTCTTGTCTCTGCTGAGCAATCCTGAAGCTTGTAGTGGACTATTGCTACTGTCTGTTGCCCTGCTATAAGCAAGAATGGGGGTAGTAGGATGGAGTTGGGTTAGGAATTGGTGTCACCCCACCCGCCCACAGGTCTGAGACTGTTTAAAGGAAATGGCCCCAGAGATCTTGGGGGGAAAACGACTGTTTTTCATCTTCAATTTGTGAGGTCTGTTTTTTGAGCGTTCTTATCCAGCAAACAGCCTGAAGATATGACTGTTGCCTCATGGCTTGCTTAGTTGATCTCCAGTGGTCGGGGCTTCTGTGGAAGCAGTTAAAGCTGCACTTGGAGGCCGCTGGTTTCATTTCTTAGCAAAAGCAAAGTTGTTCAGCATGTCAGTGTAAGAGGAACGAAGCCCACAGAATGACCTCATCTGATCTTGGCTCAGCGGAAGTCATTTAAGTGTTGTAATGGGAGATTTCTACTTTAGAGCATGCGGATACACGTCAAACTCTTCCTGACACACATTCCCTGTGTTTATCTTAAAGGGGACCTAGTTTTCTCATTTACAATGTTGGTAATTTTATTTTGGGGGTTTAGGGGTGTGTTGCGAGATGACACTGCGTCATAGGTGGGAATTCCAACAAGGTGTTTCAGGCAACTGAGAAAAGGCCTTTAAGTTTTTCTTACGCTTTCTAACCTGGCAAACCATTTACCCACACAAAAAACAGTTTTTTAGACCTTTATATAACAATACATGCTGAAGTACTTTGAAATGTAGAGAGGTGAAGATAAAAGTCTCAAATAATTAAAATACTTTAGCAGAGTACAGACACTTTGGAAAGTACTTAAATACAGCAACGGCATACACATACTTTGTTACTGTCCACCACAGCTTGTAGCATTCAGCTGAAATGGTAGCCCCCCCCCTTTCCTTTAGTGTGTTTGAAAACTCTGAAACATGTTGCATCAGTCTAGCTTATGAAGGTGGACTGGGTGTACCAACATGCAGGATCAGACTCTGATATGACCCAACAATGGCGGTGTGGTTGCCAAAATTGTAGATGCTGCTTTGGTAGTTGACCAGTCAGAACAGTGGGGGAGCTAAACAGTTAGAGCACAATGGGCTCATTGGCAGGCAGGGGTTAAAGACACAGGAGCTCTAACAAGGGTCTTTTAGACAGAGAGTGAATACAGAGCTACAGAATGAGAAAAATATTGTGTTTTGGGAAAACTGGAGTATGTAAATATGTTCTAGTAGACCCCAAAATAAAATTATGAACATGTGAAAACGGAGCACAATAGGTCCCCTTAAACACAAGCACTTTTGTACTTTATCTAAGGCAAAATATAAGAGACGACAACTTCCACTTTTACTTCAGTGATATTTTGCCAAAAGTATCTCTTTCACTCAAGTGCAGAACTGTCCACCACGGGCAGTCAAACAGGAACAGCTTCACATTCACGCTGGAGTCATGTTACTTCTGATACTGAGGCATGCAAATAAAACACATGACATTCTTGTTTCAATAAACCTTTTTTTTAATCTCAACAGCAAAGTTAGCTTATATGTGGTCACATCAATGAGGGTAAATGTAGAATTGGATTTCTAAAGAATGGTGTTTGGCAGCTGTAGGTGTGATTATGATACTGTAACACATTCATGATTCTTTTATAACTATTCATAACAAATATTGCTATTAATACTTTTCAACATCATATACTGATTGAAAAAAAGCACTATTTAGGAACTAACCAAGAAGCTCCAAACTCCACATGGTGGGGTTGTACTGGGAAACTTCAGAGAGGACTTTGGTTTTGTACCTTTGTAAAATCTGGGTCTAAATATATCCTGTAAGGTATACCAAACCAGAACCAGAAACAAACCAAAAAAAAAAAAATGTTATTCAGATCTTAATTTAAACAGAACAAAGAAAAGGCACACTGAACACTATCACACTGAAAACAATAATTCCTTGTGTCTTGAAAGCACTTCCAAAAATGTCTAACCCCTAATTTATACAAAGCACATACGACAACCACTGAGTGGAACTCTGAAGTGTCCTTGGAGAGAACAGCTTGTGTACATAACTGGGGAGAGCAGGATTTAATGTGTCTCTTGGTTTTAGTTGACAGAGCTAGCAAAGCAGGTTGGACTCACCTGACTGCTACTTCCGCTTTCGCTACATTTCCTTTTACTTCCTCAAAAAAAATAAAAAAAAATAAAATACAATTACGAGAAAAAAAAGTGCTCCAGTATTTTGTTACCAGGAGTCCATAGCCTGGTCTCTGCTGCAAAGATTCAGCCTTACAACATTTACCACCATCTTTCTTCTATTAACCAGAAATTTGTAGTCACATACCCTATTCAAGTAGATTTGCTAAGTGCTAAAATAAAACCCATCTGTATTCAGCCTGTTGTAAGAGGAACATGATCAGTTGGCTATAATCCAGTGATTAGTGACTAAACTGTTTGTCATTGAAACATGTATAATCTGCACATTCATTCATTCAGACCTATTTAGTGTCAAGGGCAATTCCATCAAATTATTTCAGATCAAACAAGCGCAACTACATGGCCGACACCCCTGGAGGTTAACGATGTCATCTGGAATACAGCTCCTCCCTGTTAATCAGTGTGAGAAGAAGAATGTTATGACTCATTCAACGTTACTTTGCTGCACAAAACAGTGGTGAGTTCATGCTGTGGACTTAGGGAGCAAGTAACAATACTACAGTTGAAGGCCAGACAATGTGTTCTTATCAACTGTGGGATGGGATTGAGAAGGAACCAACTGACATCTTCAGCTCTAGGGATGCTCTACTCTGGCTTTGCGTCTGGGTTGTGACATGTGATTATCATTCCCACTAAGCCAATGCTCGAGCTGGACCTTGTCCCATTCATGGCTTTGTTCAGTCCCAGCTTGATTATATTGCTTCAGTATTGCCATATATATGTTTTTTTTTTTTACTAACACTGCACTTCACAAGCGTGCACATTTAATATGTATCGTCCTTTCGTGTTCCAAAAAAAACAAAACAAAACAAAAAAACCTGTCGTGTTTGTGCTCTTGGCCGGGCTCCGTTGGGCACATCTCAGTTGTCTGTGTGCTACAAGAAACTTCCAGCTCCAACTGACGTGGCTGCACTGAGCTCAACGTCAGTCATCTGACGTACAGCGGAGAAGAGCTTTCACTCCACTTCTGCCAGCCGCCAGCCTTCTCCTAGGAGACCCAGCAGCCAATGCAGGCACTGGAGAACAAGAAGGGAGGTAGGGAGGAGACAGGATAAAAAACGGAAAAGAATACATCTGCGGCTCACCAAAACCGAAAGTTTCTTCCTGGTGCAAATCGTTGGTCCATTCCTGTACCTGTATCCTTCTCCTCCATTCTCCCATTCACCAGCAGCAAAGCAGATCTCAAGGGTAATACAGTTTGCCCCGACTGACTTGGCTTAGTTAACCAGCACAAAGCCGGTTTGGGAGTCTACTGTCTCCATCATCTCACTGTCCAGAAAGGGGTCAGCTATGGCCAAGCCTTCGTACCCAGATGCAGGAGCTCCAGGTGCCAACCCAGGAGGAGGGGGCTGACCAGGGTCCAATGGGTGACTGTATTGCTCCTGGTACAGGACGTCTCCAGGGGGGCACTGTGCACCAGGCTCGTGGACCGCATAGCCGTAGCTGAGGGCATCCGGCTGCTGGCCCTGGAGCTGGCCTTGGAGGCCAGGGGGCAGGGCTGTAGGCTGTATAGGTGGGTAATGGCCAAGGTAGGGCTCCATTAGAGGGCTGAAAGTTTGGGGATGTTGGGTGTATGGAGGGGAGGCCTGGGGGCTCTGCTGCTGGTGCACTGGGGGTATAGAGCCTTGGACCTGAGGGGATGCGGCAGAGTCCTGGCTGCTCATTGGTGTGCAAGGGGCATATGGGCCCTCCACTATGTGCATCTGGTTAAAATAGGCCTGCATTTGGGATTGCTTCTGAAGATACAGCCTCTTCTGCTGCAACCTGTGGAATATAGAGAGATGCTACTGAAAACATACCGCAAACCAAAAAGCAACATGTGTCAATATGAGAAACGTGGAAAATATAATATTTTAATAAATGGCAACTAAAAATGAAAAAATAAATCAAATTTCTGTTATTTCCATGTCTGGAATAGACTCTTTAAAATCCCATGATATATCAGATGATCCATGACCTGTGGAAACCCTGCATCTACATTATTTGGAATATTTAGAGGATTTTCAGGCATGCTAATTTACATTACATTCACAGGCTAAAGACAGGCTTGTCTGTCAGACAAGTGTTGAGAAGTGCACCACTCCCCCCTGCTCTGTCTTCATGAGGTTGGGTGCTGGATTGTTTAAGAAATTTGACAGCTGAGGTCGCTTGATTCACCGCACCAATGAAGATATAAGTTCTCATTTTATTGACTGATGCAAATTTGTCATTGATGTCATACTTAATGCCACTAACAACAGTTTTGTTATACTTATGCCTTAAACAACATTTCATTCCATTCAGTTCCATTTCATTCCAGTCTTAAAGGGAACCCTGACCGCTAAGGCTTTTATACTTAAAACAAGGTACATGTCCAAAACGTACAATATGACATAAAGACCTAATGGGAATGTTCTGTTTATTGTAACAAGCATGACAAATAGGTAAAATTGGTCCTTTCTGTAGAAAATAAGAGAATTAAATCTCTTAAGTTTTGTAGTGCTCTAGCTAAAGTTGGAAAACCAGCATGATATATTCTAGTTAAATGAGATATTTAGCTTGCTATTTCTTACTCAGTGGTCCTGTGAGAGAGCAACCAAAAAAGGCAGTCTACTAGTAAAAAAAGATTTTGTCTATTTTTAATAATAAATAAATTATTACAGTATACAACATATTGGAACCGTATTAGACATGTACCCAAGGCCTATAAGTCGCAACAGTCAGGGTTTCTTTAAAACCCTGAGATATTCAGCAATGTGGCGTTTGTATACCTGTGTTCGGCCAGCTGCTGTTCTAGGCTGCGTGGAGTCTCTTTACAGAACATCTGGCAGCTGCCAGGGCTCGCCATCAGACTAGGTTTCTGTGAAGTGGTGAGAACAGCTATGAGAAACCTGATTGCCAACACAGTGGGCGATCGGCTCGTAAAAGACTTTCAAGGTATTCAAGGTCATTTTGAATTAGATTTTTCTTGCAAAGGTCTAGCCTTACCGGGATTCTGTGTGAGGGATACTGGGGTTCCAGACTCTGTCTCCTGGACAGAAGAGCCTGAGGGCCACCTGAATACAGTCCCATGCTGTGCTGGTGGCCTCCTTCTCCCTGCATGCAAACACATATACAAGTTAGATGTCAGTCCCATACAGTGTATTCAAATTAAGAAATTAATTATAGGGCCACATTATTTTGAGGGACCCTGAGAGCTGCATGGCACTCCGCCCTACTAAACAATTCTCTTACTCTAAAAAGCCTTAGATTTCCCTGCTCCAAGGGGAAACTCTGTCTTATGAAGCATACAAGAAAGGTTACTCGGTTATCTCCCCCAATTGACCTTTTCTCAAACTGAAATTAATCACATGGACAGCGATGCCAACTTTGTGGATTATTTTTATATTTAAAGAATTAATCTTTCCCACACTATTAATCCCTGTGTGTAGTGAATAAGTGCTGTAGCAGCAGGCACCAGTCACCAGTATGAGGCCTATTACTCTAACAATGGCGGCATTCACAGAGCTCCTGGGATGGACAGTAAACAACTGACAATTGGCTGCTTCTTCTTTGGGTATTACATAAGGTGCGGTGTCTGTGTATCAGCCGGGTGGTGGATGGCGGTGAGAGCAGTTGGGGCAGAGCCAGGTGCCCATTATCTTTAAATGCTGACCTCAGGCCTGCTTCCCCAGTCGTAACCCTTAGCGGATGGAACGATAAAGCTGGTCTATAGTCAGTGGGAAAAGAGCCATCTGTGGCAACGGTCCAGCTGGGGAGGACTGACCTGAAGCAAGGGGTCCAGCAGGTCGTGTGGGTGCGTCTGGGGACTGAGAGGCCCTAAAGAGGGGTTCTCCCCAGAACCCATCTGTTCATAGACCTTGTTGAGCTCCAGGATGCCTTTGGTCCGAGCCAGGTTTTGCAAGTGCTGCCGGAACGCCACCAGGCCTAGAGAAAGAGAGAGGTGAAAAGAAAAAAACAAAAACACGAGACGTCAGTTAGTCCATGAATCACAGAAGTAACGTCTCCTGTGTCTGATCTGCATGGCATATCTGGGCTTCTAAAATAGTGTCTTTTCACACCAGCAGGTGCATCACTGCCATTTCGCCCACACCACCTCTGACTGTTCCTTTGCCGCTGCCCCATGTGACCTAACTCACGCCGCTAATCGGGCTATTTTGGGAGTGCCTGCAGCCTGCGCTTGCACCGTATGACTGATTCACCCTTGTTTCGAGAGTGCTCCAGCATTTTTAGTGACTCTTCACTTCTCCACTGTTCGGACTGAAGAAGAGGCAGGCTAATAAAATATTCTCGAGTTATTTTCAGGCCCTGAAGTGATTGGGCATAATTATATAGGCAAACACAACAGAACGATGGTGCTTCGAAGCAGCCTCTAATTCACTCAATGAATCATCAGACTTTGGGAGGGGGGGAGTTGAGAGGGACAGAGATAAAGAGAAAAGATAAGTGCGAGATAAGAGATAAGAGAGAGACTAGAAGGCTTTATTTAGATAAGTAACATGATGAGTCTCAGTGACGTGTCTAAAATCAAAGTGCCAAGACACCAAGTTGTCTGCTCCCAGCAGGAAACTGGACAGGCAATTTAAAAGCTTCCTGATCTCTCTTCTTCGCACATGAAGAAAGAAATGAATCTGGATCTAATTATTCTTTTATTCTTAGCCACATGACAAAAGTAAAATAATCTGGTCAGATTTCTGTCAGAACGTTAATGTGGCCTAAGTGCTCACCTTGCGTGAGGGAGGTGTCTGATGCTCGGCGGCCCTCTCTGAAGCTGACAGGGGAGCGGTTGTGGGCTTCTCTCCTCTGTGAGCTAAGGGCCTGCATGGCTGGGTTGGGGGGGCGTGCAAATGGTGGGGTCACCCGGCTGATGGGTGTGTTGGCCAGGACAGCCTCGTTGAGAGAAGAAGTGTCCTCCAGGAGGCTCAGGTCACTGTGCATGGAGCCCATGTCATACTCCGAGTCCACACTGCCCAGGGAGGGGTTGTGACCGAGACTGAACAGCTTCCCTACAAAACATTAAATAGAGTGAGTATACACAAATTCCACATCAAGATTCCACACTAGATCGACTCTAGTCTTCACAATAACCCTTTATCTGATATATCATGCCTGGTCTGTCTGCCTGTGTATCTGCAAATCACGTCATCACTAGGCAAGGCCATAGTTTTTAGGTATCTGTTCCCCTGAAAATCAGATTTACATCATGTTCTCCTAATGATCTTATCCTAATGCAGTCTATCAGCCAAGACATGACCAAAGTTAGCTTCTTTTTGCACTGGAGCTACAAAATTAATTAAAATAATAAATAGTGGAAGTGTATACCCATCATGTTTAAACGATTAACTATATCATCCCACACTTGTCTTAGATTAAATCAAGCTAACGTAACAACTTTACTTATCGATTTAATGAGGTTTGAGAAACGTGTATAATGATTTAGGCATGCATGATGCTAAACTGCTGACTACAAAATTCCATTAGTTGTAAGCTACATTTGCCTTATTTAAACTGTTTTGGGAGGCTTACTACATTAGATGTAAGATTAACATCAGTGATGACAGTAAAAGAAACTTCAAACTTCAAAGACATTTCAATGTTGGCATAAAAAAGCCATCACTGTGCCACAGCTGACCTGCACTGGTGAGGACTCCCGGCTGGTTGGTGACCTCGGAAAGCGTGTGTCGGCGCTGGCCAAAGCGAGCCGTCTGGTAGGCATTGAAGATGTGGGCAGGGTCCTCATCGGCATCAGGGTCCTCCGTCTCAATGCCCTCGTCTATAGAGGTCTCCATCATGTTGCTGGGGGACGAGGTGCTGGATTTGCGAGCGACCACTGGAGGCAGAGGGTCCAGCATGCAGCCATCAACCTGCGGACAACAAAGGAGTTTGATTTGAATAAAGTGGTGCCTACTACTTCTACATCTGCTTGTTTATTAGTGACAGGGATACACAGCTGTCGATTTAGACAATATTACAGGGAGTTCATTTTACAGCATCTACTTAAAATTATTATTCAGAGTTAGGACTACAACTAACAGTTATAACTGAAACCTATTCAATCAGTCACCAAGTTGAACAATTGTATTTTTCTGTTTCCTCTCACTTTCGCAGTATTCTGCATCGGTCAGCAGAACGTTCTTTGAAAAGTGACATGTTTCTAACTTTTGCTTTTGGATGTAGATTTTTCTGGAAACTTCACAGGTGAACATTTTCAACAAAACCCTTAGTCATAAAACCTTCTACCATAACAAAAACCTCACTGAAAACATCATTAGGTGTATTAGGAAACTTTCTTGTGAGTTCAGAACATTACATAAGATAGCTGATGACACCATCACCATCCTGCAGTTATACTAATGTTGTCAAGATGGCAACATTTATTCAACATACTTGGTGCTGGTGACTGTGTACTGCTGCTTCATTCTGCTGTGAGGCATGCAGCAAGGTGTTTTACAATTTCAGCATATTAACATACCATCATAAAGTTCTAGCTTTTCAACAGAACTTTTAGTTGTAACTTTTAACTGATGTGAGCACTGTTATTGCACATACTGTGCATTTTACCCACTTGGCTCTGAAAAGTGTCTTCCCTATTTGGTAGTTGATATCTTATGTTATCTTATCTTGTTAATCCTTTGTCATTCACAGTTTACAGTCACACCACCATCCAATCACACGGCAGGAGGGTCAGAATGTCATGCTTATAGTTGACAGCACAAGCTTTGAGAACACATGAGCTAATGCATGGTTGTATGACTGAGTAAGAAAGCAAATGTCTGCGGCCCCTCCTCTTCTTTTCCTCTCCCTTTCTCTTTCTCTCTCTTTTTCTGTCTCTCTTCACTCAGACGAGTGTGTGTGCTGGGGGGGCGGTCGTAGAAGTCTGGAATGCAGGGACAGGAAGTGTGTTTTGGCTGAAAGGGCAGTCAGAGCCTCATGCAGACCCGAGTCCACTGAGACATGCAATCTCGCACACACTCTGGCTCACACGCACATCCTTAACTGACACGGATCATCTGGATGAGTTGCCGGGGAAACCGGAGCCCCGGAGCTGCTTAAGAGAGAGAGCAGCTTTTGTATGACTCCTGATCGCAGTTTCCTGCAGCGTGCTGTGCCAGGAATGCTGTTACCCAACAGAGAGAGAGAGAAAGTGCGAGGCAAGTTACTGCCCCCTACTCCCCTTTCCGTTCTGCCTTCAGACACCAGCTCGTGATGAGGCCTTCTCTGCACAGATCATGTGGCCTCAAGATTATCACCATCATAGGACAAATTATGTAATCCCTGTCCGAGGAGTCCCTCTGTCCTCTATGAGATAATTTATAAAGGAGCCACACACAACTGTCTGATCTAAATTTTAATGTTATATAAACATTTGGTCAAATTTGTTAAAAGGGGTCTATTGTGCTCCTTTTTCATGTCCATAATTGTATTGGGGTCTACCAGAATAGATTTACATAATTCAATTATTTTTCTCATAATGTATTCAACCTCCATCTGAAATGCTCTGTTAGAGCTCCTGTGTCTTTAAGCTCCGGCTACTGATGAGCCCAGTGTGTTCTGATTGGTCAGATTGTCCACTTTGTTGTGACAAAAGGATGAAAAATAAAGGCTAGGCCATAGTTTAATGTGAAAGTATCAGGTGGGCTTCAGAATTGAATTGCACACATGTTCAAATTCGGAAAATGTGTTGACGGCCTTAAGGAAAAATATTGGCATTAATAATTGTGCTAATGCTTTGTTAACGTGTTAATTTCCACACCCCTGATATAAATGTACATGACCATCAGGCTTTGTTTCTTTTCTGTAAGAGAGATCAGCAGAATAATTCACATTTCCACTATTCACTGCTGAAACGTTGTCTTTCTTGTTTAACTCTGACGGCTGTATTTACTTCATTATGTCTAAGTCCTACAAATTGTAGACCTCACTGTTCACTCAGCAATGAGAAACATTTCTCAGACTATTCATTAACAAGAACCGTAAGAAACCATGTGAATGAGGAAGCAGGACTTCGAGCTCACAAGCAGAACAATAAAACTGCAGGGAGGACTAATGCTGGGAACCCAAGACATGCATGCTTTCAAATGCACACTAGCACACAGCACACCTGACACACTGTGTGTAAAAGTGTGTATTTGGTGTTTGCGGGTGGGTGAATGAATCCAGTGCTGGGGCTGAGGGAGTGAGAGAGGCAGACAGGCCGTCTGCGTGGAGGGTCACATGTGCGCGCTGATTATGTGTATGTGTGAGGAGACAGGGGTGGATGATTGGGCTAGGACGAATGGGCAGCTGTCACGTCCGATGTGTGCCACAGCCAGCGATGACTGCGGCCTGAGTCACTTATGTAAGACTGGCAGCTGTGCATGGACCTTATTTATCTCCTGCATTTCCCCCACGGCTGGAGAGCGAGAGAACCAGCGGAAAAACAGAGAGACAGAGAGTGAGAGACGAAAGTAAAGAAAGCCTTCAAAAGAGCCTCCCTCTCCCAGGGGGTGTCTTTGTACAAGGCAGTCACCCAGAGACCCTAATACAATTTATACAACACAAAATGCAGAAACTTAATAAAAATGGCTGCCACTCGCGATTGTATTGATTATCTTAGTAAAGTCAACGCATGCCCCAACCCTGCCCAAGGTAATAATGGCCTATTCCATGCTGTTACGGGATGACACAGCTGCGTAAAGATAGACTGGAATAAACAAGGCAATAAACTGATAATCTACATTTGGAGAGGAGGTTCTTCAGTCTGATTGTCTGGGTGTTGAAAGAAAAAAATCTAATCAGATTGCAACCGAGAAAAATAACAGAAAGGAAGAATGCAAAAAGGTTGCTACACCTCCAAAGCTGTTTGTTTTCAGTCAGTCGCACATGCTCAGCAGTGTATTCATAATTCTAGAGTTAATGTTAGTATAGATATGTGTAGTGTAGTGGGGTAGGTACTGAAAGGAAATCCATTACAAATTACTAATTCCTTACAAAATGTAATGGGACTACTTTTTGCCTCCAGGAAAAATGATGCAATAATGATTAAATTACTTAACTTCTACCTTACTCTGAACTATAAAATTCTTACTCTAAACTATAAAAAACTTACTATAAAATATCTCACTGTATGGGCAGATAATTTTGCTTGTTTCAAGCATTTCTCTTAAAACTAGCATATCTCCTAGTACAGTGACATTATTTCACTGAATAAAATTACTAGGTAAATAAACCAATCTAGAAATAAAAAATCTAGATGAGATCATTATTCTTGCAATGCATTAAAAACAATCTCAAAATGAGAAATATGTTGACTAGATTTAAGTTCATTTACCAAGCTATAATGTTTTGCATTGTAGACCAACTTATTTAAAAATGTAAATTCAGGGGGTCCCATTCCACCCCAGACCTCTCCCATAAAAAATTAATCAGATGAGAAAGTGGGTAAAAGATCAGACAAAGAAAGACAGCGTAGAAAAACCTGACATAAGTGAGGCATAATCTTCAGACATAATGAGTGAATATGACAAGTTAGGTGTGGAGGAACTCCAGCTGCCCTGACCGCAACCCCAATTAACACCTTGAGATGAACTCTGAACATCCATTGTGAGCCTTCTGGTCCAACATCAGTGCCTGACCTCATGAATGCGATTTTAACTGATTGGGCATAAATTCCCTCAGACACACCCTAAAATCTTGTGGAAAGCATTATAAGGAAAGTGGAGCCTGTCGTAGCTGTAATGGAGGGCCAACTCCATATTAATGCCCATAGTTTTAGAATGGGGTGTCAAACAAGCTCTAATAGGTGTGATGGTCTCGTTTCCACATAGTGTACTTGCAGACCACAGGGTGCCAGGCTGGGCAGTTAAGTGAGGTTCAGGACAAAAGCCCTCCCACTGAGTGGGTGTGGTGAAGGGCCTAATGTAAACAGTCTCGGCCCTGGCTGACCCCGGGTGGACTTGGTTACTTAACAGCCCTGGGGAGGTGCGGGGTGTGCATCAGCACTCGGCTGTAGAAAGAGGGACTCCATTCAGCCGAAAGAGAGGCTGTGTGTGCCAGCCTTTAGCCCCCGCAGTCCACAGCTGAAGTAGCGCATAGTGAGCAGCTGTGTGCAATGGCCTGTGTAACGGTCTGGTGGGAGGATTTCGCAGGAAAGCTCGTCTGGGTGCTACCAATACATGGACATGTGTCGAAAAGGGACAGTGAAAGCTGTCTCACTTCCAGGCTGTTCCCATCACTCCTTTGAACTGTGAGCACTGAACAATGGCATGTTTTCTCAGTTCTACTTGACATATGACATAACTGAAATATAAAAAGTCAGCCTTAGGGAAAGCTCGGGACCTAGATGAGTGGTGTTTCAGCACTGCCGTGTGTTGAAAGCTTCTGTCCTGAAGAAAAGATTAAATAGCCCTTTACTTACTTTGGGAGTTCCCACCTCCTCCTCCATGAGGCTGTGCTCAGGGGTACAGGGCGATTGAGGGAAGGCATAGGAGTCAGCGGAGGCCTGGGGCACGCCCGGGGAACGGAGGAGACGCACGTTCTGAGAGAGCAGGCTCACCTGTGGGGTTCCGCTGCTTGACTGCAACACAAAGAAACGAGGCAGAATAAAATCAGGGTGAAAAATCACACATGGATGCAAAATTTCATAGCCCAGTTTCTAGCTATTCAAGTATTTTAATCACTGCCCACCAAACAGATGTGGAATAAAAACAATATGTCAGTGAGCATGTTCTAACTGTCAACAGATCAACCAATTGTAAGGAAAACTGTATCACTGTAACTGTATGTGTAAACATTACTGGTAGTATGAATGACAGTACTAACTTGGAAATAATAAACAATTTTGTCCCCTTGTGATGTCTCTCATTAGTAGGCCTGTTAAAACGATTACAAGCAAAAACCTGATCGCAATTATTGATTTAACTATTTTCCACAGTTATGACAATCGATAAGTTGTGACAAACTCAAGGTGAACTGGGTACATTTTCATCTACTGAGTTGAGCCAAATGCACATATAAAGAATAAATAAGAGAAAGCTGAAAGAACCTTTCCTGAGATGTACTAAAACAATAAAAGTTCTGATCTCTACTAAAGACATACTACTGCGTCTTTATATCCAGTGTTGTATAATATTTGCTTAGTTTAGTATTATCTGTTGCAGCTGGTAGCTACTAAATATTAACAGTAGGAAACTAGATTTACTCTTACTCTTTCAACTTATTCTTCATATCGATGAAGACTTCATGTAAGGAAGTACCGAAAGAATCAGTAAATAACTGTTTCACACTAACAAAACTTTGGCGGGTGTTTTATTATTTTCAAGCAACAGGAAGAAAATGCAAATTTCAAAGGAAAGGCAAGGTGTCCCCAAACTTTTGAGGTGCAGTGTATGACAGGACAAAAGTTGATTTTATATCAGATGTCTTGGCTTACCTTAACCACAGTCTGCTCAGCGATCGTGCTAGGTCTCCTCTGGCGGGCGTCCAAACGGGTCTCCACAGGGAAACTGCAGCGGTGTGCCTTCAGCCTCTCCACCAGCAGGTAGTAGATAGCAGCAAAGTGGTTATAGCTTTTATTCTGAAGAGACTGCAACAGATAGGGACATTTTCCTTTACTTTTCACGTCCTCAATCTGTGTGCAAAATGAGTTTAGAGACTGAATGCTTAAAACAACTTGTCTAAATCGAAATTAAATTTTTTTTTATCAGCCTAGGTAAAAAGGCCTAATAAACAGGGCAAAATCAATAATGATGGATGTGTCAGCAGCATTTAGTAGGACTGTAGAAGGTGCAGAAACTGAAGAATAATTCACAACAATGGCCAAAACTCGAGATTGATGGTGATACTAGACCGTTCCCTCTAGTATCACCGCGTTTGGCAACCCAAATAAAATAAAATAGAGATGAACTTGACTTTGCACAGTTGGCACACTCTTTTATCCTCAAGTAAATAACAAGACTAAGACAAGACCGTAATCTGCAATACCTTTGCTGATGTCCTTTTTAGAAAGAGAATGAAAATGAAATATCCTGAAAGTACATCTTGCAGGGTAGTAAGATTTCCGTCCAGTTGAGAAGCATTTGTTAAGTTCCTGAATTAGCCCACTTTACTAGCCTAATGCAATTCTATCTGGGGTTAACTTAAAGTTGTTGTTTGTTCAGAGCCATTAAATATTAATCTTATCACTGAATGGAACGTCCAGGCTATGACATTTCAATTTCAGCCATCAGAGGTGATTAGACAGATACTTTGCCCCCTACCGATCAGACAGGCAAATCTCTTGCAAATGACATTACCGGACTACTCTGGTAAAACTAATCCGGATTGAATAGGGCTCAAGTGTCCATTGTTTCACATGTAACTGCTATAATATAATAAGCCTTGAGTTTAAGGGGGTAAACAAGACCTCTTGTCCTTACCTCTACAGTTTTGTGCTGGTCGATGCCCAGGCTGTGCATGAGCCGCAGCACCTGCTCACTGTATTCTCCCAGGCCAGGTTCACCCTCAGCCTGCACTGTTTGCTGATACAGCAGTGGTCTTTGCACAGGAACCTCCAGCACCATCCACTTATGTTCCTTTATCTGAGCCACCGAAAGACGTTTAGACGGGTCCAGAACCAGCATCCGCCTGATCAGGTGCTCACAGTCTTTGGTAAAGCAGAGTGACATTTAGAGCTTTTACTTGCCTCTCTTCAGTTTATTTTACATGCACTGCACAACAAAACGCTTTTCGCTAGTTCCAAACTAGATGAAAACATTTACAAACATTTTTCATTTGGGGTCTACCAGAATAGATTTTCATGCTTTTGTTTTTCCAAAACAGAATATGTTTTTCATCCATATTCACCCTCTTTCTGAAACACTGTTAGAGCTCTTGAGTCTTTAAGCTCTGTCTCCAGATGTGTGCTCTAATTGCTCAGCTCATTCACCGCCCTTACAGACTCTTCTCTGCTGGCCAGCTGTAAACACCACTGTGGCTATTCTTATTATGGTGTTGTTCTGACAAACAAAACCGGCTACAAAACTGAACAAACTCCTCCTGACCTCCTGTAGTTGCAGTGTGCGTTATGTGAGGGCAGGTCAAGCCCATTGTTAGGCGAGCAATAAGCATTGTGTTACAAGATGACGCCACCTTGTTACAGAGAAAAGGGCTGGAATTCCAACAAGGTGTTCAAGGCAGCTGGGGCAAGCATTTTCAATCTGGCATGTACTTTGGGCTTTATAACTTTGCAGACCATTTACATGCACAACTAATAACACACTAAAGCATAGTTAAACATAGTTAAACATACACTAAATAATAAATAACAGTGATATATAATAACAATAGTCAAAAAACAAAGCAAACAATTAATTTGTAAAAGTAAAAAATGCACCAAGAACCAACCAATCACTACAGAGAAAAAAAAACGACTGAAAAAGCAAGTAAAAATCAGCTCTTCATCAGCCATGGTACCAATGACTTCTTTATGTTGCCACAACTGGGGCTTATAAAAGCTGAAATCAATCCAAACTGTTGACTTTACTAGAGCAATGAATGGAGGCACCAACGACAGCTCCGATTTTTTGCCCTGCTCTTTTTTTCTGACTATTGGAAGCTGAATGACTCACTTGGCTCACAGAGTAATTCAGAAAGAGTGGGAGTAAGTGAGAGACAGGGTGGGAGAGATAAAAAGAATACACAACAAGGAAGACACAAAGCGAGCAAGAGACAGAAAAAGGATGAACATGAAGTACTCTTTATGGCAGTGATAAAAAGGTCACAGTTAACTTTCTGCTTGGCCTAAAGGAGACAGTGTATGTTTGCTGTGTGGGAGCCAAACAGGAGCGACAGCGCGTACCATCCTCAGGCTGTGTGAAGTGCAGCTGGGAGAACCCTGACAAATGCGGCTCTATAGACGAACAAGACGAGACTAGATGGAGTGGCTGGACACGGTTAGCTCAAACACGCTATCTCATCCAGGAATGCACAGGGCCCTTTGTCTAACATCAGCACCCCTGACGGATGGCTGTCAGACACTGATGGGACCAATTAACCTGATGTCATAAGCCTTGATGGTGAAGTGATAAAAGTGGCAATTTGGCAAAACGTCAAACCTTTGCAAATTTCTCTTAACTGCAGCCAAATGTTTCGAGTCCAAACTTTGATTCTTTAGTGTGGCACTGGAGCTAAGAGATTGAGGTAGATATTATGAAAGACATGGAAGCTTATGTACACTAATCAGATATTGTGCAACACTGTTTTCTAAAACAAGAGACAAAAGTCAGAAATATTCAGTAGAAGATTTAGGATGGCTGCCTTTTTCGGATTCTCTTTTTTGCTTTTTCCCACCACAAAATGTCAAGAAGCTGGGAGGTTGATGGGTAACCCTGAGATGTGTAGTCAGCCACAATATCATTTTCAAACAACATCACTGGACAACTCAACAAGCTTGGAGGAGAATGCAAAGTGTTAATTCTGTTACGTCAGCAAACAGACGCCCATGTTGGCAAGCATCAAAGCTCAGGGTTAAGATTAGAGGGCCTTACTACCTATCCAGAGAAAGTGAGACCAGTTATACTCTCTGGAACTCCAAGACACGGATGGCTGTGGCATTGCCAGGGATCAAACTTGTGCTTGCCCCATGATCAGGTCAACGCTGCTATTAATGGCTCTCACTCGCCAATATCTTCACACCTTTGTGTTTTTAAGTGTGGGCAGATCCTGTTCCTACCCAAGAACAAATCCCACATTAGAAAACATTTTAAAAAATGTCAATTATTTTTAAAAAATCTTTTTTAAGAACGGTTGGTAAATGAGGCCCATTGTTTTTGGCCATGTAAGTACTTACTTTTGTGCATTTTTATAGATAACCACATAGTGTCAGAAACCACACAAGTAAGTCTATCTGAGATTAAATAACACACTGACATGGTGATGACAAATGCACAATGTTTGCATTGACATGGCAAATGCATTATGATTCAGGCAGAGAAGTGGCTATAAGCTTTCATCACTTGTTAGCAACTTTAGCCCTGTAGATCCAGCCCAAAACTAAAACAGCAATCTTCAGACAACAAACATCCTGGCTGATCGAGTACATTTGAGGCTCTGCGCTCTCTCGGGTACGTCGCCTCTTGCAACGCTGCCCTTCCCTTTCTGCTACGAGAGCTCTTCTTTGTGTGCCTCTGAGCATGTTTAATGCAAAAATGGTGGTGAGGAACTGGAGCTACTTGTTTTCAGACCCTTGTACTAACACGGAATGACCCAATGCTTAAAACATCCAGGCCCAAACTCCTTCACAGCCTCTCTCTCTTCACCTAGGAACACTTATGAGAGCAGTCTGGAGACGGCTTATGTAAGAGCTTGGACAGGGCTCATTTACAAACTTTTTGAACAACTTCAACTTTTGGGTACTGCAAAACTCTACTGTGTAAACAGATAAGACTCAGAAAACAGCAGTAAATGCTTAGAAAGAAGTGAAATGCTGAGGTCTGAAGGGACAGTGTGCCGTGCTGTCTGTGTGTGTGAGGTGGAATGTGCTCGCTCCACGGGGATGCAGTCCTGTGCGATGAGGACATGTGGGGAGGAAATGTAAAGGAAAAGCACACTCTGTTCTTTTCGTTCAGGGAAAGGCTCATGTTGCGCGAGTTTGGGGGGGTTAGCAGTTGTGGGGGCTGAAGCTCTTCGATTTTGTTTCAAGGCCTTCGACAAAGCTCCCCCAATATAAGCACAAAGCGCCTTGATAGGAGCTGTTGCATGGGATTAGGTAACGTGACATTTGTGCTCCTCTGTCAAGAACGTTTTCTTTCCTCGTTTTCTCTCCGAGGAAAATTGCCAAAAATTACCCTGTAGGCCATCCGGATGTATAATGAACCTTCCCTCGTATCCTTTGCCCACTCTCCTTATCTCTATCTGTCGCAACCTGCTCATTCATGCCTGGCGTGATCTTGCCTCGTACATGAATTTGTAGGAAACATGCTTTTCGCTCAGTGAGGGCGGGAGCTCAGTCCAAAGGGCTGCAGCCTGTAGCACACAGACCCCAGGTTAACTGTGCTGTTCCATTTACCTTAATAGAGCCCAGAGATGCACATCCAGGAGCCAGGCGCTGGAATGTTCTCATTTGCTCAGCTTGAAGCAGAACAGAACACAGTCTAGGGAGGGTATTTCACAAAGCAGCATTTCTTAATAATCTCAGTAAGCCAAAAGTTGCGGATTGTCCAGCAGGTCTCCCTACCTCTCTCTTATTTCTCCTTGGGCTGAAATTATCCAGCTAACTAAGATATTCTGCACTTGCAAAATACCCTCCAGCCTGTGGCTATAGTATATGAGCTAGAGGAGTGGCTTCTGGTCTTGGTCTTGCAAAACCAGAGCAGACATTATACGTTTTAGTGTAGGGGTCTGGTATTCTGTGACTTTGGCTTTGTCTTCACAGTAATCCACATTCAGCAGCAAACAAAAGAAGTGAAATAAACAGATGCAAAGCAAGCATTAACACTGCTGCTGCTTTCCAAACAACAGGATCTCTTTACCTATAGGAGCTCTTTACCAACATGATCCCACCCATGTTTGCAGTTATTAACAGAAGTACTGACACTGACAGAATAAAGGACATGTTGCTTAAATGAGTGAGACACTGAGCCACAAATTTAACTAAAATGGTTACATCCATTCCCAGATTTTAGGATTTAAACAACTTTATCTTTGCCTTTTCACTTCTTTTACTCTACACTGTACAATACGTAATGACTTAAGATGCAGTTAATTTTTCTCTCGAAAGAAAAGAAACTGCAGGACTCTAAAGGTTGTACTGCAACGATTAGGCATGGTTAGAAGAACTGCACGTTTACAGCAAGCAATTGTTGTGGCAGCTAATACAAAACATTGCAGAGATATTAAATAATGCTGATTATTATGACTAATGCATTAATGTACATGTATTATGTGCAGCTCTTTTAGGTTGAGCGTATTTATCAGTATGTTTGCAGCTCCTCTTTAACATTCCCATTTTGTCAGCGGAATCATATCAGGTGAAGCGGTGGGGCCTTGTTCTATGATCTCTTTAGACACTAAGAAGGTGGGGCCCTCGCTGGTTTTTAGGACAGCCAATAAGAAAATAAACATTAAATTACTCCGTAGTCAGTGCAGAGCAATCATATGGTAGCCCAAAACTATTGGTTTAGAGAATCTCCCTCACCTTCCGTCATGAAGTATGGGATCCGGAAGCGGCCCTCCAACACGCGCTGCCTCAACACAGGTAGCGAGGGACCATCAAAAGGCAGGGCGCCACACACCAGCACATACAGGACCACCCCCATGCTCTGTAGGTACATGTACACATACACATATGTACACCGTGAGAAAAGTCATTGATGTTGTATAACTGGCTTAATTCTGCAGAAGTGATGGGCTCTTAGGGTCAAGGTACAGGTACACCAACTGTAAGCCAGTAAACAGAAGCAGCAGAGGAGCTCACGTGACCTGCTCTCTATTTCTCACGCACAGCAGGTACTATTTGGTTTACATGCTGACGTCAGGCAAGGTCAAAAGGTTGGAAAGGAGCTTGCGCAAACAAGCTGTCAGCTGACTAACAAACCATTCACCACCGAAACCAAGACAAACAGAATGCAGCCCACAAGACCTTGTCTCTCCAGCTATCCTGTGCCAATGCAGTTGTTTAGACATGAGACGATTACCCAGATGTCTAGCTGTGGGCCTTCGTATTGCTGTCCCTCAAACACTTCAGGGGCTGCATAAGGTGGGCTGCCGCACCACGTGGCCAGGGGCTCTCCGGTCTGGAAGAAGTTTGCAAAGCCAAAATCTGCAGGAGAGATAGAGAAAGACATAAAGAAAGAAAGCAGAGTTAAGAGATGAATTGATCTGATAAACTGATCTATACATGCTGCGTCACAAAAAAACATTTCAAATGAATTTTTTTTGCTTTTGTAGGTCACATTCGGTCTAGGTCTAGGTAGCGCAGGTCTAGGTTTTCTGTTGTGTAAGGCTGTTCAGCTGCTGTCAGTGTGGAAAATACCCTGTTTTGTGTGCGGGTCCCATGTCGGCTTGCTACTCCAGTGCTGGCTATCGTGCAAGATTCAGATTTACAAATGTGCTTGGGACACTTTAGATACTATGAAGGAACAGGCAGATGAACCAGGTTGCTACAGCGCCACCCTGAGAAAGATCAATGTTGCTTCTCTAGTCTGTTAGGGTTGCCGATTGCGGGTGAACTAGCTAAGCAATGACCTTTCCCTGCTTTTCTTACGTATTTGAGTGTATTTAACACTAAGGAACACCATAACGGTATAATAAGTTTATGTTAAGGGACCCCTCCCCAGAAGTTTGATTCTGAGACATTCAAGAGGTTTGAAGAGATTAATTAGGGGGTCCTGGACCATGTATTTTGCACCTTGCCTGTTGTAATGGTTGTAGCCTACTTGCTCCTGTAGTAAAGCTAAAGTTACTTGAAAATATTAGCTACTGTAAAGATTGCTGCATTTAAAATTAGATATATATTCCTATGTAAATATTACATGCTCTCACACATCTCTCCACCTCTCTACACCTCTACTGCTTCGTTCAGAGGGGCTCCACAATAGCGCCAGAGTCTGAGGAGTGGGTGAACGTGCCCCCGAATGAAACCAGGGATACATTTCAACACCATGGCTGATAAGAGGGTTCTGGGTTGGTGGAATCTTTCTCTACGCTTGTTAGTTTGCTTGCAGTCTTCAAAAGGCATTTCTTCAAGTAGCAGCAGCAGCAGCAGCAGCGAGAAGAACTTTGGCACAGCTGGGCTAACACTTTGTCAGAGGAAGGTGGATGCTGTTCTCTGCCAGGTACGATCAGCAATTCCACAAAAATACACTGATAAAAAATCTGGTTGATATATTACTGATATGTAAAATACTATTTTCTGTTGATGAATGCAAGCACTTAGTAACACAGCAAACCACTTCAAAACCGTGTTTGCTACGATCCATCTCTGTTAGTGCTTGTGAGCAGGTTTGGAGTTGGGTCTGGGTCAAAAATCAGAAGTATCTTTCAAGCCTGGTTGAGTCAGGCGGTACAGGTTGGGTTCAGGTTTGAACTCCACGCTTGAGCGGTGATGAATGAGGATGAGGAGGATGACAGACTGCTTGAGAGGATGGTGGGTGAGGGATTAGAAGCCTGACGCACATGAAGCCCACCCTGATGGACAGCAGCCTGCATCACAGCAGTGTGCGTGAGTGATTGTGTGATTCAGGTAGTGAAGATAATAGATTTACACCTGTGTGCCATCATCCTGTCACACCAATTATACTCAGACATCTGCTCATTCTGTCTTGTGTCCTCTCATTGGCTTTCACCGCCAAGCACAGTACAATCACTTCACATCTGACCTTCAGCAGAAGGTTCTGTTCTCATTCCGCAGTTTTTCACTCAAAGCTTCACAAAACAAAATCTTTTTTCTATCTTTACTGATGAAAAAAAGAGTTCTTCACTCACAGAAGACAAACCTTAGCAGTAGAGCCAATACGATAAAAACAGAGCAAAAAACCTGTGCAAATATTTTTCATTTTCTAGCAAATACGCACTCATTCTGAAATTGATGCCTGCAACATGTTCCTAAAAATATGTTATGAGGCAGTTTAACACTAGGAACATTGTGCAATGTTCAAAAAAACGCAGGTATTGCAATCACGCCCGCATAAAGGAAGCATCCAGGAAAAGCCTAATCCTTCATGATCAAGGGTGCGTTTCAGCTTTGCTGCTTTGCCAAGAAATGTGATACTGAATAATCAAAAGATTTTTTAAGCAACAGTAAATAAGTGATTACAAGAATTCAACGTTTTCTTGTGCATAATATCATCAAAAGATTCAGGAAATCTGGGGAAATCTTTCTGGGGCAAAGCCAAAAAAACACTCCTAAGATGGCACCGCATTCAATTTAACTGTTAACCCAGGTAAGACTGTACTGTGCCCGGTGAAAGCCATCTGTGAACAGCTTCTCTGGGTTTGAGCTCATCTGAAACAGACTGATGCATAATGGAAACGCGTATTGCAGTCTAACGAGTGAAATTCTTTTCAGACTGTTTACAGAAATAATAGATGTTGTGATCTCTTGGCAAATGAAGAAAAAGACCATTCAGATTGTTTCTGGCATCAAGTCAAAAAGCCCTGGAATGTTTTGGAATGGGGTGCCCATGACAGAGGTCACTTATTTGTCATGTAAAATAAATGAAAAATAAATACACATTTTTGAGCAACATATGCTGCCTTTTAGACAACATCTTTTTCAGGGATGTCCATGATCAAGCAAGCAAGCCGTTTTCCGCACATTATAACAGCATGGCTGCGCAATCAGAGAGTCTGGAGTGCTCTGCCTGCAGTCCACACTTGTTACACCGGTTCGCAGGGAAACATCAAATATTGTGTCTTTGCACTGCTTTTTATGTAATACAGATCAAACAGAAGGTACTAATCACTAATCACAAACTTTTATTAGCATTTCACATTCTGTCTCAACTTGTTTTGGAACTGGGTTTATATGTTTCTATTAGGTGATAATTAATTGTGACAGACTAAGAATTGAGAGCACTGAGGAAATATTCCAATCATTTACAACCTAATCTGTAGCATATGGTCCATTCCCTCTCCTACACCAGAACTTTTGTTCATAAACCTTGTGCTTTTAAATAAGATGCTATTTCCGCTGTGCTGATTACATAAGGCGACTTGATCCGGATGCTTCATGCTATGCTAGCTTGGCTGGCATAGACCATGTTGCATACATATGCCATACCACACACAGATGGCGTATATGATATATCACACCATGATACCAACAGAGAATGGACAGGCCCCTCTACATCAACACCGCACATCATGCTGCAAAAAAGCCTAATCCTTCAGGGCCCTGTTTGTATGGAGAGGAGGAGCTCATCCTCTTTCTAAAGCATGAGACAGGAAAAAACCTGAGGAACAGAAGAGTGGCCAGGGTTTTAACACGGTCAGACAGGCTAGGCAAATGCTTGTAGATTAGATACAGTGCTTGTTCCCAGCAGAACAATGGGGCAGGTTTGCCAAATGTGCCTTGTAAACAGAGCAAGGGCTGATCAAATTCCACCCGAACCAAAAAATGAAATACCCATACTGGAAAAACTGCTGCGTTTTTTACAATTGTGTTTTTAACTGTAAAACAGTACAGCGCAAAAGTCTCAGGTTTCTGATATGTAAAGCTATTTGTCTGGCTTATAATCATTTATTTGTTCAAATACCACTAACATTAGAGTTACAAATTAGCTTAACCATTCCACAGCTCTCTTTGAGGAAGTCTAGTATTTACAGTTACTATCCTATACCTGCTTCAGCGAATCCTTCACGAAAAGGAATGTAACAAATGTTTTACTGTATTTAAGTTTATTTGCACTTATTTTAATGTATAACTGATTGCTAACTGCTAAGATTAACAGTTTTAAAGACTTTTCTTAGGTGACTACAACTTACATACATACAGTGCTGCTTATAAAACACTCCACTCATCTGGCAATCTGAAATGTTCACCAACGTACAAACATCGCACAACAAATATTAGTTCAGCAATGTGAAAGAGTGTGCAAAACAAACATTTGATGGCACCAGGCAGAAACCACCCTCTAAATTCTAATCTAAGTGCTAATCTCTAATCCCCTTCTGACCTTCCGTGGTTACAGTTTCACATTTTCACACTTTCATTTTTTTTTAGTTTTAACTTCTCCATGTTATCATCTGCTAATAAAGCATCTGCAAAAGGCATCGGCAGTACTGAAGATTGTCCGAGGGAGCTTCGGATCTACCAGTGTTTAATTCTGTAACACTGGTCTTAATCCACTTCTTTAGCCCTTTAAGACTGTTTCTGATTCCTTAGAACGGTGTACTTTACCGACCTGGAGAACCTGATTATTGTTTTCATTTGACCCCATTAGTATTCTCAGACAAAAACCATACTTTCATTGAATGCCCTAGGACTGGTTTTTAAGCAAAGCCTACATTTCTAGGGCTAATCCTGAAAAACAAAACCTAAAGACTTTTTAGTGGCACTAATACTTCCTTAATTGGGTCATCAAGAACAGGTGTTTAACCATTTCTTCATTTAATCTCAATCTACTTAACATATTATATTTCTCTATTAATGTGTCAACAGTAGACCAATAGGCAATGACAACTGGGCGTGGTGTGCTGAATAGAGGAAACTTCTATGTAAGGATGGATACTTTCTTGGAATGACCTACATTTGAACATGTAGGGAGGCGAACATACTGCTTGTTCATCTTTTCATAAATTTAGGAACAACACTCCTGACATGAAGCCTGATATTCATTTCTCTCAGCAAATATGGACATTGCTATGACTTGCTCCTGGATTACATTCTGTCCCTCCTTTTAGCCATGTAATATGTGTGATTTCTAAAAGTAGCTTCAGACGAAGGAGGTGAAAAGACAAACGAGACGTTAGCAAACAAAACAGGGACTCAGGACAGGATATAGAATGATGAAAGGATAATAATACGAGGGGAGGTGAGAGTTATTGCAGCTTGAAAGAAAGCTTGAAGGCTTGCAGAAAAAAAAGAAAAAACATTTGAGATGTGAGAGGCAGCAGGCATGGCGAGCGCTCCTCAGATGGGTTGACCCACTTCACAAGCTGAATGCTGAGCAGCAGCGATTGACGTCAGTGCTGCAGCCTGCCCAGAGGCTGACATTGCAGGGGTGAGTCCCTGAACACTCCATATACCGGAATCGCTTAATCTTGCCTCGAACTCCGGAGCTTATTAAAGGTTCACCATGTAACAGTGACTGGTACAACAGAATAGCCAAACTACTCTCTGAGCTAACAAAAGCCCATACAGAGGTCAGCGCAGGCTTTCATAATGGAACCCTTCTGTGGACGCGCCTGGCCTGGCTGTCTTTTTGTGTTCTGGGTTCACAATGACTTCTTGCATAGTGTAAGCACGGCTTGGTTGTGTAAGCCCCTCGGGATCCAATCAAGAAATGTTACCGTGCTATTTCTCAACTGTGCAAAGTCCATCATACGTCTCCCACTCCTACATGTTTGCTTAAGAGGATGACCCAATCTCAAGTCGATCCAGGGGAAAAATATGAACACATCTGCTCCAGTGCATGAGGCACTGGGAAACATAGGAGGTGTGTGTGTGCATGTGCCCTAAACAAAATATACTGTCGTAAGTTCCAGTATAGTCAGTATATTCCAAAAAAAAAAAAAAGGGCGATTGCATAGAAAAAAAATTGGGCCATTGCATAGAAAATGCCTTGTGATATAATCTATTTACATTAAAGGAACCTAACATGATTTTCTGTTTTTCTCTTTCCTTTAGTGTGTTACATAGATATTTGTGCATGTAAACAGGCTGCAAAGTTAGAAAGCTCAAAGTACATGCCTGCAGGAGAAACTCTCTCCCACAGAAACCACTTTTCTCTGCTGCCTGAAATGCCGTGTTGGATTTCCAGCCCTCACTGTCATCATGTACCACAATCCTTATTGCCAACCTCCCAGCAAGCTCTCACACTATCTTACCACTTTCAACTGCTCTGGCGATTGACCAATCAGAGTAGGGAAGCTGACCAATCAGAGCACACTGGACTCATCGGGAGGCAGGGTTTAAAAACACAGGAGCTCTAACAGAGTGTTTCAGACAGAGCATGAATACAGATGTGCACAGTATGAGAAAAAGATTGTGTTTTGGAAAAAACTGAAGCATGTAAATATATTTTAATAAGACTCCCCAAAAAATTCTGAACATATAATGTTCAAATATAAAATAAGCATAGTACATCTGCTTTAATGTAATTAGATTTTTCCTCTTAATTAAACTGTGTTTGTTTATGTGCCATTAAGACTGATATACGTAAAGGATCTCTGTTTTTCTGGCTGAGCTTTATTGTGCTTCGTTTAAATAAAAAAGCAGCTCAGGCCGAGGGTTGGACTAAACTGATGTAGGCTATATCACGAAAACAACTAATTTAACAATATTTCTGCAGCTTTCTATAAATACAATGAAAAGTGAACAGGAATGTTCACTGTTCAATGTAAGGAATGTTTACAAACTTACAAACTACAAAGATTGAACTCTTTTATTTTTTTTAAAAACTGAGGACAATATTCCATAACATACATAGGAGTTAAAGGGGAATGCCTTTCAAAAGTTCTCCATTTTTCAAAAGTTCTGTATAATTAAATATTTAAGATGTAAACAAAAAACCTCATAGTGCTCTGAAACTTGCTGAGTCAGAATTGTTCACAGTGGTGGAGATATGAACCAGATGTCTGTAGAGGTTAATGCCTGCAAAAGCTCCATTACTGAATGCAATGAATTACATTGTCCAAAAAAAAAGGTACAGAGGAGATTTTTGGTGTTATTCTGCATCTTAAATGAGTTTTAAAAGTACTACCTGTGAATATTTATTTCTTCTTGAACCTTTTGTACTTTAGAATACAGAACTAAAATAAAAAGCTTGGAGTCAAGACAAAAGACAGAATATAGTTCCACTCCAGTCACAGTTTGGCACCTGAGAGTACCTGAGTTTGTGAAAGAGTACCTGTAATTATTAAAAACACACACCGTGATGCCTCAAACATTGTATTACAATAGTTTAAGTGATAACATTTTGGCCCGCAACCCAAGTTTTGATTACCACCACCAATGTACTGGTAAATCAAGCTATTAGGTTTCTCTACAATTGGCTTTTTCACATCAAACTGCTCTGAATGCATAAATTTAGAAAAAACGTTGGGATTCTCCTTAAAGAACTTTTCTTTGCTCGTCCTGTGTCAGCGATTATGAAATGATGTAGACACGTGTGCATGGTCAGGGTTGCTTGATCACTTCCATAGTGTCCAGTGCTAAGTTTAAACTCCCTCAGTCCCACACAGACATGCCTCTCTTTCAAGCAAAAGATTAAAGGCTACCCCACTTGTGTGACCTTTCTCTGAGTGTCCATGGCCCTAACTGACTTCTGAGGGCCTGGCAGAACATCACAGAGAGGGCAAAAAGAGAGGGGACCTTTGACAGAGCCTGGTGGAACACCTCACTGTGTGAATAACCACTGTTCCTTTAATTAGATAAAAAGCCCCAATACACAGAACTTCAGAAAGCAGCCTGAGGGCGACAGGTGTTTGAGAAGGAGGGTGCATGGACTCTACAGATATTGCTATTGATTATATAAGTAACAATGGAGTAATTAATTGAGTAACGTACTGGTTATCCAGTAATCAAGAGTTTTTAAAACAGGCAAAAGAGTAAAAATGGACACATATAGTACTTCGCAAAAGTCAGAGAACACCTTTCATTTGACTAATTTCCCTTCTAAATGTTCATTACATAGAACTGTCTGTGCAAACAGACAAGCAAATCACATCCACATTCAATGCAGTAGCCCCCACATACATATCCTGCAGGTCAGTGAAGCGTTATTTGGCTTCCACAGAATATGAGAGCAGAAGACCTGTTAGAGTGCCTCTGTTAACTCCATGACATTGGCAACAGTTCCTCACCTGGGTTTGTGAGGTTGCTAAGTGGACCCTAGAGTCATGGCACCAACTGTTTCGAATTGATGGAGTTCTTTGTGTGGTGCAGACTCGATCAAGCCATGGACCTCAGCTGTCACTGTGCAGGCTGGTGGTAGTTCCATAGTGATGTGGGGTGTTCTCATGTCATGTGTTGGGTCCACTGGTCCACCTAAACACATTACTGACCAATGCCCGCTAAGTTTCACTGCTTGGTGACCATTTGCAGCCCTTCATGGACTTCCAGTACCCCCACAATGATAGGATATTCCAGCAGAATAACGCATCATGCCATTGGGTCCTAGTTGGCCAGAACTGTTTTGAGGAGCATTCTGGAGAGTTCCGACAAACAGTGTGGCCTGCACATTCGCCCAAGTGAGCATTTATGAAATATGGTGGAAAGCTACATTTGAACCCAAGATACTGCACTTAAATAAATACCACAGAGCTGTGGGTGGCCATCCAGATGGCATGGCTCAACATCCCTCCAAACGTCCTCCGTCCACTTGTGGAATCGATGGCACTAGGGAATTGCTGCACTTCGCTGGGCTAAAGGGGGTCCTACACCACACTAGTTCCTGTCCCATGACTTTTGGCATGTCAGTGTAATATATATCAGTATGTAGCATGTCCACACTTTGCCTTTATTACAGCTCCCATTATTTTCTGGAAAAGCTTTTAGCCTTTCAAAGAAATCTGCAGTGATATGTTTCCACACCTCCAAAGTTCAGTCAACAAAAGATTGGCTGCATTTTCTCACAATCCAAATAATCCCAATTACAAACTTCAACTCATCACTCTACAATGCCTTACTCCACATTTCAGATGTCCAGTTTCACTATTCTAGAAAGTATTTTCTTTTCTCAGCAACAGCTTTTGGAAGGCTACACATCCTTTTGGAATCATAGCTGTTATCTTTCTCTGTATGGACAGAAGAATGGACAGAATCACCTTTGGATTCTTCCAAATCTGAAGTAAGACTGGAGCTTGATTTTCTGTCAAAGTTAAAAGCTTTAAATACTGTTTATCTGATAAAGACAGTTTTTACAAAGTCCTGTTTTTCCACTTTGACCTTCTCTTTTCTTGGATTATCTTATCAACAGAATTAGCTCCTAAAAATATATATAACTTGTACATAACTACCACCATGACTGAAAATTACATAAAGTAGGGGTGGACTTTTGCACAGTATATTAAAATAGAAATAAAAAATACCATGTGGCAAAAATACATATAAATTGTGCGTAAATCAGAAACTGTTTTTCAATGAAAATGAGAGCAGAAGGAGCCATCACTATTGCCAAGTAATCACTGCTTGGTCATCAAATAGGTAAATCTGAATTGATTTTTTTTTCAGTTAACCAAGTTTAATTGAGCAAGTATGACAGGTCTTGTGGTGTGTTTGCCTTTATGTGTGCTGTAAGACCACCAGGGAAGAATAAACAATTTCTGAGTAAGTTAAATTACTGTAATATCCAGAGTGGCCAACGTGTTCAAAACAAAACCTGAAAACATGTTTGTGTTCTGTGAAAGTCTCTCTCGCCAGGAAAGCCCATATAGCCATCATCCACAAAGCAGAGCTGTCATTATAGCCGGTGAGCTGGACAGTTGGCCGTAAACACCTCACAGCTGAGAGCAAATGTTGTTTGCGGAGGGCATCCGCTCATCCGGCCCCAGCACAGGATGTGCCCTTGCCCTCGGCTGACTTCATTACCTCCAGCATATCGAATCTTGTTTCTCGGAGCTCCGCTTCCTAATCAAAGCACACCTACTCATCAGGTCTATGGTCGGCAGCCTTGATTAAATTAACTCTCCCTTCAATCATCTCGCAGTCAAGCAGGATCTGACAAGCAACCTTTCACTTGAACCAAGCCAGGATCTCCCCTAAGCCAATACCTGGAACCAGCGCTTATATCACAGCGTTATCCCTCTCCACGCATTTCATTTTGCACAACAGCTCATATTAATACCAGCACCATATGTCTAGATACGTTTAGTGTATGCATATTCCTGGAGGAGCTATGATACTCAGCACCGGTGCCAGCTAGAAGTAATCTGACTGGCCAAAAAGAATTCATGACCTGCTGATGTCACTTGATACGCAGCCGAGGATGAAGTCAGAGATCTGGGTTATAATCAGTGAAGAGGTTTAGCTCAAAACACCCACGCACATGTATCTTAGTCGAACGAGGATGATGTGACTGCACACAAGCAATACTGTACACAAGGGTGTGGAACTAATACCAGAGAATTACTCTTCCACACTGTCATAGTCAGTCAGTCAATGTTTGATATGCTTTCCTAGGAAAAAGAGCAGAGTGTCATATTTGCTATACACTTCCAGGACAGTAATTCAGGATTTGTTTCATGCTGTTTGGCCAGTTTTGCTAACAATTAACATCTTCGCATACATTGTTTAGCTCACGTGTTCAGTAAAACTCACTTCAGGAGCAGTAACCAAGAACCACACCTGGTTTTGTGTTTGAGTTTAGACCCTGCCCAACCCTATTGTCTATGTAGGCGGAATAATCCTATGCATGTCTCTTTTACTGATCTATGTCTGTTTCCTGGCTGTGACACTACAGTCATATGCAAAAGTTTGAACATACACAGTCAAATGACATTTTCATAAAATATGAAATGTACGTAATGTAGCATAACGTTTGCACATTTAATGTTTTATTTTTGCCCAATATGTGAAATTCTGCAAATAAACAGTAATTATGCATCACACGTGCAATTCTCTGTAAAGGATGTCACATCATGTGATCAACAAAATATGTAAGGGGCAGCCAAATATTTGCATATGACATATGTAAAGAGGGCCATAAGGGACATAAGCTTAGAGGGCTTCATTGTGTTTTAATCCTCTGTCATTTCAATGCGTGTACTGACTGCTGCACAAAGTATTTAGTCATCCAATCAATCACAGCACTTGTGCACAATTTTTTTTTTTTTTACCTGCGATCTTGATGTTCATGTGTCCGTCCAGTAGCAGGTTTTCAGCCTTCAGGTCCCGGTGCACGACATTGCGGTTGTGGCAGTACTCTACAGCTGACAGAATCTGCCAGAACTTGCGCCGGGCTTCGGGCTCACTTAGTCGGCCATGTTTGGCCAGGTAGTCTAGAACACAAGCCAGAGAGGGTTACACATCTCACCAATCATGCACACTGTTTAAAATGATACATTCTTGTTTTACTACTTTCATTATGAAAGAAAACATCAAAAAACATGCGATTTTCATACTATTTTTATCACTGATGTCCAGTGAAAGCAACAGCTACTGCAACCTATGAGCATGTATACTGTATGTAGCATATATACAGTCAATGGTTCCAACACCTTCACGACTGTAGCCTCTCTCACTCACTCATTCATACAGTTTGTCGATTTTTTTTACAGAGGAGGCTCTTAAGGGCAAGTAGAGATTTCCATTTTGCTGTTGCTTTTGTTAGTATGCTGCTTGTAGATTTATCAATAGGTCCCTGCAAGCACTGTCCAGTGTAGTCTGCTGAAGGTACTGAAGATATCACTTTAAAAAGCCAATAAGAAACTTCATATGAAAGGGCTCCATGTGGGGATTCAGCCATTGCAATATACAGGGTGTAGGCAGCTTGCAAAAACTACTACAGTTTAAAGGGTCAAACTAAAAATGTCTTCAACAGAAATATATATATATATGTATATACACGCATCGTCAAAGAATAGTTGCACAAATAGTTGCACCCAGAAGCAATCAGCCGACAGGAACGAAACATGCAAATGATTCATTTTTCACGCATGGTTGTGCATGTGACGTATGCAAGGACGGGCCTTATCGCTGTACTTGACTGACCCAACAACCATGATTGCGGACATTCAGGGAGTGTTGATGCCCTCCATGAGTCATCCTGTTAGTGCCAGCACCTTTGGCAGACGGCTGGGACTGGGGCTGCATGACGTAGGACTACATGCACACAGGCGTAATGACGACTACCCTTAACACCACATCAGCATCACCAATGACTGCAACGGTGTCGTGCCAGATTGTCATGGAGTGACTCAGAATGGCAACGGGTCATCTTCAGTGACGAGTCCTGCTTTTGTCTTGGTGGAGACGACAAACAAATCCGGAAGGCCTGGTGTCACTCCACTTCCACCGCTATTGTGAAATATGCAGGAACTGTGTGAGAATATTCAAGCTGCAAGGGATAGATTATCACAGCACACTATTAGGAACCTCTACAACTTCATGCCGAGACGTCTGGCATGTTGCATAAGCAAAACGCCAGACTGAGAGACACTACTTCTGTATGTGTAGCTCAATAAATTTTGCCCATATTAGTCTAAATTCTTCATTGTTTGTTCTCTCTCACTATAGTGTGCACTGTATGTATTTCATACATCTCACTGATAATGCAAGCTACATATAGTTATTCAGTTATGTATATGAGGAAAACACTGATGTAGACTACACAAAGCTGCACGAAAAGAGAAAAAGATGGACTACAGTCTGTAACTACAAAGTGCTTCTTTATGTTAAGCAGAGCTGATAAAATAGCCAATAAATGTAGACACAAACATTAAACCACAGACATCATCTGTTCCCCGTAGAAGAGTGCTGAACATGAAGGTGGCGCTGGTGGTGTTGGAGAGCGATGAGCCACAGTAGGGAGGCCCTGTGGTGTGGGTGTAGGGTAAACATCCCTCTGGATGGTGCAATCATGCGGTCACCACGCCCAGGAGTGCTGGGTCAGCCCCGGCCCTTGGCCAAACCCGCAGCCCTCACACATTCCTGCCCCGCTGTGCACTTACCCCGGGGCTCCGGGAGGGCTACTCTGGCAGTGGGGCAATGCATGCAGGGTGTCATTCTCCACGTGAACTGTTTCGCAAACAACAGTGGTGGTGGACACAATAAATACGATTCAGGGCCTCCATCGTGGCCTCGTCCATAATATTTACCCTGAAAGCCATAAATCCGGCCTTAGCCAACATGCAAGCGTACAGGGTTGTGGGCGGGTGCGAAAGCCACACTGGGCCATCCCGAAAGTGTTTAAAAATGTGGGCAAAGCGTGTTTACGGTGCATGCTGTGCCACAGTGCGGCAGCCACACTATCGCCTGCTCCACAGCACGAGACAACAGGACAAACATGACAAAGCAGTAAAAGAGCAGACTGCTTTGACCACGTCATATAAAAAAGGTTTATATAAAGGATTTACTGCATCTGCGTTACGCTTTAAAGGAATTCATATAAAAATCAGACTGTTTACTTAAGGCCTAGACATGCTATGACGTGATATTATCAATTACAAAAGATCCTGTACTAATATTGACTATAGATTTGGAGCGTTTACTTTTGCTACCTACAATCAACATTTTAATAAACATCAGGCCTAGTTAGCGGGAAAAACAAATATAAAGCATAACGGATAAAGAGGGAAATTCAGAAGAATTCAAACTGACGTGAAACTGATTAGAGAGCAGATGCAACATTCCGTCAACCGTATCCTTACGGACGAAACTTTTCTCGAATCATGTTGCTAATCAAAAAACACACCTGACCAAGGAATGTGTCATACTCCTCTGAACTGGCAAGTAAGCACTGAGGTACTGCATATTTTCACGGACGTCTCTCTTATGGCAGATAATGCTATGCTAGATATTAATACTGTAAAAATGCTATGCTTCCACCTAACCCCACCCTAACCTTAACCTAAACAGCAACTAATTTTATTTGCAGGTTTCGTTGTCTAAACCTTTTAAAAATATAAAAAATTACCATGTTTTCCCCAACATGTTTTCCCTGGGGACATTTGCTCTCCATAAAAGGTTTAATACATGGCCATATCCATTCTCCCTTTGGCTCTACAGTGCTGCTCTGCTGGTGGTAATCACTAGCCAGCGGTACTAAATATCAGTTTAGCATGAGTGTGTGGGACTTGTGGGCAGAATAGAGCTGCACTGCGGTGCTCTAATCTCAAGTGTATTTACCCCTGGGCATTAAGTGAGCTCCAACGATAAACACAAGTGTTCTCTTTGTCAAAGTTCACCATGTCCGAGTCATTCAGCTGACCTAAGAAAAACAGTTAGCACCTGTACGACTGGACTTGCTGTTCACTGAGCCAAACACAAAAGAGGAGCAGTCACACCACTGCACACACGACTGAGTCATGGCCACGCTGTCAGAAGAGGTATGAAGCAAGAGAGCAGCTGAGGAGAGAACTCAGTGAGGAAGGATGAATCAGAGACGGGGACCGCAAGAACGTAAGGAGAGTAGTGTTGGAATGATTAGAAGTATGAATGTAAGTATTGTGTTTTTCTGTGCATCATTATTTTCATAAATATAATAAGCATAAATATTAAAGGTCTATGTTGGATATAGTATACATTAAAATGGTGTATAGTAAAGGCTAGTGTTGCACCAACTCAAGTGAAACCTACTGATACAGGCAATTCAATACAGTGTCATTCAGGGATGTGCACAGGTACTTGAGTCCTCGGTTAACCTTTCGAGGTGCAAGTATACGTTTTATCATGGGGACATGGAGCAAACCTACAGACTACCAATTCAGGGAAATGCCGGTTTTATGTTTCAATAGGACTGTAAAACATTTAACAAATGGTCCACTGACGAGAAAAGACCACATGTTAATGCTGGCTATGAGCTCCTCTGAAAAGGACAGCTTTTATTATTTATTTCCCTTTAGTAATTTTAGAATATTGAAACATTTTATTTCCATAAAGTATCTGTATCAAGCCCTATAATAACACCCAAATACAGAAGTGTACTGAACCTGATACCGGCATTTAAATACCATAGGACAGTCTTCTCCAAGCAGAGTCCTGGATAGCTACCTTCCACCAGATCCTAGTTCCAATCACAATTTGCCACACCTGCACCAGCTAATCAACCTATTCTCAAGTCCTTGATTGGCTGGTACTAGAGTAGAGTAAGTGGTGGGGCAGCTTATTAGATACAAGTTGGAACTTAAGGCTGCAGGAAATTTGCTCTCCAGGGCTAGGATTGGAGACAACTGCCCTATCTGCATTGGCCCTGATGATAGTGCTGAAATACTGTATTGTATTAGCCCTGTTAATGGCGCAGTTCATTATCAGTGTTAGTCCTGTTATCGATATTCAAATACAATCAAGGCCATAATCAAAATATAATCTGATATGCTCAAAATGCTCCCGAATATACTGATAAAAATGTAAATAAAATATTCCTCTCAATAGCTAATAGATTCTTCTCATTTGCATAATCTTAGGATCTGTAAGTGTTCATCAGTTGTTGATGGGACACTTACCATTGTAACACCACACGACCATACCAGCACTTCATGTTAGCAGAGTCTTTATAACATCTCTGACTCATATGAAACAGTACTGTTCACGTCATAAATGCAATTTTGTGTTGGAACTGTAATTATGGAAATAAACAACTATAAGTGAATATTAAATTAAAACAAATATGTTTGGTTAAAACAATTCAATTTGCAAATGCTAATCAATCAACCATTACTAATGTTAGATACCATAGCTAAGTTACCTGAAAAGTTAATCACCTACATGCAGCAACCAACACACGGGCATATTCAACATTAATGTCTTCATGTTGTATTTGTTATAAATCCAACATGAACTCAGAGTAAAGTGTCAATAATTGTAGCAAACGATGAGGAGAAGATAGAACCACAGTACCCACCCCACTATCACACAGATAATTCACTACACACAGACTTCACTACAGGCTAAGCCCTCACTGAACTCAACTATGGCACATATAGTACATACTTAATGTCATGCCCAGATACTCTTTGGTTTTAAGTGAGCTAAACAGATGTTAGGATACACCATTGAGGCTCTTAATGGGGTATTTAGTCATTATATTACAGTACAAAATATTAGATTTCTTAGTGACTGCATGTGTGGTGACCAGCCCTTCACCTGCCATTTGCTGCTAATTATGTAGAATTTACTCAGCATCTGGACACATAAACAGACCTGTTGTACAAAACTCCAGCAGACCTAATATACACCGCTGCAGAGCACCAGCATTTCCTATCCCATGGAGAACGGTGAGAGCCGTTAGAGGACAGAGGAAGGAGGAGACTGGCCGTGGGCAGACAGGAGTGTCAGGACCGATCTGACTCAGATAACATGCTCTTCCTTCTCCCAAACACCCACTTTCTCTAGTACTCTGCATTTGTAAAATATGCATGGCCTACATTCCCATCCCAATCCCAACTTCAAACCGCCGTCGCTCTCTCTACTTCTTACCCTCTCTGTCTCTCTCTCTATCTGTCTCTCTCTCCTTCTTCCGCTCTCTTTCTTTCCCTTATGTTGTCTCTCTCTCTCTCTCTCTCTCTCTCTCTCTCTCTCTCTCTCTCTCTCTTTCTTAGGTATACTTTATGCTATACTCTCTCTCTCTCTCTCTCTCTCTCTCTCTCTCTCTCTCTCTGTGCCTGTGCTGTTGCGCAGCTCCTCATTATTCGAGCTTGACCCAATTTCCAGCTTGCTCCACTGCAGCAGCTCAGCCGGCTCTGCGGCTGTGGGGCAGACAGGCTTTCCTTGGCAAGTTCGACCACAGCCAGGTTCCCCCTGCACACCTCAGCACACACCACACTACACCAAGTGCTTAATGAACCAGTTTGTCTTAGAGGTGGAGAGTCGAGGGCTGCCAATTAAACTTGGGGACTGCTATTGTTGCCTGAAGAAAAAGGGGTGCAGACTGGTCTCCTCTGCTTAATCTGCTTATTATTGTTTTTCTTCCACATCAAATTTCTAATCGGATCAGTCTGATCTACTTTTCGAACTACTGCAAAAGCAAAATAAAATTCTGGTTGATAAATCCAGGCTGTTTTTTTGGCATATCATTTCAAGCACACAGTGCAAAGGCCTTTGGTACTGATACTCTTTTTCCTTTGTTTGTTTGCTCCATTGATAAGGGTTATTTATACAGCTTTAGGGGGAGTTCACACAACAGCAGTTTGTCCCAATTATCAAGTGGCTCTACTGCACATGCACTATTCGTTCATGGTTTTTCTCCATATACATTATCTAGTAATCAGTAAATCAATTTGCATATGTTTCAGATCTGATGTGCTCCTCATTTAGAAAGTCAGCAGAGTCACAGGAACATATTTTTGAACTAAAAGAGACGTGGCGTATGATGAACGATCTGAATTGGAGCCTGATTTAATTACAGAACATAGCGTCCAGCAGCAAGCAACGAATTTATGCTAAAAATTAGCGCTTATAGCCTGTCTTTTTAATTTCACTTTTAACAGCTTCAGTAGGATGACCCTTCATCTTTCATCTCTCACAAATAATAATCTCCTAAATAAAACTAAATTAGTCAATATTTAAATTATTTTTAGATGAAAAGAAGAATGGTAGACCTGAAACCATTTAATTATATCACCTGTGCTGAAATAATTATTTCTCGTTTATCGGCAGGCATATTAAGTGACTGTACTTGTCTTTAAATAAAAATAATCTTAGCTGTAAATGAATAAATAAAAATATCAGTAATTTAGGTTCTGAAATAATGGAATTATAATAAAACAAACGTCTTCGGTCCGTTTTTCCTTCACCGCAAACAGCCATTATGTCTAAAACGAAAGTCAACTCACTGGTTTGAAGCAGTGTTCGATGTCTGACTAAATGACGAGCAGAAGTAGCTTTAATTTGTTTGGATTCTCTTCTTCAAAAGCTCCCCCAGACTTTTTCTGAGACATCGTTCCACCCGTGTTTCTCAGCTTCACAGCTTCACAGGTGAACCGCCAGCGCACGTTGTCACGTGGATTTAATTTTTTAGCAAGCATGCATCATAGCCCAGTTAGAACTTAAATATACATGTATTATTCCCCTTTTAATAATTATTAAAATGTCTTTTCTTGTTCTTGTGCATTTTGTAAGCTTTCGTCTGTTCTACGAAAGAAAAAAAAAGTCACTGTTGTCAATCGACTTGAAGGTTCTCAGTCGACTTAAAGGGTCTCAGACTGACTTCTAGAGGGCAGCCCTATTGCTTACTATCTAATAATGTGATTCAGTCATAAGATTCAGGTACAGGGAGGTACAACTATGCAGAACAACAGTTAACACATATGACTGACAGGTATGTAAACATAAGACATCGACCGAAGAGAACACCAGCATCCAAGATCGATAAACATTTTGAAATGGACGTACATAAAAACATAGAACACAATTCAGTACGTAGGCTTAAAAAATGAACACACAAATATCGCAAAAATGTGGAAACGTTGAATTTTGCTAAAGACAAAATGCAATAGAGGAGATGGATAATCAATCTATTAATAGCTGACTTGCAAAGGTTTGTGGCAGGCAGTGTTTCATTTTGTGTTTGAACCTCAGACAGCTAGATAGCAGTGCTGTAATCCATTTTCAGCCTTTAGACTTTTCCACTTCAACATAAACAAGTAGCCTATGGGTGCACCGCTAACGTTAGCATTAGCAATGTTGGTGTATTTTTATACTATGACAATTTTCCTAAAATTAGACTAAAATATTCCTTAAATTAGTCTAACACCTTGCTTGCTATATTGCACTATATCGCAATATGTAGAATCATAACCCCTATTTCAAGATGCATATCAAATCGCCAGGTTCTTGCTGATACACAGCCATACTCCTTACTAATTCCTCGCCCTGCCCGACGTCTCTGAACTACAAACAATACAGCCATAAAAAGATGGCAAATATCCATAAGACACTTAAAGCAAGAACCTCCCAATCACAACAGACCAGTTTAAGCCTAAGTTTCTTTGCATAACTATAGTGGATAGACTTTTTTCTAGCTTATCTAACTACCTAGCTGATATTCCATGTTGGATGAATGGCTGCCTAGACATTCTTGATATTGATTTGTTAACTGTGAATGACATACTGAGCATTTCACAGGCAACCAGCTAATAATAAAAAAATTAATTAAATTAAAAAAATTTAGTTTTTCAGTGCCTTAAAAAATATGAATCATATAACCAAGGATAAAGGAGTGCTTTTTAGTCACTGTGTGGGCTTCTACATAGATATCAATGAACAGAAGTACACTTTATACAGCCTGTAAAGCTGTCATTTGAATGCCACCTTAGGCCATGCAAAGCGTCTAAGAATTTCTGTTGTCCAAAGTTGACTTTGTTACTTTGTTACAGTGCATGATGATTTTAAGGTAGTTCAGGCTTGGTCATGTCATTTTTACTTAGCAGTTTCAATATAACACAAGACTGAAATTGCAACCTGAACACAATGTTTCCATGAACTTATATGCTCTATGCTGTTTGATGTAAGTCTATGAGAAGTGCAAAGGGCTGATGAGCATTCTGAAAAATAATCTTTCATAATCTGCCTGTGATGGACAGCACAATCTTGATAGTGATGTAGTAAGTTGCATAACAGTATTATCTTGTGCAGCCAGCAATCTTGCAGGACAAAATGGCTTTTCAGTATGTAATACCTGGAAATTTCAAAATAATCTAGTACATCTGAGGAACAACATATATATAAATTGCTGCCGTCGGAACAAGGCCTCTTCAAAATTATGATTTTGCAGGAGAAGGAAAAACATACATTAAAAGTAAAATAAGTCAAAGAAATCAGACGTTTTCACATTTTGAACCACGTCTTCTGATCTTTTCATCATGAAATGTATACACAATGTAACCTGAAAAAGTACACCACATGGATACACAGGAGAGCAGTATGTATACATGCACATGCGCACACACACACACACACACACACACACACACACACACACACACACACACACATATATACACTTATAGATCAAATGTGTATGCGGCTTCTTCAACTTGAAACTTCACTGGATGTCTGTCTCTCATCTTAAACCCAAAACACAAAAAGTCTCTGGACAATCTGTGTGTTCCAGCCTCAACACCCATCTTTATCTTGCTTTGTCAAAACAAGGGCTGTTGCCACATCTAACACGAGGGTCAAGCTGTCCACAGGCAGCTTATAACCCTTCAGTCATTTAGATGAAATGTTGCATGTAACATTTGTTTTTTGTTACAGGGAAAAACAAGAGTTTTCCAGGAGTGATCAAAGTAATCAAAATCACAGCCTTCATAGTGATTAAAGTAAAGGCTTTTGGCTCAGAGTAATATGGCTCGGTGAGGTGTATGTGCACTCCAAACCACAGTTTGCAAGCTAGATGTGAAAAATGAGCTCTGTCGACTGTCAACAAGTGAAATCTCCAGTTGTTGTGAATACAGCCCCTATCAGATGAGGCCAACAACACAACAAACATTTTCGTTATGCCAAAAAGCACCAACGAGAGCCAGACGATTTGGGTTAAAGGACACGCTGGGGTCAAGCACTGCAGGAATTACTGTTTGCATGATTGACGTGTGAGCGGTTTCCTGGTAGTGAGCCACAGTGGGTCATGCACCATGAACAAGAAAACAAAATTATGTAAGCGAGATGCCTAACGATAATGGAAGTTTTCGCTGGAAGAGACTACCCAGTCAAACTCAAGCAGCAACTTGAGTGCTCTTTGTTTTGCCACTGAGTTATGAAAGCTAAGGGCTGGGTCTTTCTGGAGTGTCTGCTATGAAGTTCTATTCAGTTTGTAATGAAAGTCATGGCTACAAAAGCACATACACTAATGGCATCCGTCACAAATTTCCAGTACTGATTGTTTACGTGACCATGATGGCCGTTCAAATACGCCCTGTTTAGTGTGGTCTTTGAGCTTGTTTCATTCTGACCTCTAACATTATCAAAACAAGATAAACCCAGCATGGCTTTTTTTAGGGATGTATTTTGATTCTTTATTTATGTTTAAAGAAAGCTGATAAAACTTTAAATGCATAGTTCAGTCAAGTCAGGCTAAGACTGAATAGCAGAATAGTATCATGCAAATTACAATATGGTAATCAGTGGTTACCTAGTTCCATTCATTTCTAGACACGTTAGCATTCTGTTCTTTTCATACAGTAGAAAGCAAAAAAAATACCCCCCCTGATAAAATTACATGATTTTTGATTTTCTAAGTGAAAGTTATCACATCCTCTACAGAGGAAACACACTTAAATGTGGATTTTGTCTGTATAGGTATAAATAATTAGGTAAAATAATTAGCTATTTATTAACTTATTTAATCTATTCATTTGTAAATAACAAAACATGAAATTAATGTGTCATTACGTTTTACACAAGTCAAATTTTTCTAATGTTAAATGAAGGAAATAAACAGTAATTGTTTACAATGTGCAGAAGTGTGTTCACTGTAGAGGACGTGTTTACTTATTTCACTTAGAAAATCAACAAAATATGCCATTTAAACAGGTGCACCTGAACTTTCGCATACCACTATAAGGGATTTGATCCAAATATATGTTACCTACAGAGACTGCAAAACTGTCCAACTGTCCCACATACCATGTTGTTTTTACATCCCTCAAAAATATGCTTATCATCTTTTATACTAACACAATCATCTTTCTTATTAAAAATGTAGACAAAAGCCTGAAGTCAGCACAAAAATGTGCTTGAACATCTCAATGCACTTTCTCCTTTGTGAGAAAAGGGCTTTTTGATGAGACACAAAAAACTGCCACTCAAGTGTTACAAAATATGCATCTGTAACATTAGAAAAGCTCTTACAACACTGGCTTTCCCTCTGTAAAATAACCATGAGCTGAAAATCACTTACCAAAAATTTCCCCATTCTTGGCAAACTCTGTCACAAGGTAGAGCATGTTCTTGGTCTCCATGACCTGTACGAGAGCAGAGAATAGCTTTAACAATCAAATCCACTATACAAATTCGCTACTACGGATGTACATATATGTAAGCAAAATGTGTGCTACACGCCCAATATGTCTGAAATGAATTTTAATGTGACTTCTTAGGTGGATTGCAACCTAATAAGATTTTAACCATGTGCCATTACACTTAAATGTGTCTCTGGTTGGTCAGATTGAAATCCTATTGCTGTATGGCATGTAGAATGCATATCAGCTCATATAAAACAATCAATCATGTTGTTCCTTGCTTTTCCTATTCAATTTGAAGGATGGTTGCCACATTAAAAATCATAATTTCGCACATTGTTAATTATTCAAAAAAGCAGATGTTTATAACAATTAGTCTCTTATATTTGTCATTACGGTCACAACATCTAGGCAAAGTAAGACTAACCAAACTGGTGCTCTGTTTGGAATTCAGAGGAGAATATTAAGAACCAAACAAGCTGAGAAGTCTCATTTAGTGGTGACAGTCCATGGCAATTTGGCAACGGCAATTGTATAACCTCTGGATATAACGCATCTCAGATGCCCTCCTGACTTGAATCTCTTTAAAATGCTACTTGGGTGCACTTACACAGGCATTTCTATGTGCATAATCTCAATTCAGCTATAATTCTGATAACTGAGACACACACAACAACCAGGTGTAAACAGGTTTTAAGGCCATATGCCTGCTGCTGAAACAGTCCAGCCACCTACAAGCTAGCAACAAGCTTTGAGATAAAAGAGAAAGTAAAAGTTCAGTGATGATATATATGCACCTTAGACGTGGATGTAAGTGTACCTCAGCTATAAACAAAGAATTGTAAAACAATAACAATATGATGCATTATGAGAGTATACCGTGGCCGCTTCAAGGATCATTTTGCCCTGGGTCACCTTACATACACACATCTAATCCTGAAATTTTTAGTTTTATTTTGATGGCATTTTTTGTATATGTTTAGACTTATGCAGTCCGTCTATTCAGATCTGCTGCTGTTGTCAGAGGACATTTCCAGATAACACGACTGAAGGCGGAGAGTACTTCTATGGAAAACTGTCCGCAGCTATTTGTATGATGATATTTTAACAGACAATATATGCTAGTAGTGTCACATAAAAAACTAAAAGTATTTAAATACTTCGATGCATTAAATTTACATAAACAGGTCTAATTATGCTCTTACACATTAATAGCACACATGTAGTTGGTCAGTGTCATTATAGTATTGACAATAGAATACGCTCAGAAATTTATCACAATATCACAAACAGTATCACATTAACGATACAAAAGCACCATAACATCATATCCTTACCAATTTGTTGCATGATTTAAAGAAAGGTTTGTGAGATTCTCCCTCGTATGCATATAAAATAATAAATATAAAATTATATTTGAAAATGTATAATAGCGTGTTTAGGCTCATGCAGCAGTTTTGTACACAACAGACAGGCAGAATGTATCCGATTTATGTCTGAAACCAGCACAGAAGGCTTAGTGCCCCAGCCCTAGAGTGTCTTATGCAGCATGCTAGATGATCCAGTAGGATGACAAAGACAAACAAACCACATGGTGAGAGCACAGTGGGTTCACACACAGGACGGAACAACGGGTCCATGTATAAAGACGGACAAAATGTACAGGGCCTGCTGCTGTCCCCGTAGCAGCATTCACATGTCTCATTTAGTTAGCTGTACAATGGTGTAGGCATGAATCAGACTGGCTCACTGTTGCTTGGCCAGAACGTAAGCTTGATTCATAAAGCCACGACAGAGCCGGCGATGTGTGGGAGGACTCCAAAATTAGCCAAAGAAAACAAAGAGATGAATAGGGCTAAATGTAGGCAGGAGAGAGGATCTATTATAAATCTGATGCGTGCGGCCAGGCCCACAGAAAACACTACTGGAGGCCAATTCCACCGGCTATTGGATCGGATTCTCTGATACATCTGCTTAGCTTGTGTCGAGACGCTCTTGGTTAAATCAACATTATCGGAGCACAACTGCTTTCTACAGGATTTTCACATTTTGCCTTTTAAAGACAATTCGCTGTTGACTAATAAAGTCAGCGCAACAGTCCAAAACATGAATCATGTTCTTAAGGCATGTTTTCCTTTCCAGAAACTTGTCTAGATGGAAGCCATGATCTCAGGAAATTTTCATAACATGCTGACCACAAAGTACTTCTGGTCCAAATCAGCTGCCAAATATGCAAATGCCTGGAAATAACTAGAATCATCTCATGCAAATGTTCGCGTTACGCCGTACAACTGTCCTGCTAAGGTTCGAAGTGACAAACCCCTGGTGTTCTGTCACTTCATCTTTAATGATGGGTTACAGTGCTGTGAAACTGTCATCACGCAGCAATTAGACATGCAAGACATACCCAAGTAGCCAGAGAAATACAGATGCCAAGAAAAAAAGGCAACTTGTGGACAATGCCTTTTCCCGTGCCTGTAACCCTTGTACGTTTTATGGTCCAATGAGACTGAACTGAAAAATGATAATTACGGGGTGATGCTGTAAATATATGACGTGGGGTCTGAGCCACAGATAAACACTGACAAACTGTTGCAGTGCAAAGAGCATGAATATGTGTTTGCGTATGTGGACCCTGGTTCCAGGCAGATGGGGCTGAGGGAAGCTGGGGGTTTGCGATGAGGCGGCGGGAGCCTGCCGAGCAGCCCTCTGTTTACGTGGCCCGAGAGGAAATGACTAATTGACCCATGCGGCCTCAATGGAAGAGCTGTTGGAAATAATGATACACCGCGATTACATAGCCACACTTGGACCGACGCCGCTCGGTTGTATAATAATGAAGCGCTGTTCACATTCCCAACGACCGAAGTGAACCAAAACCTTACGTAATGGGGCTGGGAAGTAGCTCTGAAAAAGGAGTTATCTCAAGTGAAGAGTTTGTCTGCTGCTGGAGCCAGACTAGGAAGAGAAACTTGACTTTCTTCTGTAACATCCAGTAGGACTACGTGTTTAACAAGTACTCATGAAAGTCTGGAGAGATAGGAAGAAGTTAGTCATTAACTACGGCCTGAGAGCTGAGGACATCCGCACTGGTCTGATACAGTAACTGCCAGCAGTTGAGGAGGAAACACAGCAGAACAAGCAGCTTAACGCTTAGAAGTCACAGTTGGAAGCAGCAATAACAAAAGCATGGCGTAGTTCCACTCATCACCCTTAAAAATGGTTCTTCAGGGGTTCTCTGGCAAGTATGTATATGGTTATGTATAGAACTGTGAACACTCAAAGAAACATCTGAACATGTAAATATTTCTTTCCATGGAAACGTCTAGATGAAACCTGATATATATATCGTTATTTAAATCATAGGTTCCCAACCCTGGTCCTGGAGGACCCCCTGCCCTGTACATGTTAGCATTTGCCCTGCTGCCAATACACCTGACCCAACTAACCTACTCATTAACTAGCCCTTCCTGAGTTGAAGCAGTAGTTTTGGCAAGAGAACACAACAATGTGTAAGGAGAGGGGAGAGGGTCCCCCAGGACCAGAGTCGTTCCACACAGAACAAAAAAACAAAAAAAGGGTTCCACTGTTGTCACAGAACCATATTGGTACTATATAGAATGTACAAGTCAGTTTTTAATTGCAAATTAAATGTTTTTAATTGCAGTTATCGTTGCGCATGTTGACTTGTTTTAGATGTGTAGTTTTTGACACTGCGACACAAAGAAACGCAAGAAAGTCAGAATTTCAGACGCAAAGTCGTCTAATGTAAATCAGAATGTAAAGTGAATGTATATGTAATTTTTGTAACTCACAATGTAACAAATATGTTGTTAAGTACTTACATTCCAACAGCGCAGCAGAATGACAGTAACTACAATGACAGTTTTTAAAGTCTCAACTTCCAGCTGGTAATATATTAACAGGGTTAAGAGTTACCTGGTACAGCTTAATGATATGTGGGTGGTCCAGCATTTTCATGATCTTCACTTCGCGATAGATCTTCTCCAGGTTCACAGAGTCCAGCTGGGTCTTGTCTATGATCTTTATGGCCACCTGTTGAATCAAGGGCACAGCAAACACACTACAGTTAGCACCCTGACTAACTGAGGCTGCAGCCTCTGTGCATTTATTAGACCTAGAACTGCCTGTGATGTGAGCAGATCTGGTCCTCACAAGCCCTGGTGCAGATGAAATGCAGGTCACATGTTTTTCAAGGTGCCAGAATGCACCTGTCTGCCAAACCTAAATATCCTGTGCGGGATTAACTAGCTTAAAAATTCTAATCATTTCCACAGGAGGAGCAGTAAACTCCTCGATGTTTCATGCTTGATGAAGTGTTAATCTTCACCGATTTTAGATGAAGTAGAGGAAAGAAAGCACAAGACAGAGGGATAAGATTACACTCTTGGCGTAAGGAAGCACAAGCTCTGTAGGACCCCAACCTTGTCAAAGCAGGGGAGATGTGCATGCTGTGGCCTGGAGCCTGAAGTGAGTCCACATGAGTCCACTTTTACTTCCTTTGACAATGGCAACATCGATTTGTAGAAAGTATAATCATTTGTTTGCATGCATTCTCTAACGATTAACCCCTTAAACTCCAAGGACCTGTTTGTAGGTCCACACTCTCATGACCACATATTAGTTTCACAGAAGTTTTTTATTTAAAATGACTCATAATTCAATCATTAACATGTGATTTACAGTGATTTGATGTGAAATAAGAAACTAGGGAGATATGCTTAGAATTGTTCGCAGCAGTGATGATGGGAACCAGACATCTGAAGAGTTTCACGTCTCTAAAAACTCCCTCACAGAAGTGTATTAAATGTATTGCTTTAAATGGTTATGAATACTTGGCTGCAGGGAGTCGTTTTACAAAACCTCATTTTCTACAATCCCTATATGGTGGATATATAAATATATGTTCCACTATAATGTATAATGTTCCACTACTTTACCATTATCAACATCACATATAAAAACTGGTGGTTTTTGGTGGTAACTAAAATGTCTAGATTTGTGTTATAGGCTCATGGTTGCTATTGTCACCACTGTAAAGAAATCTGAGTTAGTGTGTTTCTTTAGAATGAGCCATTTCACATCAAACCACTCCGATTGACTTTGTTTACAGGTCAACCATTACATTATGCAGACATTTTAAAGACGTGCAGACACTGGTTCAATGAGTTAATACAGTTATTACCAGTGATAATAAAAGCATAATTCAACCTTAATTACTTCTCACTCGTAGCTCATTAAACAAGCGAAGACATCCCATTGAATGTGTGAATTTTACACTTTTAACTGATACCATGACTGTGCTTTTAAGTAGAAGCAGACATGCTGTACTACGGTTTAAATTTGATGGGAAGTTACATCCTTTTATATCTGCCACATTTACGTCATTTCTTGGCTCCAGATCAAACACAATGAAGGGTTCAATAAGGAATACACAGTAAGTCAAATGTAAATGTAATTTGCTGTGTAACTCAATCTGTATTTTAAGGCATAATTGCATTTGAGAAGTATAGCAAAACAAAAGTAAATACTCCAAGATTTAGGACGACTGTATCCCTTTAAGTGTCTACATTTTTCCCAGATTTTGAACTGAATTCAAATTCCCCAGAACTGAACATAAAAAGCAGCCTGAACATGTAAAGTGAGAGATCACACATAACACTTTCACTGACTTTTCAACTGTGCTGATCACTTCACCACAGATCAAACCGAACTATGTACAGCCGGCCACTCATCGCTAGCTAGGAGTGAGTTGACTTGTCCGGCTGACCACTGAATGCCCCCTGAGGTCATGGAGATCGCTTGCACTAAGTATGTTCTTCAACAAGCCCTCAGCTCCTGCTAGTGAAAGCAGTGTTCAGGTAATCCGTGTGAGTGTAGGAAACCAGGATATTATGTGATAGGATGAAGGAGCGGTGCCTTTCCAACAAAAACCAAACAGCCCCACAGTACCATGAGTCACGTCAGGAGCAGCAAGAGAGACGTCAGCCCTGTACAGCATAATCCTCTTAACTATGTTAATTCCCTGACACGTTGCTCTCTGTGAAATTCAACATCTTCTCAGTAGATACTGTTTCGGCAGAGATGTCTGGAACCCAAAAAGGATCCGATGGCTGTGTAAAAAATGTCATGCTGTAACCAAAATGCTGTGATCAAAATTGCAAAACAATGCTTAGGCCTATGTCTCAGAGCCACTGCAAAAGAAAAAAAAAGAAAAGAAAAAAAAAGCCTCCAGCTGCTCAATGAGGGCATGCAGCAGGAGAACATGGGCATCAGGTATGCTTGTGATTGAAGACGTATTATCACAAAATCACTACTGCTGGTTATGCAACAAGGGCACAATTCAGCAGCATGCTCCATATATCCACTTGCAGACGTAAGCCCGAGATCACTTTTGCAAGAACCAACAACAGGGTCAGGCTTTTGACCTGAGCACTTTTCTCATGCTGGGCACATATCAGTATAACCTGCTGGCAATGAGCTGGAAGTTTACAGTCTTACAATGTTCCTACGTCTCCGGCTGCTGCAAAAAGATGTGTAACTACTGGAGCAAGGCGGCGTATCACCCATGGCCCTGAAATGTTGGTTCATCATATAGATATCAACACGGCTGGATACCCACATCATACGCTGGTTATCTTCCAAACAGCCCTGATGTCTGTTTATCGCCATACGTTACTCATAATGCACCTCATCCATGAATGCTTCACAACTTCTCATCTACAGTCCTTCATTGTTCATGCTCTTTATTGTTTTACATAAGCAGACTAAACATATAGGTTAACGTTATATGCTAGCATGTGGAAGGGCATGACGGCAAAGCTATCAACTTGTTTGAGGCACGACAGTGAGTAAATCACTCTGTCGTTGTGAATATAGATCCTAGTTAGGACATTAAAGGAAACGCAAGGTAAAGCCCTCCTGAGTTTCCATAGTGTGCTACACCTACCGGTGCAAATCTGGTATATGTGTGTGGGGGGGGGGGTTGACAATGGTACTGTAAATGTTTTAGCATAATGGCTCAATAAGGATAAATATGATGATAATTAAGAGGAAGAGAAGAGAAAAAAGGGAATATTAATAACTGTTATGGCATATGGTAATAAATGATCAAACACCAGTAAACTGTAAACAATGTTTCATGCTTGATGAAGTGTTAATCTTCACCTACGTTAGATGAAGTAGAGGAGAGAAAGCACAAGACAGAGGCATAAGATCACACTATTGGCGTAAAGAAGCACGGGCTCTGTAGGACCCCAACTTTGTCAAAGAAGCGGAGATGTGCATGCTGTGACTTGGAGCCTGAAGTCTGGACATGAGTCCACTTTTAGTTCCACTGACAATGGCAACATCGATTTGTAGAAAGTATAAAAGGATCCGATGGCTGTGTAAAAAATGTCACGCTGTAACCAAAATGCTGTGATCTAAATTGCAAAACAATGCTTAGGCCTATGGCTCAAAAAGATAAATATGAAGTGCTGGAAAGCATACTGTTAGTGTAGGTTAGTTCTTCTTTCTCGTTTCTCGTTACTGACTAGAACTGAATGAAACAACAGTATCTTTGGGTTTAATTAGAGACCTTGATTGACAGCTATACGATATCTAATATCTGCTCCTTTGCAGCTTAAACTGATAACAGTTAATAATATATAACGCTATAATAATCTCAGACAGTGAAAACGCTGTGTACCCCCTCTCCCACCCCACCCCTCAATGTGCACCAGTGACTTCACCACACCTGAGCTAAGGTCACAGGGCTCTGCCGCGAGTACTTCTTCCACACATGTGGCTTTGTGACAACCTGCTGCTCCGCTCTTCTGTGAGGAACTCGAAATGTTCTCGCAACGGAAATGTGCGGCAGCGACAGCGAGCCAAACTCGAGAAGTTTTCCCACAGCCGTGTAGGAGTCTCAGTCTCTCTCTCGCCCTCACCCTCACTCACCTCGGTCTTGGTGATCCGGTGCCTGGCCAGCTTCACGACGGCGAAGTTCCCCTTGCCGAGAGTGCGCTCGATGTCGTAGAAGCCCACGCGGACCGGAGCCCGGAGCCCTGCTTTTTGGTGACAGTCAGCCATGACCATGCTTTTTGGTAGCAGCGCTCGGGGAGAGGGGAGATAGAAGCCCTGCCACACACACACACA
>CM067488.1:11222523-11407312 GCA_034552555.1 Semaprochilodus insignis
GTATGTTCTTCAACAAGCCCTCAGCTCCTGCTAGTGAAAGCAGTGTTCAGGTAATCCGTGTGAGTGTAGGAAACCAGGATATTATGTGATAGGATGAAGGAGCGGTGCCTTTCCAACAAAAACCAAACAGCCCCACAGTACCATGAGTCACGTCAGGAGCAGCAAGAGAGACGTCAGCCCTGTACAGCATAATCCTCTTAACTATGTTAATTCCCTGACACGTTGCTCTCTGTGAAATTCAACATCTTCTCAGTAGATACTGTTTCGGCAGAGATGTCTGGAACCCAAAAAGGATCCGATGGCTGTGTAAAAAATGTCATGCTGTAACCAAAATGCTGTGATCAAAATTGCAAAACAATGCTTAGGCCTATGTCTCAGAGCCACTGCAAAAGAAAAAAAAAGAAAAGAAAAAAAAAGCCTCCAGCTGCTCAATGAGGGCATGCAGCAGGAGAACATGGGCATCAGGTATGCTTGTGATTGAAGACGTATTATCACAAAATCACTACTGCTGGTTATGCAACAAGGGCACAATTCAGCAGCATGCTCCATATATCCACTTGCAGACGTAAGCCCGAGATCACTTTTGCAAGAACCAACAACAGGGTCAGGCTTTTGACCTGAGCACTTTTCTCATGCTGGGCACATATCAGTATAACCTGCTGGCAATGAGCTGGAAGTTTACAGTCTTACAATGTTCCTACGTCTCCGGCTGCTGCAAAAAGATGTGTAACTACTGGAGCAAGGCGGCGTATCACCCATGGCCCTGAAATGTTGGTTCATCATATAGATATCAACACGGCTGGATACCCACATCATACGCTGGTTATCTTCCAAACAGCCCTGATGTCTGTTTATCGCCATACGTTACTCATAATGCACCTCATCCATGAATGCTTCACAACTTCTCATCTACAGTCCTTCATTGTTCATGCTCTTTATTGTTTTACATAAGCAGACTAAACATATAGGTTAACGTTATATGCTAGCATGTGGAAGGGCATGACGGCAAAGCTATCAACTTGTTTGAGGCACGACAGTGAGTAAATCACTCTGTCGTTGTGAATATAGATCCTAGTTAGGACATTAAAGGAAACGCAAGGTAAAGCCCTCCTGAGTTTCCATAGTGTGCTACACCTACCGGTGCAAATCTGGTATATGTGTGTGGGGGGGGGGGTTGACAATGGTACTGTAAATGTTTTAGCATAATGGCTCAATAAGGATAAATATGATGATAATTAAGAGGAAGAGAAGAGAAAAAAGGGAATATTAATAACTGTTATGGCATATGGTAATAAATGATCAAACACCAGTAAACTGTAAACAATGTTTCATGCTTGATGAAGTGTTAATCTTCACCTACGTTAGATGAAGTAGAGGAGAGAAAGCACAAGACAGAGGCATAAGATCACACTATTGGCGTAAAGAAGCACGGGCTCTGTAGGACCCCAACTTTGTCAAAGAAGCGGAGATGTGCATGCTGTGACTTGGAGCCTGAAGTCTGGACATGAGTCCACTTTTAGTTCCACTGACAATGGCAACATCGATTTGTAGAAAGTATAAAAGGATCCGATGGCTGTGTAAAAAATGTCACGCTGTAACCAAAATGCTGTGATCTAAATTGCAAAACAATGCTTAGGCCTATGGCTCAAAAAGATAAATATGAAGTGCTGGAAAGCATACTGTTAGTGTAGGTTAGTTCTTCTTTCTCGTTTCTCGTTACTGACTAGAACTGAATGAAACAACAGTATCTTTGGGTTTAATTAGAGACCTTGATTGACAGCTATACGATATCTAATATCTGCTCCTTTGCAGCTTAAACTGATAACAGTTAATAATATATAACGCTATAATAATCTCAGACAGTGAAAACGCTGTGTACCCCCTCTCCCACCCCACCCCTCAATGTGCACCAGTGACTTCACCACACCTGAGCTAAGGTCACAGGGCTCTGCCGCGAGTACTTCTTCCACACATGTGGCTTTGTGACAACCTGCTGCTCCGCTCTTCTGTGAGGAACTCGAAATGTTCTCGCAACGGAAATGTGCGGCAGCGACAGCGAGCCAAACTCGAGAAGTTTTCCCACAGCCGTGTAGGAGTCTCAGTCTCTCTCTCGCCCTCACCCTCACTCACCTCGGTCTTGGTGATCCGGTGCCTGGCCAGCTTCACGACGGCGAAGTTCCCCTTGCCGAGAGTGCGCTCGATGTCGTAGAAGCCCACGCGGACCGGAGCCCGGAGCCCTGCTTTTTGGTGACAGTCAGCCATGACCATGCTTTTTGGTAGCAGCGCTCGGGGAGAGGGGAGATAGAAGCCCTGCCACACACACACACACAGACAGACAGCCAGCCCCGAGTCAAGATAACGAGGAGAACGACCCCCCTCCCCTCCTCCTCCTCCCCCCGCTAAAACACGTCTATTCGCATAAACACAGAGTAAATAAGACTCGCGCACGGACTGCCGGACAGTTCGCTTGCTGGTCGACTGAGGAGAAAAGGAGACGTTTAGGAGGACTGAGAAAGTGTCACGCCAGCCCCCTTTTTCTCCCCCTCCTCCTCCTCCTCTCTCAGATACAATAGAGCTCTAATGTTTCAGCTCCATTAGCGCGAGCGCACGAGTTGGACTCGCGCGAGGAGGCGTCGTGTTCTCTCCGTTGACGTGCATTGACGTCAGAGCCTATGGGGGTATTTGTAGAGGGGGCGGGGCTTTGAAGCCGTTCCACGCTTCGGTGCCAATTCGTTGCCAAGGCGACCGCAGCCACGTCTTACGTCAGCCAGCAGCTTTAACTGTTAACTGAAAAAGAAGAAGGAAAAACAAAGCCGCCGGTTTGATCGCCAGTGAGGGGAATCGGTTCGACTCAGTTTTTCAACCTAACCGACTCTGATTCCTTCGAACTGTCCGTGCGATTCAGTGATTCGCGAGTCGCAGTTAGATTCTGCTCAGCGCGGAGAATGGAGTGGAGAAACGCCGAAGCACGCTGGTTGTGTATCTGATACGATGCGGTGAAATTATGAAAAACCGGGTTTAATGGGACTAAAGGTTCTATGCATGTGATGGAATCGATTCGATCGGGTTTTTGAAACGAACCGATTCAAAAGTGCGATTCGTTTCGGAGTCGGACATCGCCAATGTTTTCCCGTCCTGTCAGCAGTAATGTCGTATAAAGGGATTTATTTAGTGTGTTTGACGGATTGAGAGTTGACACTGGGTGTGTGTATGAGAGGCGAATTTAACGACGTTTTTTGTTCTGGGCTGAAAGTTTGAAACCCTCGTCGTGAAACTTGTGCCTGAGAGGCCCGCTGGCTGCTGTGGACCAGAGCGTCAGTCAGCGTCAGCCCGGGGCTTGTTGGCTAAACCAGACAGGCCGTGATTTCAGTTTCAGCAGTCGGTTTCCACCAAACAGACACAAACACTCAGTGAGACAGCGCTTAATTAGCCGCATTAGCGTGGCCAGTACATGAGGGGCTCTGAGCAGAGCAGCCACAACCTTCCTGAAGTAAAACAATAAACAATGACTCGAATAAAAGTGAAAGGCCAAACAGTGAAAAGAGAAAACAGACTCTTCGGATATCGAGTCGCTCATAGAACAGCAGTGAATCTTCTTCTTAGTAACTTACATCTGGTATTTATTTGCACAGGAGCTTAAGTTCTGCGGTACTCTTCACTTTAGTGTAAGTTTGTTGTGAAATAAAGGGCTAAAAGCATTTAGGACATACATGAAGGAATTAAGCAGAACTGAGTGAAAAGGCCCCACAAATTAATTTGAACATGAGTAAAATTATAATTTAAGATACTAAAAAGTAAACATACATCAACATTTGACTTAAGTACACGGGGCTGAATAAAAGTATCTACTCAGATCAAATCAGACCGCTAGCTTTTGTACATTAGTTCAGTTAGTTTGGTAAAATACAGTGTCTCCATTCGCTGAAGACTTGGGTACACAGTTTAAACACATATGTAAAAATATGCTATAAAATGACGACAGCATATAAAAAACAGTGCATCACATACAACAAAAAGCCATTAGAAGACAAATGAACTCACACTTAGCAGGGTCTGCTATCAAACAGCGACATCTGCTGGCCCAACATATTATTGCTGCATTCGGTCACATAAACTGTACACCAATGTCTCGACATTTCGCCCTTTTTATTTTGAAGAGTCAATCTTCTGTCAGTAAACAGTATTTTACAAAACCACACGATGATTTGTAGCACACAGTGATAGTAATTTGGGCAGGACAAGAAGGCTCAAAGCTGATAGCCACCCCAATCAGCGACTGCAAGCAGTTTATCAAGTAAAAAATGCTACAACATTAATTGTAACATCTGTCTGAAGTATGTATATAGTAATGCTATATGATCAGCCTCAGGAATTCTCATAATGAACAGCACTGCAGGATCTAAACGATCATCAGAAACTATTTAATAGCTTGAAATAAAGTGGAGGCATGTGATATATGAGTGTTGGTTAGAAGCACTAGTAAAGTGTGCAAGAAAATATTGATACACTTGAGTCTCACAATATTATGTTTTGTGATGCTGTATCGGTGCTCAGAAACACAGTATTGATTTTTTAATTAGTAGTTTACATGCAAAGACTGATGGCAGACAGCAGTTCATTTTGTGTTGTGTTTAAACCCCTGACTGCTGAAATAGCAGTGTTGTATTCTGTAGCCATTTGACTTGATTTGTGTATATGGTGGTGTGTTTTTTATACTACACTATCATCTTGTTTACAGTATCGCCATTTATTACAATATATTGAATTGTAAACCCCTGTATCATGATATGTATCCTATTGGCAGGTTCTTGCCAATTCACAGGCCTACTGGTTAGTGTAGCTTCTGTTTTCAAAGTCACTGTTTAACAGTCTGATACTCTTTGAGGCAGATCCAACTGTTATTACAAGCCTTGTGGATGCACTGACCAGATGATGAGGAATAACTGACATGAAGTTTTAGTACCACCAAAAAGAGAAGTGGATTTTGGAAGCAAAAGACCAATCATTTATCCCACACATACTGTAAAATCTTAGACAACAGAATACATTTAACATACACTCATGATCAAAAGAATAGGTACACCCAGAAGGAAGTGTCAGATGCAATGCTATTGGGAAGGAAGATAAAGTTTACCAGGAACAATAAATGATGATAAATTTGGACTGATATGAGCAATATTTATTGAGCTACACATACAGAAGTAGAGTCTCTCAGTATGGTGTCAGGCCGCCATGTTTGCTAATGCAATATGCCAGACATCTCCGCATGGAGCTGTAGAGGTTCCTAATGGTGTCCTGCGATAATCCCAATAATCTCATGAAGATTCTGCGATAGAGGTGGAATGACACCAGGCGTTCTGGACATGTGATGCATGTGATCTTGGTGCTTACCACGGTACCTCCACACACTGACTTGTTGATTTGTTGGTCGTCTCCACCAAGACAAAAGTGAGACACATCACTGAGATTGACCTGCTGTCAGTTGGAGTCACTCCATCACAGTCTGGCATGACACCATTGCAGTCTTTGGTGATGCTGAGATGGTGTTAAGGGCAGTCGTTGTAATGGTAGTCTTGCATCTGGCAGCCATCTACCAATGGTGCTGGCACTACCAGGATGACTCATGTAGGGCATCACTGCTCTCTGAATGTACACAAACATGACTGTTGGGTCAGCCAGGTATTGAGATAAGGCCCGTCAATGATTCCGTCACATTTGTGGCCGAGCGCGAAACTTGAAACATTAGCATGTCTTGCAGTGTCAAATGTACCCACCAAGTTTCATTCCTGTCAGTTGATTCCTTCTGGGTGCAACTATTTATTTAACGATAAGTGTATATACACAAAACAGCAACTTTTGAATCTCATATCTGAATTTCACATCCTAAATGTTATGAGCATTACTCAGAACAGTCAAAAGGAACTATAGCAATGTTTCACTCAGCAAAATTTCAAAGCAAAAAAGGAAAACGATGAAATATTGATGGTTTTAGGGTGTAGGATTTCTTTAGCAGTTTGGAATATACAAGCTAAGCAAAACTGTCTTTGTTTTTGCCTTTGAGCTAAAAGACCATTCCAGAATATGAAAAACAAATGGCACTTCAATGGGCATCCGTTGGAGAAGGCCCTCTCTGAGGCGGGACTGGACATTGTTCATATGAGCAGAAAGGTCAGGGCACTTTTGTGAGAGTTTCCGATCCAACTGTCCTGTTCCCGGACACCGCCGTCCACAGAGGAAGCAGCTACGAGGCGATGACACCTCTTCTTTGCACTGGGATTTGGAGACCTGGACCTACTGTCCACCAAAATGACGCCCCTTCACATGACCACTGTGTCTGTCGCTATAGGACATATAGGGCATAAGGAGCATAGACAGGACTAAAGAAGAGTCAGAGTTCCAGCCAGGCACAGCCAGGTGGAAAGGTGGTAACTCAGGCTTGATCCCATGAATGCAGAGCTTCATTATCCTCAGTACCCATAGATGTCATTGTCCACCCATCCTGCCTCAACGGCTGCTGGACTGCGGCAGGCTTCATAGATGTCGTTGGTGACGAATCCCGCTGTAGTGCTCGGCACATTCTCATAGTCCTCAAAGCAGCTGCTGGGACCCCTGACAATAAATGTTTTGCTGATATCCGAGCTCATGTATTCCAGGTGTTCCCCATGCTGGGTGTGGCTGCCTGTGGGAGTGCGGCTACAGTTTTTAAGGGCCCCAGCAGACACCCACTGCCCAGGCACAGCGTAGATGTCATTTTGTTCCTTTTTCCTGCAAAGACAGCAAGAGGAGAACAGCGTTTGACCATATGACAAAAATACAGTCACATTAGTTGAAGGAAATACAGTCATGAAACAGTTGTGACATTTTCACAATACTTGATACATACACAGTCAAGTCACATTATTATGGCCACCAGCTAATATCCAGTGTAACTGCCATGTGCAGCACGGACAGCAGCTAGATGGGTTGGGAGTGATTCACAAGTAGGTTGTCACTGCTATCTGGAGGCACACTGACTGCAGTGAATCCCACAGCTGCTGGAGGGTGTGTGGGGGAGGACCCATAGAGCGAACACAACGATCAAGGTGGTCCCACAGATGCTCAACTGGGTTCAAGTCTGGGGAATTAGCGGGCCAGTGTAGTACTTGGAAGTCTTGGTCCTGCTTTTCCAACCAATGTCAGACATTTATAGTCGTGTGACATGTCTCATTGTCTTGCTAAAAGATCCCATCCACCCCAGAGAAGACAATCAGCATGTATGGGTTTACGTGATCTGCATAGATTCAGACTCAAATCGGTTGAGAGTGCCTTCCACATGGATGAGAGGGCCCAGAGAATGGCATGAAAACGTGACTTTGAGACCTTCATGAGCTACGCGCTGCTGATGTCGAATATAGCAAGTGATCATAATAATGTGACTTGCCTGTGTATTTACTAGTCAGTTAAAGCTTTAAATTTTTGGGATTTGGAGACCTTTTCGGGGGAAATGTGTAACTGTATGCAAAGTTGTGGAAGAACATTTTGGGTTGTGCTTTAGATTCCTTCGATGAGTAAATAAATCTGAAAATCTGCTTCGAAAGTAAACTCTCAAAGTGTCTTCTGAGTATCTACTAGTGTTATCCTAACTTTATCAAAGTTGATTTTGCATTGGAGATCTAAGTATTAAGTCTGTGTGTATGACATTCATATGTAAAGATGTATGGTGCAGTCTGAAAAACTCCCACGAAATCTGACCTGACACCTCTGACTGTCTTATTATTTGAGGCTATACATTATACATTCATATTTACAGTAGGACCGTAGGATTTGAAGAAAATATCTAACTGCAATTTTTTTTTGGCAAACAATAATAATATTAACTGTTTTTCTGGCTTGAGGATTGACTCCTAAATGTAGTGTGCAAGACTGCCAGTTGTGGTTGTGATGTCACAACACATGGAGGATTGGTTCCCTCTGATTTAATTATCTACAGGCAGTTCACAAGCTCTGTGTTATTAGGTTAAATTTCTCTAGGGCTGAACAATTTGGGCAAAATATCCAGTTGCATTTTTCTTCTGACTTTGCACTTGCAATTTAAATTGCAATTATTATCAATATTTTAGTGTTTTTTTTCTCAATTATGTTAAGTCTTTCGATTTTAACAAAATCTTGATTTGACTTTTGAGAGAGGGAACTGTGTGAATGCAGACTATGTAGAGTAAATGTTTTACTGATATATTATTTAACAGCTCCAGAACTCACTTTCTAGCCATGACTCTGTAGCAGAAGACCCCTGAGACCACCAATATCAGCAGCAGCAGTACAGGCACAGTAGCCAAGAGGATGTAATAAACATTGACGTCATCTGAAAGAGACACTGAAAGAAGGAATACACTTGAAATAATGATAATGAGAATTATCATAATGATATTTATACTCATGGTCTAAAAACAGTTGCACAAATAGTTTCACCCAGAAGCAATCAACCAACAGTAACGAAACTTGGTGGGGAGGTTTGACATCGTAAGACATGCTAATGATTAAAGCTTCACGATCATCCCCGCATGTAACGTAAGCAAGGACGGGTCTTGTCGCTGTACCTGACTGACACAACAGCCACAATTGCGGACATTCAGTGAGCAGTGATGCCCTCCATGAGTTATCCTGCACGTGACCACACCACTGGCAGACGACTGCATGATGCACGACTACATGCCCCTAACACCATGCCAACGGCGCAAAAGACTACAATGGTGTCTATCAGATTGTCATGAAGTGACTCAGAATGACAGTGAGAGACACTGACAGACACTGACAGACACTACTTCTGCAGGTGTAGCTCAGTAAATATTGCCCATATCAGTCTAAATTTATCATCATTTATTGTTCCTGGTAACCTTTATCTTCCTTCCCAATAGCACTACAACCCGACACTTCTCTCTGGGTGCAACTATTCTTTTGACGATGAGTGTAATACAGACATGTTTAATAACCACACATGCTATTAAACTGTTATTACTCATTACCTGATGATTCAGAGAATCCTGTTTTCTTTTCATAATCCAATGTAAAAGGCTCCTGTTTTGGCTGTTTTGGAGTTATGTTCCGTATATCTGAAAAGAAAGCATCAGTATCAATCCATTTTCGTTCTTTAGTTTAGTGCTAGAGCTCTGAAGCTCATGTTCCTGACAAACACTGGAAGGCAGCCAAATCTCTTCTGTAAATACATCCCAAACCACATCTAGGTCTTCGTTTAGGTTGTGCAGACTTGTCAGTGTGGTTTAGGGTGCAGTACGAGTGTGAACTATGGCTGCAAGATATGGACATAAAATACTACGTTCAATAATGCTGTTGGACATCATAATAAAGCGGTAAAATATGATTAAAATATTCTGTCCTACACTGATTTGTATGCTGTTGAAACAGAAATCTCAACGTCCTTTCAAGACAATAGCAAAGAAAATACTAAAATACAAAAGCACAGTAAGTTTTATCTATAAAGAAACTGAACACCTAAGCTGTCTTAGCTGATTGACATCTGGAATATGAATTACTATAAAGTCTTATTTTAACCACTGTGCTCTCTGGTGTTAGCATGGACAAACACCTTGAGAGCACTGCTGTAACAGGTGGAAAGTCTATTAATGAAAATTCATCAGGCACAATATCTACAGCAACGTTTGCTTGTGATTCTCATCTGCTTGGTGTCAATGTGGCTGACAGGTCATTTAAAGTTGTGCTATCAATCTTTTGATGTTTTCCTCAGCCCAGGACTCTGCTTTATAAGATCTTGATAAAAAGCTAACCACAGAAGATGCTGTGGACTGTTAAACTAATCTTTGACATACAGTTACGTCTGTACACGTCATATAGAGAACCTACACTCAGAACTAATGTTGTATAATATCTTACACAACAAAGTTTCACTAAACCACTTTTAAATCTGTAAGTCTTTTTCTTTAAGAAGCAATTAAAATAGCAAGATTAAAACCAAGGGTTAAATGTATTACTAAGGATACACTTAATATTCTGTTTTAATATTGACTGATATTTATACTGACTGAATAGTAGCGTTACATCATATTTCTGCTGAGCATTTTTAATAGTCATTTCCCAGCAATTCCTTAAACAAATGACAATATATGGCAAAAACTGCTGGACTTTTAATAGTGATATGACTAAGTGTATAAAAGCAAGTCTCCATTCAGACTGTGTGGAATGAAAGTGAAGTCAGCTGCCATGCAATGCTGTGTGTACCTGTGAGACCAGTGGAATTTCCTGTAGGAGTAGGAACCAGAGTCTTTTCTAAACACATAAGGAGACAAGCAGGGACAGGAGAGCTTACGTTATGGAATAAGTCACTTACGGAATCTCTCACTAGTCTAAACTAAAAGAACTTCAGCATAATACATGGCACACCTTCTGAGTACTTGCATATAAAGTTGTTCTTGGTGTTGCAGTTGGAATCACTCCACTTAAACATGGGGCGGCCCTTGAGAGCAGCTGGAGTGGAGGGCTTGTGGTACAGTGCCACACAATGCTCATAACCACACGAGGGCTCATTCCAGAGCCAGTTCCTGCAACAGACAATGTGATACGTCACACAGCAGCCTTTTTTTTTTTTTAATATCCTAGCATTAGAATTACTGTGGATTGTTAAACAAACGTTCCAAATGTAGTTCCGTCTGTATGATTCATATAAGGAACCTGGATGCACCACTTGTACAAGTTGTACAGTCATTCAAAACAGCATTTATCTGCCGAATCTTTGTTAGGAACCACTAGTGGTCCTTATTAGAGGACATGTAGCTCATTTGTCGCTGTCCAAAGAAAAACAAGTATCTCCAAAATGGCAACTTTACAGGAGAGGGCAAAAACCTAATTTCATTTGAATGTAAGTCAATGGAAACTTTTTTCAAGTAATTTTGGGCCATTTCTCTTGGTTCATTCACCATGAAATTCTTACACAATGTAAACAGCACCTGCTGTGCTCAAATGATACACAAGAGTAATAATCAATAAAAATGGAGATCATCTTTGAACAGCGACAATATCCATCATAACCAGGAGAGATTGCATTTGCAGAAAAGGGGCACAACGAAGGCCAAAGCCTTTTCACAAACAGTCCTGGTTTTAGACTTTACAGAAACAAAACAAGTTTTGAAAATACAAGTTTCGTCTTTCTCTCAGAGCTCAAGGTTGCTCCTGTGCTTTGTTCACTCCTTTAAATGCTCAGAGTAGAGCCTCAAACAACTATAGACCCTTTTGTGCAGACATAAAAACATTAACAGTAAGAAAGGTGACAAGCTCAGAAGCCAGACTCCTGTAGCTGGGTTCCAGTAGCATCGGAGAAAACTGTAGTGACCCACAAAAATCTACACAAATTTCAGACACAAACTAAATTAAAAACGACTGCGTTGATGTCCAACAATGATAATGGACACATATTAACATTCACCTACTGAAGAAAGAAAAGGAATATGGGAAAATTAAAACAACTTCACCAATGCACCCCCCCCTTTTACCTTAATCTTATTCTAATTTCCCCATAATTGGCCCATAAAAGTTCTACTTATCTGTGGGTTGGCTGAATAATGACTGTTGCTGTGCTGTGATTGGGGAAAGGAGGGTCCCTCAAAACTCAGATCTTACAAGTTTGTGATGGGGCTTTCCCAGTGTAGCAGAGCACCAGTGCGGAAGTCACTCACAGGACAACTCACTGTTGTGTGTGTAAATTAGGTAAAATAAGGTCTGGAGTTTCAGATCAGGGATCAGACAGTAGAACAGTCATACAATCTTGCATTCATTGTATGTAATTTTTTTCATGGAGGTTAGTACATTTCAGATGACTGTGTGTGTAAATCAAGTCATCAGCAGTAACATAATGTCGCCAATCGAGCTGAAATGGAACGTGTCTTTTAATGACTTAGGGATTATGTCTTTTTTGTCCAGGGGGATGAAATCCCCATGCCTGCCCCTTAAACTGAGCCCTGGGTATAGCACATTTACATCAAGTCAATCCAGTGACTGTAGCTGTTCATAGGAGCGCCAGGTGCGTCCAGGCTGATCTGTGTGTTTCTGGCTGGTTTAGTGCATTTAAGTAAATCAAAACTCACAGTTAATATAGACTTATTAGCACTCAACACTAACACCAAATGCAGGAGTTCTTGATTGGTGGAGGATGGTTTAGATATAGACCAAAATTAATTCAAAGTTTCAAAGTGACCCAAATAAACTGACCTAAACTGAGCAATAAATATATTCCAGCAGGCTACTGCATGAACCATAAATAACAAACTGCTGCAAACATAAGCCAACAACTGCAAAGAACCTAGAAGCGCACAGTATATCAGCAGCTCACACATATTTTTTGCAGATACATGGAGAAATGTAATGATTATTGGTCCTCTTTTTAAATTATGGATCATTTTGGTGCCACATTATTGTTCATGCACACATTGATGCATGTATAGTCATTAGTGAAAGAATATTTTTGATGGGAAAAATTGCCTCATGAATGAATCACTCACTGGCATGTGTGACAAATGTAAATTGAGCCAGTAATCCATCTTTTTAACTGAGCTTGTCACATGCTTACTGCACACAATGTATGTATTATAGCGTGACATAAAATGCAAAGTAATATTATTATTAACATTATTACTAGTATTAGTACTACTACTTATAAAATAATGGTATCTGCAACAACATAGTTATTGCTGCAGAATTCCATATACATGTATATCTCATACAAGCATCCCTCCAGGCACAGTTACTGTTCATTGGCTTTCTTCAATAACAAACTATAGGAAATGTCAGATTGTCAATCCTCATATCAACAAAGAACACAATTAATTTAGTGATTATAGTAAGGATGCACAATGCTAGTGTGTAAACACTGCTATTTATATTGTAGCTATTTATATTTTATTAAATAATAATAACTAATGAAAAAAATCATAATAATCAGCCATCGACCAATTCGGAAATCGGAACTGGTCATAACAGATCTGTGCATTATAAGTCGATAGTTAGAACTGTCTCTACCAGTTTAGCAGTTTTGTCAGGCTCTGCAAACCTAGACCTTAACACACATTTTTTTGTCCTGGGGGGGTTGAATTCACTTTGTATGCCCCCTTGAACTGAGCCCTGGGTCTAGTACTTTTACCTTAGTCAGTCCAATGACTGTAGTAGATGATAGGAAGGACAGGTGTACCCAGGCCCATCTGTGTGTTTCTGGCTAATTCAGTGCGTTTTAGTATAAAGTAACTCACACTTAAAACAGGCCCATTAACACTCAACACCAACGCCTAATGCAGAAATTCTTGACTGGTGAAGAACAGCCTAGATACAGACCCAAATTAACTGTCTCTAACTGATCCAAATCAACTGAGGGCCAAATATATTCTAGTAGGCTACATCGGCCAATTAGGCTGTTAAGACACTGAAATCGATCACAAAAATTCTGTCCATTCCTAGTCTCTCAAGAACTGCCCCCACCAGTTTAGCCAGTTTATCGTCCTAGACCTTGCTCAAATTGGAAGTGTGTGTGAGTCAACCTTTACTCCTACTGCTGCACAGCTCCTGGTCAAAAATAAGAGGTAGCAGCCAAAATCACACCTGAAGGTGCTCTGGCTATGATCCATCCAGTAATACTGTGAAGAGCAGTCTCCGGTTCCTGAGCCATGATTCCTTCGCAGCCCTATCCAGAAATCCCCATCACTGGCGTGCAAGTCCTGTATGAACTTCTCCATTAGCCTCTGCTCGTTTTCTGTCTCTATGCTGAGCAGCTCTCCGTCATCGTCCCTGCACGTCCGCCTGGCCTCCTCAAAGCCCACCCTGAACCGGCCATCCTGGTGGTGCGAAATCTTATAGCAAGGCTTCTCAGTGCCCCGACGGCATATCCTCTGACCTGTCATACAGTCAAGAAAACACATTCAGTCAAGAAAACACTGTGCACATACGACTAAAGCACATATCATAAAAATCATACACATATACAAAATTCAATCATATACAATATCTCACTAGAGGTGGGCAATAGGACAATATTTATCATTATGATGAGAATTTATGTCCTCACAGTATGCCTTCTTTGAGCATATCACGGATAATACATGTGCTATAGAATGTAAAGTGTATTTATATTGGTATAGTTGAATAAGCAGAGCTTGGCACATACAGCTGACATACCGTTAACCTCAAACACTGTCGTCTCCTCCTTCAAATACAAATCCTTCATTTTACAAGAGGTCGTTAAATTCTGTTACCTAACATTCTTGACTCATGAATCATTATTAATATTAACCTTCAACATCTACATATGACAACAAAGCAGCGGCAATAAAATTGGCCGACTGGAGAGAAGCCTGTGAAGGGGATGTTAGCCCTCCTCATCCTCTTCCCAGGGAACTGTCTATGGACATGGTTGATGTGAATCTTTAAATAGGCTGAAGTTAGTTTCCTGTTCGTTATCTTCTAAATCAAATGTTCGGTTCCACCTTAAATACTACAGCTTGTACAGGTGTAACTAACCAAGTGGAATGAAAATTTGGAATAGGAAGCCAACTTCAGCTCTCACATATTTAACATGATCCTGAACAACTGCAATTCAAAGCTGTTAGTTTGCTCTGCACATTCCACTCCAGACAGTGTCTCAAACTATGAACAACTTTGGAGCAGCGTTTGACACTGAGGAGACTGAAGAGAGAAGTAGTTCCACCTTTATTAGCATCACAACCCCAACAGCAACCTGTAAGTAGCAGCCGTGTGTGTTGATGTCAGGATAGAATGCAAATATCTAGTATACGTAACTCTGGCTACTAGCAAGCTCCAAGTAACTAACATTAGTACAGCCAACTAAACAGTATGGTGAGCTTATTTACATGGAGGTTAGCTTTCTTTTCCTGTCCATGTTCATCCCAACATGTTGTTTTTGTGTGATCACTACAGTGTCTTACTATAAACCAGCCAATCAGAGCCGAGCTCATCAAATTGTTCTTGAGCTCACCAAAAAAGGAAAACATTCTAGGAAAACATTCTTCATTCTAGGACCAGGACAGGATGTCAATGGGCGTGTAAAACTATCTGGACATTTTTCACCCCGGCCAAAGTACCTTCTATGTAAAACATCAGAGAACACTTTAAAAAGCTGAAAAAATGCATTTGGATGTCACAGCAGGGAATTACGTCACACTCAGGTTGATCGTGCTCCAGTGAAACATTTGGAAATCCAAACTGGGTGCCTGCAAGAAAATCTTTCTTGTGCTTGCTCTTTCGGATTACAGAGGGTTTCCTCACTAGTCAGTTTAGCTGTTAGCCAATGTCAGCAATACCATCTGATAACAATGCATTACGTAGTATTTTGCAAATCCAAACTCTTGGAGCTCAGGATTGGTGAGTAGGAAATCCAACTTGTGGCGGCGATCCACTTGAAATTTCCTACTGCAAGCTTGAAAATTCCAACTTCCCATTTCAAACGGGCACTGCAGTATGTGAAATGTTGAATAAATCTTTTTTTTTTTTCCAAATCTTTTTCTTCATTATGTATACTTTATATGTGACTTTTCTGTCTGCTCCAATTGTTTAAATCACAGGAAAAATTGGGATGCATTTTGTGTTTTTTTTGACGCCTTGACGCATAGTGATGTAATACCTTTGTCGCAGAACCCACCCCTACCTACAGCCTTGAAGCTTTTAAAAGACTTTCTGAATTACTCAGCTGTGAAAATCAAAGCTGCCTTCAGATTGCCTGCAATTATACATATATGATGAAATATATGGTGTGTATACTCATTGTCAAAAGGATAGTTGCACCCAGAAAGAAGTGCCGGATTGCAATGCTATATTTACTGAGCTACACATACAGAAGTAGTGTCTCTCAGTATGGCGTCAGGCCACCATGTTTGCTAATGCAGTAAGCCAGACGCCTTGGCATGAAGTTGCAGATTCTGCAGTACGGATGGAGGTGAAGTGACACCAGGCCTTCTGGATGTGTGACGCACGGCAACAATCTGTTCACCGCTGACCACGGTGCCTCCACACACAGATTCGTTGGTCATCTCCACCAAGACAAAAGCAGGACTTGTCAATGAAGATGACCGGCTGCCATTCTGAGTCACTCCATGACAGTCCGGTGCGATGACATTGCAGTCTTTGGCGGCGTTGACGTGGTGTTAAGTGCAGTCATCGTAACAGTCTGCATGCATGTAGTCCTGCATTGTGCATCCGTCTGCCAGTGGTGCTGGCACTAACAGGATGACTCATGGAGGGGATCACTGCTCAATGAATGACCGCAGTTGTGACTGTTGGGTCAGTCAGGTCCCATAAGGCCCGTCCTTGCATACGTCACATACGCGGCCGAGTGTGAAACTTGAACCATTTGCATTTCTCACAATGTCAAACCTACCCACCAAGTTTCATCTCTGGGTAAGACTGCTTGTGCCACTATTCTTTTGATGGTGAGTGCAATATTGGAATATAGTTTTTAGTTTCCAGTATATGCACCACATCATGTGAATGCATGCATAGTGTGTATGTTTATAACTCATACTTTTACAGCCAGTAATGCTGAGCTGTCTAGCTCTTGGCTAAGTCTGAGCATTATCACCCAAACCGAAGAAATCTGGGAAAGCAGACCGCAGCTCGTGTCTAGGAATAAAGATGACAGGGGTTTCAGGGGTTTGAGGTAAAATCCCACTCCCACACATCCTAACACAGTTTGCTAAGCTAGCAGAACTATAAAAGCCCACTGCAGCCCGAGCTTATCAGACAGAGACTAACCGAAAATAGACTTACTTTCAGTGGTTACGTTCAGCCACAACACACACCGTGAATGTTAGGAGAGTTTCAGACTCACGCACAAACAGCCGGACTCACATGACAGCTGTTAGTGAATAGGCCTATTGACCGTCTGACTCTCTCAGAACTTCTCTACACATCCGCACAAGTTACTTACTTGCGAAGCCTTTCAACGCGCAGCCTGGGTGATAACACACAGCCAGAACCGTCCCGATCAGCTTCATAAAATCCATTTCTACATACTCTTCCCTAGGAAGGAGGGCGGGGGGTCTGCTGCTGCTGTTCCAGTTTGTTTTCCAGGAGCTCGTCCTCGGTTAAAGTCTGGAGCCCAAACAGATCAGAGTTTCCAGTGTGACGGTCCAGGCAGAGAGAAAGAGAGAGAGAGAGAGAGAGAGAAAGAGAGAGAGAGAGAGGGGAAGGGGGGCTGTCTGGCTGCTGTAGGCTAACAGGAACAGCACAGCAGCAGCCCAGCTAACCTACTTACAGTCCGCTACTTCTCCTCTTCATCCCCCTCTTCTTCATCTTACCCAGCCCATGTGTTCTGGTCTAAGTCTGCGGTGTTTATTCGACCTAAACGGACTGAAACGCCGGGGTTATGTGGGGTCTTTTGTGGAGCAGTATGAAGACAAAAATGCTTTGAGTCCTGAATAGTTTACATTCACATCAGGCGTCTGTGCTGAACACAGTCTTCCACTGAACTATCAGTGACCGCTGATCGAAGTTTAGCTACAGAACCAGTTTCCGCCATGAAAAAGAAAGAAAACATGCTCTTGTTTTCCCCTCTTCCCCCGTTTTTGGTTGTATGTCAAAGTTGTGAACTTAGTTTCTCGAAATGCCCTGCTAGGAAAAACAGCATAGACCAGCAGGGTTGGTCTCCCCCAAAGCCAGTATACGTTGTGTTTTGATGCTGGTCAAGTTGGGTGTCCACACCGGCACTAGCACTAGGTTTCCTTCAGGGGGAAATGAATTAAGTGTCTTGAAATAAGGGCCAACTTTCTTGAAATTTTGTGTTAGCATCAGAAATAACTAAAACTGCCTAAATAAATAATTGTTACTGGTTTTCAAGATAATAAGCAATAAGAGGAATATTCCTGCACAAAGTCAAAGTTCTGGGGTAAAGAAGTCTTAATGTTGAGTTTTGACATTCTGCTTCCAGAAACATAAAAAATAAAAAAAAATAAAAAAACAAGACAAAAAATCACAGCCAAATGTTTTTCTCCCGTGCCTGACGGAAGTAGGCTTCCGTAGATATCATGCCGGTTTGGGCTTATCAAGCGTATTGATTCATGTTATATGGGTGGGGATTTGTCTGGACTCATAACAGTCCAGTGTGCTGCACATCCAGTTTGGGATAGGAAACGGGCCAGGAAGGAAAGCACTTTTTTTGTCAGCAGCACGTTTCCTTTTTTCTCTTCTGTTTGTTTTGGTAATGCTCTCTTCATTCCTCATCGGAGCTTTATGTCTCATTCGCAGTCGTTAAAGAAAATAAACTGATCTTCCAAGAAAAGCTCAGTTTAAAACTAACATCAAAAAGAATAAAAGAATAATAGGAAAAAATATAGAGGATATGGATAGGGAAGGATATATAGAATATGGATAGGGGAGAATATAGAGGATAGGGATAGGAAAGAATATGGAGGACAGGGATAGGGAAAAATATAGAAGACATGGATAGCGATGAACATAGAGAATAGGGATATAAGGGATAGGGAGGAATATAGAGGATAGGGATAGAGAAGAATACAGACGACAGGGATAGGGAAGAATAAAGATGACAGGGATATAGAGAATAGGAATATAGGGGATAGGGAAGAATATAGAGGTCATGCTAACATTTCCCAAGTTTTTCATGTCTTCATATTATGTTTTCCTGGAGTAATGACATTAGTTAAGGTTCTTCTTGAGTTGAACCAGGTAAGAGCAGAAAAAACGTGGAACCTTGTAGTGAACTACAGGACAGAATTTGGGAATCACTGGTTGGTCTGTTCATGCAACCACCATTAAAAACATATCAATGCCATTTTTACCAAATGTAAGTAAACTTAAAGACAAAACTCTCTTGATATGTATATATGTATATGTATTTGTAATTGTATGTGTTTATGTTTGTGTATATATGTACTGTATATGTATGTGTACATTTTATTCAAATGTGGAGATAAGCACATTCAAAGTAAAGTCAGGCCTTTACTTTCTTCATTGTGTGTTGTTCTTTGGCTCCAGGCCCCGTATTAGTTGCCCACCAAATCTCACAGCTCAATAAACATGGGTTGTTGATGTTTTAACCAGTCTTCAGGACCCCCATTCAGCTTACATGTATGTTCTAGCTCATCTCTCAAAACATCCAGAGCAGGCCTTTAAGCTCAACACAGCCCCTAATTACCAGCTTCAGGTGTGCTGGAACTGGGTAAAAATGGAGCTGCAGAGGTCCTGAGGACTGCCTTGAGACCAGTCATGTCCCTTTATGAGTAACACAATGTAGGCCTTAAAGAGCATCTGCAGCATGAACTCATGCTCAACTTGTCTAATAAAAACCTTGTGCACCATGTGGTGCTGGTAGGCTTTTCTGTTAGGCTGGGACAAGCTGTGAACAAACTTTATAGTAGTACACAATAAGTGTAACGTCTTGTACAACAGGAAATGGAAGAAAACAGCACATATGCCAACAAAATAGAAAAAAGAAAAAGGTCTAGATAGGATATTCAATACTCCCATCTTCAAAAAGTGTTGTCATAGTTTAGTCCACTAGGCTAAGCTAAGCCAGTATCTGGTAACATGTTGTTTTAAAGAATAAAATATTATATGAATGTAATGACTGTAATAAAACTCTGTATATTGCAATTAATATAACAAACACAGCAGTTATATCAAACAAAGCAAAACAGATGTTAATGTTGACAGAGAACAGTGACTGAAGAAGCTTTGACCAAGAAATTTATTCCCATAAACAGTGTACAGTAAGCAGTGTTTGCAGAGAAAGAAGCTATCAGACCATCGAAGGGCGCAAATTATGGAAAACTTTAGTCTGACATAGTTAAAATGTAGAAATGCACCATTCACTACACAGTCCCTACCGTCTATATGTGTAAACTAAAGCAGCACATTTTGAATTGTTTTTGTGATGCTTATGAAATTATTTAGCCTACATCAGTTTAGCCCCACCCACTCACGTTTAAATTATAAGAACTATTTTTGAGTCTCAGGGATAAAAAGTTTGGAGTTTGGAAAATGATCATGTAAAAACGATGACTAATTCCAGACTGTGGAATTATGCATAGTACTTGCAACATCAACCCACACAAACACTTTAAGTGGCTCTAATGGAAAAATAAAATAAACAAAATTCAAGAAAACATGTTGGACATGGCCCATTTAACACAGCAAGCTGTAGTCAGGATATAATAGCTTAAATGATATAGTTTAACAAATTTAGACAATTTCACCTCTGTCCACCAGATGACAGCATTTGTCTTTAGCAGCATTTCTGTTGGTTCACAAAACTAAATATACAGAAACACAGCATGTAAAAATTGCAATATGGCTATATTTAAAGATAATTATAAAACATTTAGCACAAAATATGTTGACTGACTAAATAATTGCCAAATAATTCTTGCAGGTTTAAATGATTGTGTTCAATACAGTCTATATGTATAAACCAAAACCAGCACATTTAATTTTTTTGTGATGCTTACAATGTTTGTATTAATTGCAGTTATAGCTGTATTAAACAGTAGTTAAGCTGTTGTGTTGGTCTTTCTGCCCAGTCTAACTATTTCATTTATTTGATGACAAAACTAAGGCAAAGTAAGTACTCAAGTTCCTGTTTTGGATCTTTGCATTCTCAGAATCAGAAGATTCATTAAACAACATATGCATTATTATACACTGGGTTACCTTGGGACAAATATGAAACAGTGCAGTTAGATGGCTGTGCTGCTTCAATAAGTGCTAACACATTGTTAAGCCTTCTAGAAAACTGTCATAAGAACACTAAGCAATGATAGGACGTACAGTGTGTCTCAAAAGCAAGGAAACACCCATATAAAATTAAAAACAGTTTGGCAGACAGTGATGTAATTTTAGACGCAAGTTGTGGGGGAAGGGTGAACCTATTAGACCAATGGTGCGACAGTTAATGTAACAGATCAGCCACCAGAATACATATGTATGGATGTAAGACTATATAACAAAAACAGAAACCGTGTACTAAAAGATTATTTAACACATTAAATAAATTAATAGAATAAATATATATGTAAATATATAATAAACAGAAACTGTGTATTAAAACATGTATTTAACGTGTGTGTGACAACTGTGTCCCAGGAGCTGTGTCCCATGGGTTTCCATGACTTAGCACCTCCAAGCAAGCTGTACATGACCAAGCACAATGCCAAGCATCAGACAGAGTGGAGTAAAGTGGTGCCACTGCATTCTAGAGCAGTGTAAATGTGTTGTGATGAATCACGCTTCTCTATCTAGAAATCTGATGAATCTGAGTCGGCGAATGCCAGTAGAATGTTACCTGCCTGACTGAATTGTGCTGGCTGTAATGTTTGGTGGAGGAGGGATAATGCTATGAGGTTGTTTTTCTGGGTTGGCCTGAAGAGAAATCTTAATGCTTCAGCATACTGAGACACGCTGGGCCTTTCCCAAACTTTGTGGGAACAGTTTGAGTGAAGGCCCTGTTCTGTTCCAGCTTGACTATGCCCCAGTGCACAAAGCAAGGCCTATAAAGGCTTGGCTGGGTGAGTTTGGTGTAGAAGAATTTGACTGGTCCACACAGAGCCCTGACTTCAACCCCATCGAAGACCTTTGATATGAACTAGAATGGAGACTGCAAGAAAGGACCTTTCAGCGTCTGACCTCACAAATGCTCTTCTGGATGAATGTAATGTAATCATGTAATATATATATATATATATATATATATATATATATATATATATATATATATATATATATATTACATGATTCTTTCATGTATACGGAAAGCACATTGCGATAAGATGTCTGTGATCCATCAGTAAATGCCTCCACGGTAAGAGACACGTGATTAGGCCCGGTAGGAAGTCTCTAGTTTTGCAGGTTGTGTGTGATTGAGCAGATGCCGTTTCAGAGCCTCTGGTATGGAGTCAGAAATCCCTTTCACTTCATATCATCAGAGTAAAGAAAGCTGCTGTCCTTTTCTCTAGATGGGACAATTCCCAGTGTATCTCCTTACGCAATTAAGATGGCATTTTAAATGAGTCTGACTGCCACGGGTCCTTCAAGAAACATGATCATCTGTCATTGTCTGTTGTTGGCGGATGAAAAAGGATACAGTGTAAAGTACAGGGAGACATTACTGTTTGTTCTCCTCTCTTCATGTTATATGAACACTTCTCTCTTTTGAACATAACTTTATGGCGACCTTTTGTTTAGGAGTTAAAGATGGTTTCAAATGAAAGGGTGAAAATAAATGGCACCTTCTCCTCTTATATTCATGAAGGAAAGTTTTACTGGCCGACTGAAACTTCTTAAAGATGGCGACAAAGGGAGTGATATGATGTAAAGGTTTTATACCAAATAAACAATTTCCCCAGAATTAGTTAGGGACTATTATTTTTGTGAATGCATCTGGAAATACAGACGGGTGACAATTTTAAAGGAAAGTGTCTTAGTAAGGTGTTGCTGTGCCTTGGCTACGACTCTAAGTCTCTGGACCTGAACTTGAAGACTAGACCACAATTTTTCCAAACAGTATTCCCTCAATCAGTGCTCTGATAAGGGCTAACACATCAGTTCAAAATATCCCATTGGTGACCACTTTAGCTGACATCAGTGAAAGCCATATCATATAATTTACAGGATTTTCATACTCATCAGTCTATTCAGTGAACCCTCATGCTCTGTAGAACTGACATCTGGGAGGAGACCACACTCATCAGGGTACAAATGGTGATCAGTCAGAATAAACGTATTCACCTGCAGTGACCCTTCCTTCTAAGTGGACCCAAACTGTGCCAGCAAAATAATCCGACGGTATAGAAGACCCCCTCACTGCAGGGGTCAAACATTTAAGCCTGTATTGTTCTCTTGGTGTACACTAGTCTCATAGTGCCAGACATGATCTCGTAACGAGAACATCCGGAGACCACCATGGGATACTGTGGGGTGTTAAATTGGTTATCTTATTATGCTTGTGTTATCTCTGTATTCCCGAGATTAAATACCATGGATTACTGGAATTTGGAGATGGGTTTAAGAGGGGACGGAACCATTACTGCACCAAAAGTCTACCAGGTTATCTTCAGACATGTCCTTTCGTTATGAGATGACATTTGGCCTCTCCAGTCTGATCACGTCCTGACATTCTCAGTCACCTGACGAAAACATGCTGTCCTGCCATTGAATATACGCTTTGAACATTATTTCAAGCTCCATTTACTGGTGTCAAGTCATGTGCAATCAAGGTTTATTTATATAGCGCCTTTTACAACAGATGTTGTCGCAAAGCAGCTTTTACAGAGAATCTGGGTCCAAGCCCCCAATGAGCAAGCCAAGGGTGACAGTGGCATTTTACAATTATATGCAATGTTGAATATAGAGAATAACCAACGACTCTTTGAGTTTTCTGAGAGTCTTATGAGAGTCCTTTGAGAGCCCCATGAGAGTTCTGTGAGAGTCCTTCCATAGACCTAAATGCAGATCATAGTCACTGCTCCTATTGAAGCACTAGCCATTTGACTACCAAGTAATTTTGACGTGTCCTGAAAGTGAAACTTCTTTCAGAGACTTTATCCAAAATCCAGGTCAGCTGGGCCTGCTCAGCATTTGTATATATGCCACAGAGCAGAATAGGATATTAATTGCTTAATAGTATCATGCGACGCACCTGTCTGAATGTACTCATCATGTTTCTCCACTCATCTATTCAAATTTTACCCCGTTAAATTGTCTCTAGATAAGCTGAGTGTCTCTGAATATGCTTGAGATCACAATAAAGGGACAGAAAGTTCTTCATGCTCAGATAGATTTCATGTCATAAATAACCAATTGGCTGGATTCATTACATGCGAGTCATTAGGTGACATTTCTTACCATAGCTTTTGTTCTCTTTTATAAAGTTGTCTTTGCAAGCCGGTTGCCAAACCAGGCTGTTATGGAAATCACAAAACCAATATGAGAATAGAAAAACAAGCACAGTTTGCAATTATGAAAACGCCCATGTGCCATCCGAGAGCATCTCTACCTCCAGTGGATTTAGGTCCCTACCAGTATTGCAAGTATTGCGCTGCATCGCACAGAAAACCTTCTGTCAGTTCACAAACTTTTGACCTCTACTAGCAGACGTCATTGATTGTAAAGCCTAGCCAATTGTCAACTGTCTTGCAGGGAGTGACCCCCTACAGACATATGGAATTATGCAATCTGAGCTAATATTGGATCGCAGTATAGTTTAATGTCAAACGGACTCCATTGAGCAGTTCTACTGCAAAGTGGAAAACAGAAGAGTGTCAAAGTGTGACGCATTGAAGAGCACAATGTGAAATGTGTTCTCTGACCAAGGGGCTTTTTGGGAGAAACATGTCTGCTTGTTTTTTGTCCATTTTGTGCCAGACAATAACCCTTCACTCAAAAAACCTTTTAGCCCATAGCAAGTCAGTCATCTCATGCAACACAATAGTGGGGTGCTTGCATGAAACCTTGGTGTAATGCTGGTTATTTTTGGTGTGCATATTCTAGCATGTTATCACATTTCCTACTTTCATGCCACTTCTGTTCCCAGGAGATGACACCTCATGTAAGGTATCTTGTGAAATGTCTCGTTATTTGATTTAGTGGATTTTTGCTATTAGGGAAGGTTAGAGTTGAGTTACGACAAATGAAAGCAAATGTAATCTTCAGATTACCATTTCATTCATCTTCTGTCCTAAAACTGACTTAAACAAATATAGACAGTAACAAACATCATCCTGGTTCAATTAAATGACATCATTTCAGATTTGTTTCAGTGGTATCTTTGGTGCCTGAATGTCATTCACTTACTTGCCCTGTAATTCAAGAGGTTGGAACAAAATAAAATACGCTCATCAGCAAAAATAGTTGCACCCAGAAGAAAGTGCGGGATTGCAATGCTATATGGAAAGAAGGTAAAGGTTACCAGGAACAATAAATTATGATAAATTTAGACTGATATGGGCAATATTTATTGAGAAGTAGTGTTTCTCAGTATGGCGTTGGGCTGCCATGTTTGCTAATGCAGCCTGAATACATCTTGGCACGGAGTTGTAGAAGTCCTAATGGTGTCCTGCGATAATCCATCCCAGATTCTGTAGTAGTGGTGGAGGTGGAGTGACACCAGGCCTTTTGGACGTGTGATACATGACAACAAACTGTTCATCTTGGCACTGACCACGGTGCCTCCACACACAGATTCGTTGGTCGTCTCCACCAAGACAAAAGTGCGACTCGTGACCGAAGATGACCCGCTGCCATTCTGAGTAACTCCATGACAGTCTGGCACGACACCATTGCAGTCTTTGGTAATGGTGTTAAGGGCAGTCATCGTAACGATCTGTGTGCATGTAGTCCTACGTTGTGCAGCCATCTACCAATGGTGCTGGCACTAACAGGATGACTCACTCAGGTACAGTGATAAGGCCCGTCCTTGCCTACGGCAAGTGCATAGCCGAGTGGAAACTTGAATCATTAGCATGTCTCACAATGTCAAAGTCGTTAAGGTTAATGTATGGGATAATAAGAAGAAAAACAACAATATTTTATTTTTATAGGGCCTTCACAGAAAACTCAGCTTTATGTCAGCTTTAGAGGGTTGTTTTTATGTCGATTTAGGATGAACTTTTCATTTAGATTTCCCCGTAGGAGAAGTGGTGATACATTAGCATGACCTCAGAGACCACTGATAAGCCTCAGGAACAGAACGGCCAGGTTCCAGTTTGCTAAAAAGTTCCTAAAAAAAAAAAAAAAGAAAAAGTCTGTGGAGTTCTGGGACAAAGTCTGTTGGATAGAATAGATGAAGATTAATGGAGTGATAGAAAGAGTGAAAATGTGCAGGAATAAACAGAAGTGCTCATGATCCAAAGCACACAGCCTTATTTATAAAACATGATAGCATGGGCAGGTTTGACTGGGAGCTGCTTCACTTGTCTAAATAGATGATATGACAGCCGATGGCAGCAGCAGGATGAATTCTGAAGTTTGTGGATGCGGGTATCCTTGCAGAACTTACCAAATCTCAAGGTTCCTTCAGGTAGAAGTGTTTTAGGGTCAAAAAAGTAAAGTACTTTCACTGATCTAATCAATCAGCTGCCCTCTAAGTACACGATTTATTTAGAGAAGTCCAAATGTAAAGCAAAATACTTTCTGGCAATAGTTGCATTACAGGCCTTGTTTAGACAGTCAGTGATTAGACAATAAAAGATTTTACTCGCTCCAGTCACTTACAGTGCTGAAGAGTAGTCTTGGGAGAATCACTTATTCCAAAAGACGATTATTATTTGTAGAGCAAGCAAAACATTCCACTTTCGCCCAACCAGTTGAAATGATCTTAACACTATAAAGCTTTTGGGATATTTGGCCCAGTTTTACTAACAGAAACTCAAAATGATCCCAGTATCTCATTGAAAAGTAATGCATGTAGAAGTACTGAAACATTAGCAAAACAATCATTAGCTCATCTTTCCTTTATGCAGGTTAGTATTTAGTATTAATTTTAGTCAGTTTTGTCTCTTCTTTTGCTTGAAGACTTTTAAAGACGGACTGGAGTTCACAAAACTGATGCTTAACCAGGACTGATACACTTTTTGCTTTAAAATGGACAGTTTGGCTGATTTGGAACATCTCCTGTCTCTTTCTATGATCATTTTTATGCTTGAATTTAATATTTTACCATACCTGTGCTGCTTCTTACATATGTATTTTGCCAAGAGACAAAATGTATGTTTTCTTAAGCAATACATTTCAGAATGTTTATGAAATATTAAGCCTGGACTGTTAGATGGTGGCTCTCTAGCAGGAGCGTAACTACAACCTTTAGAACGGGGAGAACAGGTAAGACTCAGGGATTGTACTGGAGTGGCACATCCCAGGAAACAACACAGTGTTATTGTATTAAAATGGCATAAACAGTGATGCTTTGGTTTCTTTACACATAATTTCTTATGCATAATTTCTTCTGGTCCAAGGGGCCCTGGCCCCTGACTCTGCTATTTTTGCATATACGTCACACTGAGTCTACAGGAAAATGTCTGATCATCAGTCCATAACCTGAACCACGAACACAATACGTTTATGCAGCAAGACAATGATCCGAAGAACAAGAGCATGTCCACCTCTGAATGGCTCAAAATACGCAAGATTAAGGTTTTGTAGTGGCCAAGTTAAAATCCTGACTATAACCACTCTGAAATGCTGTGGTAGCTCATGCTCGAAAAGCCCTCAAAAGTGGCTGAAATAAAGCAAATTTTCAAAAAAAATTCTGGGCCAGAATTAATCCACAGAGATATGGAAATCTGATCCAGTCATAGGAACCGTTTGGTTGCTGCTGTTGTTGCTGAGGGTAAAGTTTAGTACGCAATTCCTTTTTCACATGAATGTTAAAAAGTTTTTTTCCTTCAGTAAATTAGACAATCATTTCAAAGCTGTATTTTATGTTTTATCATGTTCTCCTTGTCTTATATCTCATATCACTGATATACAGGATGTAAAACCATTTATTGAGACAAATATACAAAACTAGAAGAAATTTTACATGTGTCATAGTATGTCAAAAACCTACTAACACAGGATCAGGAGTCCTTTGTTTGTCAGCCACCCAGAGTGTTCGAACCTGACAACTCAACAGATCACTAGGATCAGTAGGAGGGGTGAGGTGTGGGGGACTCCCCTGTACTACACACACCTTTACACACTCATCATATTTCTACTACTATATAAGCAGCATCTCGTACTGCCTCTCAACTGCTACCCGCCTCAAGACTGCACAAGGTAAGCTCAACTACTTTGATTTACTGGGACCATTTCTCAGTAACAATTGTAAACTTTTGTTAAAGTTTTGACTGTCAAAATAAAGTGCTACCACACATATTTTTTAAAGAGCTATCCATTAAATGTTTTTTTTTAAGAAATCAAAAGTGGTTATTCTACAGCATTGCTCTAAGGACCTCACTTTGGTACCTCTATTTTTTAGATCTTGGATGCCTAAAGTGCGGTATTTTTATTTGAATTTCATAATTCTAATTTTAAGTTCTAATTATGTAATAATTTCTTTAATGCTTAATGATGTAGCGGTATATAACAACTCCCATTTCTTTTGCAGGAAGGTGACATATCTGAGATATATTGAGGATGCTGCTGTGGCTGCATCTCTCAGTGCTGGCCGTGGCCACACAGCCAACACTTTCCCTCTATAACTGCTCCTCTCTGTATAACAGGGTCCCAGGTGAGTCCCAAACCCACGTACACTAATCTTACCTTGCATGTCATTATTGTTACCAGCTGCTAATGCTGCCCCTGTTTACCCCAGACAACAACGACCTGTTGGTGGACTGTGGGGTCAGCGTCATCACTCTGAACGTTAACCTCTGCACGGCACAGTGGGCCGGCTTTGACCCCTCTGGCCTGGCTCTGAACGGAGAGCACAACAGCAGCCTGTGTCAAGGCACCATAGACACCAGCATGAACCCTCCAGTCATTCGCTTCCGATTGCCTGTCAATGACAGTCAGGCCAACCCATGCCGGCAGTCTTTGCAGGTGAGGACACCTACAGAATTTAGGTGTTCGGTGCTTGTGTAAATCAGTTGAAAGTGATGCTCCAAGGTTAAGAAGATACCTCCAGGAGCAGTTAAAACTAATCAGTTAGTGAGATTTCTGCATGATGGAGAACTTGAAATTAAAGAGGTAAATGATATAATTTTCTCTTTTTGTCTCCTTTTTTATCTCAAGATCTTATATCTAACTTTGTTGGTAACCCCAAGTTTCGAAATACAGGGGGCCCTGGAGGTCCAGGACCTCCAAATGAACCTCTTGAACCCAATAAATGTTTAAAAACAAAATTCTGAAACTTATGAAGTTACGCTGTCATTGTGTAATTGCTTCACCCATGTGAGCGTCTGTGTTTCTTAGCTAACTAGAGCTGCAGTACTGGTCTGGCTCAAAGTGCTGTAAATTGGTGCTGTAAATTGGTTCATCCAGTTGGTCCTTCATAGTCCAGCAGTTGTAATTATGACCAGGACCTGTGAAAAACATTACAATATGCTGTAACACATTTGTAAATCTGAAAAATTGCCCAGCTCTCCTAAGAAATCAGTGGAAAGAGCAAATTATTACTCATTACTCAAATGTAATCCATTTTTCGCTTCTTATACTATTGGCTGAGCCCAAATGTCCTTTTTGGTATCTTTGTACAGTTTGAACAAAAATAAAAGGTGCCACCAATGCACTCCTTTGGTCATCACCAGTTTTTGATGGCTGCTTTGACAGTGGCTACATTCCTTTTAGCCAGCATGTCTTGACAGATATGACTACATTAGGGGTCTGTAAAAGTTTGCTCACTTTAAATGTTTTAATAGTCACTTTTTTGTGACTCAGATTGTAGACGAGGCTCCCAGCTCATCTGGACCCTTCAGCCAATTCTCAACCGTCCAGTCGGTCATCATCACCGGCTACATTGACACGCCCACCTCCTCTGTGGGATTCATCAGCTACTCCACAGACCTCTATTACCACTTCTCCTGCCGTTACCCGCTGGAGTACCTCATCAACAACACCAAGATAGTGGCGTAAGTTTTAAACTAATTGGCTTTCAATGTGCTGACGAAAAAATCAGCCAGTGCTTTTCCTTAATCATCAACTTATTGATCACCTTATTATACACACATAGAGATCCTCATCCATTCTGTCCATATTGTCCATACTTAATGTCTTCTAGTTTGAAACAAATATGGCAGCGACTGAATGTGTCATTTACTTTCCTTACTCAGATCATCAGTGTCAGTGGCAACCAATGACAAAAACGGAAGCTTTATTGACGCGTTAAGCATGAATGTGTACAATGTGAGTCAACTTACCCGCTACATTTCTTCTTACTTTAGAGAATCCACACCGCAACTTTGATGCCATGATATATTCTATTCTCAGGACTCAAACTTTTTGTATCCACTGGTAATTCCACCCTCTGGACTACAACTCCGCACTAAGATCTTCGTTGAAGTCAAGGCAATGAATCTTAGTGGGAAGTAAGTGATAACTTGTGTGTTGAGTGTTTCTGTTTGTCCATTTAAGAAGGCACACTGACTTACTGTTTCTATGTGGTGCATCACAGCTTCAATCTCCTCCTGGATCACTGCTTTGCAACTCCATCTCAGTACAATTCAACCAGCAATGAGCAACACGACTTTTTCACTATGTGAGAAATACAGTTTTCGTATTGTTCACCATATACAAGTGACTCAGTCCACCCTGATGTCTTTGTTAAGAATTAAGCATGTTCTCCCACAGATGCAACGTTGACCCTCATGCTACTATCATGGGAAACGGGATCTCCAAGAATTCCAGGTTCTCTTTTGAAGCATTCCGTTTTGTGGAGCATCGGGACCAAGACAAGTCCTCCCTCTACCTTCACTGCATACTGAAGCTCTGTGAACCTGACAAGTGCCAGAACTTTATAAATGTAAGCAAATTCATACAGAAGATCATTCCAATTTATTGTAAGTAACTCGTGTGATATATAACCTCTGTCTGTTTGTGTGCAGAGCTGCAGTGGTAGAAGAAGGAGATCTGTTGAGCCTGTAACTGAGGCCACTGTGTCAATGGGGCCGATATATACTGCCGCCCAAAGTAAGTTTACAGTTTCCCATAGTTTGCCAGTTCAGCTGTTTCCTGTGTTTCCTATGCTCAAAGCTGGCTCAGTGTTGTGGAGGAAATAGTCAATATCAGTAACTGAGCACATACCCTGTAGGACATTATGGACACATGGTTGACCATAAATTGGAAACCAGACATAATTATGATGACTTGACAGACTTCCTTTGTAGTAACGTACACCACTGGGCTTCATTCCTTTTCCATGGGTGTAGTGAGTTTTGAGGACCACCTATGCTGGTCTATCCTGTCTTTTTTAAGCAAGGTTAACTAGCTACCTAACTGGACATTTCAGAAGTACAAATTTTTGTTTGTTTGTAAGTGGAAACCCTACTGAATTCTATACTAGTTTAATCTGGTTTATGCTGGTCTGATGTTGGTATAGCTGGCCACCCAGCATGGATATGCAGGTTGACTAGCATACAGGCATCTTAAGCACAACATATGCTGGTTTTGGTGGTGATGGGCAAAACAGCTTCCAGTACTGCTTGCCACAATACCAGCATCAAAAGCACAATGTGCTGGTTTTGGTAGGCTGGTTTTCTAGTTGTGAGTGAGAGTGGGTGGAAAGGGTGAGTGGGTTTTGACTTTATAGTGCTCCCTCACCTCGCAAACTAAGGTCTTCTAGGAGAGCTGGAGTGGGCTGAATGTATGGCACTTGTTTGTATCTATCAAGATGAGCACCACAGAAGTGTAAATGGCTATTAAATGTCATGCCATGCCTTTGGGCCAGTAGTTTACCTGATACGACTGTAAGAATAAATTCTTCATGGTGTTTTGACCTGTTTGTAACATTTACCATTCTGATTTATCAGACACTGACCCGAGTGCTTCTGCCTACGGTAAGAAATATTATGTCTGTAGCTGAATTATTTCATTACTTATTAAGAAGACACCATGTATGTGATTAAAGGTGAAATAATCTGATATAGCTTGCTTTATTTCTTTGTCTTTTCTTGACATAAAAGACATAAATCGTAGTCTTTCTGATTCTAATATCCCTTAAAGTTGTGACAGATGATCAATCCTGGTGTTTTATGCTTTTTTGCAGTTGGTGGTTCTGAGCAGTCTGCTAAAAGCCAGAAGGTGACTGGGGCAGTGGTAGGGGCTGTATTTGCCACCGCTGCAGCAGTGCTACTGGTCGTGGCTGGATGGTTTGTGCTGAAGAAGGTTTACTGGATTGGTGGATTGCCTCATGTCTTCAAATAAGGGAAGCAGCAGCTTGCCATCTGCGCCACGCTGAAGCAGCCTAATTTGATCTGCCTGATAAGATGCCTCAGTATCATAGCACTTGAATGGAGCACCAGAAGCACTTGCACTACCGTTCAAAAGTTTGGTTTGTTTGTCTGCAGGTATATGTAAAAAATGATTCCTGTGGAACTTCTCAGGTTAATAAGTGTTATACAACATTACCGTTCAAAAATATTGGACCCCTGTCACAGCTCAGTAGAAAACAATAGTTCAAAGCATTTCCAGCAAACATAAAACACTCATCCTGGTCTTACATCTAAACCAGCTGCATTGGCTGGCTACTTATAATGTTGCAAGAAAGCTAGCTGTAAAAAAAAGGGAAATTTAGATTTTTAGATATATTTAGATATTTCGGATGTGCCTGCAATGATGAAATTTGCAGTATAGAGTGTGAAGAGGAACGGGGCCAAGACCGTTCCCTGTGGTGCAGTGTATTGTGTCTGACACACAGTCCTTAACTCTCACATACTGTGGCGTGTTTGTGAGATAGTCCATAATCCAAGTGGTGAGATGGTGGTCCACCCCTGCTCTCTCCAGCTTGCTCCCCTGATGTGGGCCTGAAGGTGTTGAAAGCACTGGATAAATCAAAGAACATGATTCTAACAGTGCTTCCTGCCTTTTCAAGATGATCAAAGAATCTGTGGAGAAGGTAAATGATTGCATCCTCCACCCCAATGCTTGCCTGGTAGGTGAACTGCAGAGGATCCATAGCTGAGCCACCAGTGAATGAAGATAGGTGAGAACAAGTCTTTCCAAAGCCTTCATCAGATGAGAGGTCAGCGCCACTGGTCTGTAGCCATTAAGGTGACTGGGATGTGCAGTCTTTGGAATAGGCACTACACATGATGTCTTCCAGAGCACTGGCACTCTCTCCTGTTTCAGGCTTAGATTGAAAATGTCCCTTACTATCCCACACAGCTGGTCTGCGCAGTGTCTCAGGAGTCCAGGATTGATTGATTAGCAGATAGCATGTCAAAATGTTGTAAATAAATAATCTCAGGTTATTATTATTTTTCACTGAATAATTTGTTATCATTCCAAAAGTACTTGAACAGTATAAAAGTATCTAATTTATAATATTTAGAATATTGATTTTGTTACTTATTGTCTATGACATAGAAGATATTAAGTTGAGAAGTGACTCCAAGCCTTTGAATGGTAGTGCATGTGCAATAAAGAATCCTCATTATAATTAAGGGAGGCCTTATTTGTGAATATAAGAATAATAGCAAGAAGAATGATAGCATGAAGGATGCAATCTAACTTCAGACTTTAAAGGCCATTTACACTCTGAAAATGTCTATGAAAAGCACTGTATTACTATATTAGTCAATAGTTTTCTTGTTTGGGTTTTGTTACATAGTAACTTTGGGATCGGTGTAGTAAACAAGAACTTCAGCTCTGACATGTGCATTATTTTGATAGCATGGTTAATTGCTCAAACATTGAATGAATATAAGACAATGTCAAGCTTTTTATTGACTTGATTTAACATCACAATAAATGAATGATATATACACTTGATATATACAGTACACAACATTTTCAACTATTGTATATACACATGCTTTTTTAAAATAGACCACTTTATGCATTTCTATATTTGAACCTTTATACATCCAAATAAATTAACGTCAATAAACCTGCATGTCAAAAACAGATTGTTGTTACTTCTTGCACTATACAAGACCAGCGGTTTTGTCATTACTCTATAAAAAGGTATATTTATGAAAGGTTATAAAGGATAATAACTCATGAATTCTGTACTGTACAGTTTGACTTGTATTTACATTACAGTGAGCATACTGATGTGCTTGGAAAATTAGAGCTCTCTAATTCAGAGTGTGCACAATGTCCTGGAGTAATGCATTCAATCTGGTGGAGAAATCCTCCTGTATGGAGTCGATATTAATGTGGCTTGATGGATCCCCTTGACTTTGCTGTTCTTCAAGTTTGGCTATTTGCTGCTCCAGATTAGTGATGAACCTTTCATTCTGAGCTGAGGAACTCTGGCAGAAGTGAAGCACCTTGGAAGCTGCTTCGGCTCTTGGTGGCTCTGCTGAAGTCAAGAGGCCTGCTAGCGCGACTTTCAGTGCCGCCACTTTACCCTGCACCTCCAGGCTGAACGAAACAATCTCCTGACCCAATCTGGCAGTCACCTCCTCCCACAGCTCCTTCTTGCTGCCGTCATGGTCCTCCTCGACCGCCTCGAACGCCTTTGTTTTAAAGTCCTCAAAGGCTGCGGTCCTTCTCCGATGACTCTCATCCAGAGCCTGACCGATCTTCTCCACTGCCTCTAAGTAGGGTGAAGACCCATCAGCCTGCAGTTCCTGGAGTCCCTGAAGGTTCAGGCTGAGCTGACCGCAAAGCTCTTGGGTGTTAGAGTCCAGGGCCTTTTGCAGCTGCTTGGTGAAGGGGGCCAGGAGCTCACGGACATTAGCAGGAGTGAGCTGAGGTTGTGTGGGGTAAGGTGACAGCCTTTGTCTAAGCTCCAGCAGCTCCTGCCTGAGGCGAGCCCGCAGACGCTCAGACTCCTGGCTTAGTTTGCGCCTCAGCTCGGCTGCCATGGGGTTCTGGGGATTCTGTGAGTACAAGTCACTGCTCACCACGTGGCTCTTCCACATTCCACTGCAACAGAGGAGTCAACAAGTGGTGGTTTCAGACCAAGCTTACTGCAGGAACCCAATCCTATTACTGTTTAACTCCTGAACCCTAGTCTTACTATTCTGTACCTGTTCATTATTCAGAAACTTTTAAGGCCTTTACACACCAAATGAAGTGTTGTGGCATTCAAAAATTCATTTGTATATGTGTACATAACTGATGATATCAAATATGGGTTTTCAGATGATGGTTGATTATCTCAATTGCCCTTTGATTTTTTGCTTTTTGCTACTTTTGCAGGTGACATAAACTCACTCGACCAATCGCTGTTGTCTCTGGCATTGGCATAGCAATGAACCAAGACGATGGATCAGTATTGTACCAGCAACTCAAACTTTCTGACAAATGCCAGTGTATTAGTAGAACTTCCTCTTTGTTACGTGTGGTGCTGCATCTTCCGAAGCAATGGAAACATGAGTTACAGAGATTCTAGCTGTGTGGAAAATCACTAAAAAAGTTTCAGCTACTGGATTAGGCAATGATATAAAAAGCAACTTGCCCAGTGTCAACTTTTTCAGGACAGGCCATTTTTGTGTCACTTGAAGACCTTCTGTCTGCTTGATCATTGTTTTTTATTCCCTAATGGAGCAAACAGCACCACAGAATTCATGCAAATACTACGATGCCCATTGTATATAGTTTAGATGTGAAAAAATTTTAAACATTATATTTTTTTAGATTTTACATTTTGCATTTCCATGTTTTTCATCATGTCTGGTGTGTTACAGCCTTTACACTTGAAATAAAGGTTCCAAATAGGGTTTTTGGGAGCTATGTCATAAAATATTTGGATTTTGGTGTATTACTATTTATTAGAAGAACGATTAGTGTAGATGATCCATGATTAAATATTAATTATAAAATCTTGAAGGGTTTAAAAATGTGAAGAAATTTACACTGAATGTAACCCATTTAGAGATATTTATTTTCACAAGGCTAATGTAGCTAAAACATAATGGGTGTCTATGGGGTTGCTTATATGTGGACTAAGGCAGGGGGGATTGTGTACATTAGCTTTTGTGGTGAATCATTCCTGCATGCGTTCAATAATATACTGATGTAAATTGTAATGTAATAGGACGTGGCAATATGGTAGTATTTATTGTTATTGCGATAATTGATCTTACAACACAATATGCCTTGTGAATATCGTTAGCATAACCAAACAAATTTGCATTTTAAAGAGCACTACTGGTTTATAACTTACATATCGGAACTACGTATATTGTGACAGTATTATTACACTTTTGCCATCAACCTAGTTATAATGCACTGCAAGAAAAGACTCACCTGAACTCCTTGGTGGCGTCTGCTTTATCAATTGCCAGGTTTGCAATTTCCTCCTGAACTGTCCACAGTGGTTCCTGACTGTCTACATCTTGCTGAACTGGAAAGGCTGCAGGGTAGACAGGGTGCAAAGAAGTGAGCTTAATCTTTATTCATGATACAAAACCCCAACATAGTGCAAGTAGACTATTTGAATCACACTCATCAAAAACAACTACAGATGTTGGCTACAAACCTGTGACGGTCACAAGGGACGTAGCGAAGAACACAAATTGCAGGAGCAGCATGTTTTTTTTTCTTTCTGTGAAGATATTTCTCCTATCCTGTAAGAAAAAAAACACATTTAAAACAATGTCAACACTACAATTCCTAACATAAGTATTAATGATAAGGACCTTCTGAAGATCGAGGATGGCAAGTCAAGTCAAGAAACTACTGATGAGCATGTGATGAGGCCCATACCTTTCGATCAGGGTCTGTGAGGTGCACTTCTCAACCGCTTTCTTTTAAAGCGTTCCCTTATCAGAGACCTTCAGGGACCGCCCATGTCAACATGTAACACGTGGAGGGTCACTATGATAACAGATCGCCGGAGGAACCGCCGGCTGCCCCCCTTCTAATCGGCTGCCTCAAAAGCCGGTGCTTTCTTCTTCAAAGTAATCCCTGTGATGTCACACCAAGGCCGACGCTGACGCACCTGCAAGTCAGGTGAGGTCATGATTAGTTCTGATCTTTTTACTACAGATTGGGACAGATAACCTCGCTGCTCTTCACATCCGACTAGCTTGTAAATATGAACAACAGTAGGTTTCATAACAGGAAGTTTAGCTGCTTGTAGGTGAAAATCTCGCGCTTATGCCAGGAGGGTTCATTCAGTTAGCTGTCTGATGAAAAAAGTTGGCCCAGTTACTTTAAACATGTAGTGTCCTACTTGGCTATGTGAGGATAACTGCCCTGACACAAAAAGGTCCCACAGAAAGCTTTTCATAATCCACTGCTAGCTGCCCTATCTCCGGTGCAGAGAACAAAGGTGCTGTTTGTTCGCACTCCACTGAATGGCTGCTATTTGATTTTTGCTGGGACCAAACTACTGATAAACAAAGCCAATGGTGGTGCTCTCTGAAGGTTTGCCTGGCTGCTAAGAGGAACAAAGCCAATGGTGGTGCTCTCTGAAGGTCTGCCTGGCTGCTGAGAGGAACTTTCCTATACACGGTGTAACAAGGGACTTGGTCATTAGCTTGCAAGTCATGTTTATAATAGATCTGCAATGCACTTACAACTGCTCTCCCCTCTAGACTAAACCAAACCACCCACAAAGTTGAACACAGCCTTCAGACGCGCTAGGCCTTATCCACATCTCATAGTCCCTGAAAGTCCCTGAAAGTTGTGAGAAGTGAGAATTCCAGGGACTGGTTGTGGTATTTGTCTTGCTTTGCCCATTGATTATTTCTTGTGTGCAAACAATTTGAACGTGCTGAATGTTTTTGAGTCTGCCCCCGTTTGTCCTTGAAGCCCCTGCTCGTTTAAACAACAGCTTCAAAGGAAGCGCATTTCCTAGGAGTCAAGGGAAGCATGGGCTATCTGGAATGACGAGAAAACCTTAAACAAGTACACATATCTTAAATACATCCACACATTCATTCATCATCTATGCCGGTTCTCCTCCTGGTTTGTGGCAGGTGCTGCAGCCTATACCAGCACTTACTGGGCAGAAGGCAGGAAACAGCCAGGACAGGTCTATCTTAAATAGAGTGCCCTTAAATTATGTTAATGGCAATCTATAGCCCTTACTTTAAGCACATTTTGCATTATGTAGATGTAGAATGGTCTTCAGATAACACCCTTTACTGTGTAGGTTGTGTTCATCAGTTTTGCATGCCATACAATATTAGTTTGAATAATGAATTTTACAGTTCACCAGTTTAAAGGGTTCATGTCATGGAAAGCGAAGTTTCAAAACATGACCTTTAGTCCATACAATCAATATATGAAAACTAAGATGCAAAAACAGCTTGTTTTGAATTTATTGTATGTGTGACATCACAAAAACCACACATTTACATATGTCCACACATACAGCCTATAACAGTTTAGCCCCGCTTATCCATAGTGAAGCTGACTTCTTTTTGAATGAGCTACAATGTACGGAAACCAATCAGAACAGTGCCCATTTACATGCGTTAGCACAGAAACAGAAAAAGTAAGGAATGATGATTTAAAAATGAATGATGACTGTTTTTGGTACGCAAACCACACAGACATTTAAAGTGGAATTTAATACAATATTAACAGACAAAATACAATATCAGAATCATGTAGAATATGGGTCTTTCAATGCTGTTACTACCACCAGCATTATCAGAATAAATACTGAAGCTGTGAAACAACTGCGACACTATGAAACATCATGTCCTACATCAAAGAATAAACAATTCTTTGATGTAGTTCAAACGAATTTAGACAGAATTTAAGATACTGAAAAAAAGCATAAAAGGTGCTCTGTGCTAAAGTTATGACACATTTCATATTTTACCTTTTATTTTTGTCAAATGTGTTAACTTGGCAAATAAATACAAATTGCATAATAAAATTGCTATTTTTAGGTGTGTCCCCTTTAAAATATGTGTGAGCTACTTTTCACCTAGAAAATGAACTTAAATGTCATTTTACTGAGAGTGTTGCAACTACATAAAACCACATTTTCCTTCATCTGCATGCCTTATAATGCTAATAGGCAGGGACAATGGACAATGAGAACCAAAAAGTAAGCAAGAAAGACAGATATAAAGAGAACGCCTAAGACAAAGATGGAAAAGGACAGAAAGGTGGTAACAAGAGGAAAAAATGCTAGTCCACAGCAACTTTGTCATAAATAGAAGACATGCTATAAAATATTTCATTACAGTCACAAGAGATTAGAAGAAATTAGACGCCATCTGAATGCTGTTATGTCTATCAGTGGACATCTCATTGGATTCAGTGGACTCTAGATTAAATAAACAAGTTAATGTTTAATACTAGAAATCAGACTCCTCTCTCTCTCTTTCTCTCTCTCTCTCTCTCTGTCTGTCTGTCTTTCTGTCTGTCTGTCTGTCTGTCTATCTATCTATCTGTATCTCTCTCTCTCTCTGTTTACTGCATAGAGCAGAGAACTATGAGTTAATTCTGTTACAGATAAGTGTTTTATAAGCCCTGTGCTTAATTTTGCAACGGTCCCCTCCAGCCTTATTGCTAGCCTTATGCTAGCCAGCATCCCTTGCTGTATTCTCCCAGGCTTTGACCGCTGCTCTTTCTCCCAGCTTTACTTCCTAGACCTGACAAATGGCATGTGCGTTACTCTGTAAATGATTACTGCAGACAGCATTAGCCATAGATAAAGGTATGGGGATCGATTAACCCGCAACAGATGTGTGTCAAGGGGAGGTAGGATATGGATTCACATTAATGCTTTTTAGATGTAAATACCTCATTTGTAATACTAGCAAAAACATCTTCTGATCAGCTGTCTTATCCTCTAACATAAAATAGATGTATATGTAGGTAAATGTACCCTTAGTTTCTTCTGTGAAAAAAACAACAACAAAAAAACAAAACTGGAGTGTTCCCAAAGGTGACACTAGTGGAACCCCTTCTCTGTCTGAGGACTTAAAGCTAAACCTGTTTCAAAGGTATGTTTGAATACCAGTCTTCATTTTCAAAGTGCCACTAAGAAGAGGTGAGGAATAAACGAAAGCCCCTTTTGAAAGCCCCTTGAAATATTTGTAGCATCACCAGTCAGAACTCCGATAATTCAGCATGGAGCCGCTACCCGAGCATCATTGCTGACCTAATTCAAATTGAATTTGTCAGCTCAGTTCTAGGAGATATTCCAGTCTTTCTGGAGAGATTCAGGCTAAATAAAGTCCCCCAGTCCTCTCAGATTGAAAAAAAAATCTCATAGGCGTTAACATCAAATTTCAGTGCTTCAGATTCTCCAAAACTGCTTTTAAAGCTGGAAAATTAAATATATTGGTTATATAAACTGCAAGGACTCCCATTTACAATACCCTCTTAAAGAGAGATTATATCACTATACCTGATATAGTCCTGTGTATGTCATAGATCCCTAAACCAAAGTAAACAACGCTGCACAAAGGTTACTACTTGCAACCCACTTTGCACAAAGGTTACTGGGAGCTTTTATGAGTACTAAAGTTTGAGGGGCATTACATATGATATTTGACCTTAGCAAACTTGAATGATTTCCAAGCTCTGAATGTTTTGGTCATTTAAAATTTGGTGTCACAGACAGCTGTGCGCAGAAGTGCCCCCGGGTTTTACAGAGAGAATCCTCTATGGAGAGGACCATTGCTGAGTTTTGAAAGTTAATAGTTTTATAGTTAACTTCTTTCCCATTCATCTCAGCAAATAAATAGAAACTGTGTGGTACAATGTGCAGGAGAATGCATGCAATATTTAAATAACAGCTCAACAGTACAAGTCCAGCTCAAAAAACCCCAAGAAGCCAGAAAAGTAAACAGAATAGAAGAACATCTTGAAAAACTGAAAAAATGTCTCCTGAAAAAAATAGAAGCTTTTATAAGCTGTGGGTGACACACCATAAATAGTGAAACCTTTCAGCTATGTAAGCTTATGTATAAATTTCTGTTTAATATATTTTCTGCTGCTAAAACATTAATAACTTGTACATAATGTCCCTAACTGACTGGATTTAAACCGATGCAGAATCGTCACTGATAGTTACAGAGCATGGTGGGTGTATCTGATAAAATGACCAATATAATGGAGCTATAGGTACAAGGTATGATGCATTTACAGTCAGTGTGGTATCTATGCTGCCAGTTCTACCACTCACTGTCAACACCGGCAGTTCTACCACTTATGCTCAACACCGGCAGTTCTACCATTCACAGTCAATGCCATCAGTTCTACCACTCACAGTCAACACTGGTAGTTCTACCACTCACAGTCAACACCAGCAGTTCTACTACTCATAGTCAACACCGGCAGTTCTACTACTCATAGTCAACACTGGCAGTTCTACTACTTATGGTCAACACCAGCAGTTCTACTACTTATGGTCAACACCAGCAGTTCTACCACTAACAGTCAACACTGGCTGTTCTACCATATATGCTCAACACCAGCAGTTCTGCCACTCACAATCAACACTGGCATTCTACCACTAACAATCAACACTGGCAGTTCTACCACTCACGGTCAACACCGGCAGTTCTATCACGAACAGGTAAAACTGGCAGTTGTACTACTCACGATCAACGCTAGCAGTCCTACTACTTATGGTCAATGCTGGCAGTTCTACCAGTTATGGTCAACACTGGCAGTTCTAGCACTTACAGTCAACACTGGCAGTTCTACCACTATCAGTCAACATTGGCAGTTCTACCACTCATGGTCAACACTGGCAGTTCCACCACTCACGGTCAATGTACTCTCAATTAATTAAAAGCTGTAGAAGTATGTGAAAGGTCAATTAAGTGCAATTACATAATGAAGTGCCCATCACTGGGTCGTAGTCCATGCACACTTACGGCATTATTTTGAGGCCAAAGTTCACTATTCTGTAGTGTACTAAAAGATGACAATGTTCACCCCACAAAGTGTGTTGTGTTTAGTGAAATATGACTATTATAGTCATAAATATCACGTCTGCTTCTCACAGCTCAATGAAAGCCACTGAAGTGCAAGTCCCTGCGCCAGTGCAAACATGCCTAGAAGCAGAAGATGTACGTAGTTTTGCTTGTGTAACCATGTTTGTGTTTGCTTGTGTTTATTTAGGGTGATTGTAGCTTTACCTAAATGCAGGTGAATCAACTTTAACCCAGAAATGTTCAACAGGTTTTCAGAAGACTTGCAGATACCCAGGTTGGACAGGGCAGCTGTGCTTATGAGAAAGTAGACTCAGAGGGAATATTGATAACACCTTGTTCTAGAGTCTTCATCTTAATATTGAATAAATAATTAGCAAATGATTAATAATGCCCTGGTCATTAGTAAGCAGAAATGTGGCATATATGTGGTTAAATGATGTGCTAATGTTTAGGTCTTCTGTAAGATTATTAACAGTTTGTTGAATAATATGTCAAATGTAAATTAATAACACCATTTACAAGCATATTAAAAATATCTTGTGATGTGTTAATCATGTAATATAAAAGGTAATAATTAAAATCAGTCTGAATTGATGGATTAAAAATAACAATTATGTGCAAATGCTAAAATACATTCAAACATCTTTATCTTCAGAACAAGAACCGAAGTAGAACTTATTCATTCTTAATAACCACTGCCTTAGTAAGTGGTATATAAGTATCTCCATGCTATAAACAGTTAATAATGTACACAATGATGTTGTGATATTGAGGATGGAAACATAGAGCTTAATCTGGAAAAAAATGCATCATAAACAGCTTAGGCAAATTCCTTACCTACGTCCCAGACATCAGGCAGCATCTTCATAACCATATAATATGATCATTTTTAGTGAGGTAGCTTTTAAACTCAGATGTCTGGTTCCTATTACCACCACTGTAAAGAATTCGGACTTATTAAGTTTCCCTGTAATTACCTCATCATCAAAAGAATAGTTGCACCCAGAAGGAAGTGTCGGATTGAAATGCTACTGGGAAGGAAGATAAAGATTACCAGGAACAATAAATGATGATAAATTTAGACTGATATGGGCGATATTTATTGAGCTACACATCCAGAAGTAGTATCTCTTAGTATGGCGTGGTGCCACCACGTTTGCTAACACAACATGCCAGACATCTCAGCATGGAGTTGTAGAGGTTCCTAACGGTGTCATGCAATAATCCATCCCATGCAGCTTGAATATTCTCACGCCGTTCCTGCAGATTGTGGAGTGACACCAGGTCTTCTGGACGTGTGACGTGTGACAACAAACTGTTCATCTTGGTGCTGAGCACAGAGGCTCCACACACAGATTCGTTGGTCGTCTCCACCAAGACAAAAGTGGGACTCGTCACTGAAGATGACCTGCTGCCATTCTGAGTAACTTCATGACCGTCTGGCACGACACCATTGCAGTCAGACCACTGGTGTTATGGGCAGTCGTCGTAATAGTCTGCGTGCATGTAGTCCTGCATCGTGCAGCGGTCTGTCAATGGTGCCAATTTTTGGGAAATTCTTATTTCTCTGGAATAATAGAGTGCTTTAAATCCCTTAGCCCTTCCTATGAAAAACCATATATTAACCACATATTTTTACACTGAATATGTTTTAGTAACTCCTTTATTTCATTACAGGGCCATACCATGTAAAAAATCACGTTAGGTTTTTTTTTGTTTGTTTGGTTTTTTTTGCAGGGGCTGAATTGTTGAGGGGTTTAAATTAGCACCCTCTGTGAATGCGTGCAGGTGCTGAGAGACACTTAAACCACAGCTCAAATCAGTAATCAGGTCCAGCAGGTAGAAAAGCCGTAACATGACCTGGTGGCTTTCTTTGCCCACTGGTGCGTGTGATACCTTACTCCTATGTCTTTCATGAATCATTCAGCTTGGGAGGGAAAGTGCTTCCTACTTCGCCAAAGGCCATCGCACATCCACAGGACAGGACCAACAGGACGATGTGCTGGACTAGGGCCTGCTGCTGGCCAGCTCTTCTCTGGTGGGGGCTAAAGGCCACTTTGGGGCTGAATGCAACACAAGGACAGCAGCTCACCTGTCAGCCAGGTAAGGTGCAGGTGCATCATGTCTTGCTTTGAGGCATTGGGAATGTGGGAAGGCCACTTGAGACTGCGGCCTTTTGTGTATGCCTTTGCGCCTGTTGTTTGCTAGTGCTGGTGTTTCAGTTAGGCTCTCTTGTGGGCTTCTTTCACATGACACAGCACTCCTTCCCTGAGGGAGCGATCGAGACGTAAAGTGGAGTGGAGTGAAATGTATGTTTTTCCGTGCCTTGTGAAAAGGTTACTATTGTCCAGAGGGCAGCGATACTGCAGTGCCGTGTCCCAGAGGAACATTTGGGCCGAGTTTCTGGGCCGTGGACATCCAAGGCTGTATCAGCTGCCCTCCACACCACTATGCTCCTAGAGAGGGTCTGGCAGCATGTCTGCCCTGTGGCTCCAGGGCACAGCAGCCTCTACCTGGGCAAGATAAATGTACATGCCTGGGAGAGGGCCAAGTCTTCCAGGTGAGGTTGCATGCCTTTGTCTGTTTGATACTATACTGCAAAAAACTTAAATCATAGCAAATGAAATCATCTTAACTCTAGTGAATATGTCCAGGGGTGGTATACAGAGAGACTCTAGTGTCTCTCTTGGTCCACCAATCTTTTAATAGAAGGTCATTAATAGGTCTGACACTGATGTCTATTCAAATTATCATAAGCACAAAACACTGAAGGAGAACTGTTTCAATAAGCTTCCAACAAGCTCAAAACAAAGTGATCGCTGTATCCTGATTGGTGGGCTTGCCTTACACTTCTTTCATTTTTACATGTTGCATTCTTATGCACAGATAAGCCTAAAGGAAGGACAGATTTTGCATAATGTAGTGGAGTAAAAAGGAAGATAACTGACTTGAAATGTAGTGGAGCTTACAGTAAAAGTGTGTTAATGTAAAACGTCACCCAAAATGGAAACATCTCAGCAAAGTACAGTTTGCCAAATATATTCATCTATATTCAACTGCTAAACCTCAGATCTTACTGGTCATTTATCTTATTTTGTTACTTGGTCTTCTCGCTTGTTCAGCTTCATCAGATATTTGCATTTATCACGTGTAATATATAGCCAAAACGTATGTGGACATCCCTCCTAAGAACTGAGTCAGGTCTTTCAGCCAAGCCCATACTAAGAAGTGTGTAAGTCACGCAGAGCAGCCATGTTGTCTCCGCAGACAAAAGCTGGCAGTAGAGTTGGTTGTACTGAAGGATGCCACGTTTGCAAGTGAAGGATGCCACGCAAGTTAAGTGTTATTATTGTGAAATGAAGCAACAGGTCAGCCACTGAGCGATATATCCTGCAAACTCTGAAGCGCCTAGGGTGTTAAAATCACCTGTCCTTTGTTGCATCATTAAATACAGATTAACAAACTGCCCCTGAAAGCAATATCAGCATCAGGAGCTTCATGAGATTCGTCAGCTGGAGTGGTGTAAAGCTTGTCGCTACCGGACTCTGGAACAGAGGAACCCTGTTCTCTGACTTGATAAATGACTTGATAAATGTCTCTCAGTCTGATGAACGAATCTTGGAGTAAATGTTAATGATCATGTATGTTGACTGGGATGTTCAGCAAGCTCATATAAATTGGTCAGGTGCCGAAAAAGATTTGGCTATATAGTGTACAGCAGCACATGGTTATATATTCATGTGTTATAACTTTTTAGGGTAAAACTACTTAAAGCAAATCAAGTATATAGAAATAAGTAGAATACTCTTATAATATTATGGTGTACTAGTGGCTGCATTAGTAGTTTCAAAAAGACCAGACCAACCATCTGCATGCAGTGGGGCAATCTGTAGTGTGCAGCTCAAACAGAAGCTCATGTTTCAGCACACAGGGTGTTAGATTACCAGCTCTGTATGTCTCCCACTGCTGAGGCCTTCTCTCATCACATCCCACTCACAGGGAGAAAAAGCTCCCTCCATGATTTCTATTCATGCAGTGTGTGATAACCATACCAGTATCACTTTAGTCTACTTCCTCTGCCTTTTTATAAGCACTGTCCTCTTATTATTACACTTTGTGACACCTTTGCTCTTCAGACCAGCATGAACTGGCATGTGCATCTGCAAGATGCTAGATGCATTGTGTAGGGAAGTAGTACTATACATATATTACCATTTTGCTGCATTGCTTATTTGCTCAGTGATAAAGGGTGACTGTGCATGCTATACTGCACTTTTCTTGGTACAAATGCTGTCACAGGGTAGGATCCTCATGGATACATCTTCAGTAGAAAACATTCTATATCAAATTTTTCACAGTGCACAGCTACACTGCAAATTTAAGCAAGTGAATTAATTTTACATCTAGACAGTATTTTTTTATTATTATTTCTTTGATACAGCAGGGAATAAATTTCTTTGAGACAGCAGGGAATAATTACAGGCCACAATGATTTGCAAATCCTTTTGGACCTGTATTGAATTGAACACAATGCAAAGATGTATAGATATATAATTTCAAGTTTCAATGAATTAACTGTAATTTTTGTATATATACGCCATACTGAACGACACTACTTATGTATGTGTTCTCAATAAATATTACCAATATCAGTCTATATTTATTGTCAGTTATTGTTCATGGTAACCTTTATCTTCCTTCCGGGAATCGAACCGTTCTTGCTGTGAGGTGTTACACAGTGTTACACAGTGTTACCCACTGCGCTGCCCTGGGTACAACCGTGTGTATAAAAAAAATTGTTAATATAACAGTTTTGCTGCTCAACAGTCCATGATCTCTATCGCTGTATACTGTGCTTCCTAGTGCACCTCACATTTACCATGGAAGACAGGTATGGACTGCAGGCTAGTCTAGAACCGATACTCTCATACTATGATCCCATGCTGCAGAATGTGTTTTGGCATTGACCTCCCTGAAAAAGACGTCATCTAGATGGCAGCATATGCTGTCCCAAATGTGCCTAGCATTAACAGATGTGCCAAGTTGCCCAGATAAATTCTTCAGTCTTCCGGGATGTTGTTGCTACAAGGGCTTCCAATTTGCCTAGTAGTGTCTCAACTTGCATTTGTAGATGCAGTGGAAAACTGTGGTTAGGGTGTTTTCCGGAGTATTCCCAAATCCATGTGGTTTTATTCATTACAAAAACGTGTTGTTAGATTCCAAAACATTGAAGGTCCTAGGCATTCAATATTGCTTTTTTGACTTTGCCCTTACTGTAAATGGTGAAATCCCTAAATTCCTTCTGATTGTGTATTGAGAAAGTTGTTCATAAACAGTTGAACTATTTTTGCTATCTGCTTTATATTCACACAGTTTGATTGAACCTTTCATGTATGCTCCTTTTATACCCAACACGCTTTTCATGTTCCAGGCATTCAATTTGAAATTAGCATATACTTACAAAAAGTTGATGAGGTAACATTTCTTTGTGCTGTTTACAGGTAAATATATGAAAAAGACAGTGTAAAATTCAATGCTTTTTATTTTCTTTGCCTTTTATCTACTGTCTCTACTGGAATTTGGTTTATAAGGAAATTCTAAGAGACACGGACCTATTTTGATGCATTTTTACTTGCTTTAAGTGATTTCATCTACTGAAAGCTTCTTTTTCTTGGGAATGTAGGCCAGTGACGGGCAGTGCCACTGTGCTCTAGGGTATCGCTCTACACAGAGAGGAGATGCCTGTGAGCTACAGGTGTATGAGATTTGTAAAGACGGGAAGACGCGTGATCAGTACGGCGAGTGCCTGGACCCCAGGCGCTGGAAACAGCTCTGCTCTCTTCAGGTCAGTGCAGGAAGGTACAGTGAGAAACCAAAGCATTCTATATTTCACGACCTACATACATCCTCTTTACATACATACACAGATTTCTATGTACTTCAGTGTAAAATGCTGTGTTTGAACTCTGTTATAGTATGATATGCTAAATATATACATATCAATTTCAGTAATATACAGTTATTAGCAAGCTAGCTAAATGCACAACAAAGCTACGTGGTCTTTGTCACTGGTCACTTATGAGGTAATCTTATGTTTTAGGTCACTATATATTGTAGGTTTACAATTACACTCATGGTATAAAAAAAGTGGCCAGAAGTAATGAACCGACAGGAATGAAACTTGGTGGGTAGATTTGACACTGTGAGACAGATCGCTGTACCTGACTGACTATATAAGGTCTGGTTGCATGTGCTTTCCATTCTGACTCATCCTGTTGTGTTGGTAGTATCCTTTGCAAGTGAAGTTTGCCTTGGAGAAAGGTTCAAAAGCAATTCGAGCAGTTGACGCCTTACTGAAAGACACTACATCTGAATGTGTAGCTCAATAAATATTGCCCATATCACTCTAAATTTTTCAGTTATTGTTACTGGTAACCTTGATCTTCCTTCCCAATAGCACTGCAATCCGACATTTCTTTTGGGTGCAACTATTTTGACAATGAGTCTACATCAGTTAGTTTAAGCACAGCTGGATTGATATCGGCCCATCACCAAAATTTATCCACTTGACAGTGACTCTGTTGTCAGAAACTGACAATTGATGGAGAACAAGTGGAAGATTTATGCCAATTATCTTTCACAGATAGACCCTGAGGGACTTAAGCCTTGTCCCTTTTACCCTCAAACAGTACAAGTGTCCTTCTGGTTGACATGTTAAATAAATATGTTATATATGGCCATTCTTTAATGACCTGTTTCAGCAAGGCTCAGTTTTACCCCACCAGGAATAAAATTACTGATTTGGCTCTGGTTTGGTTTATCAGGTGGGAGACCCCTCTGGTGCAGAACCAAGTATCATAATGCATAATGTGGTTATCTTGGGCAACAACCAGGCATAAAGTTGGTGGTAATAAGTGCTAATATCATGCTGAGCTAAGATTTTGTTATTATTATAAAAACAGGAATTCATAGATCGTTCTGCTGTGTTCGTTTAAGGTCAGAGATCAAAAACCATTTCAGGCTTTTAACTGATCTGGACTTGAAACTTAAATTCTAAATTCTGCTTATTTTTAAAATAAATGAACATTCCTTTTGTCACTACCAAAACGATCAACACTTCCAGAACTTTCAGTAGTGACTAGTACAGTAGTGACAATTTTAGCTCTTTTTGAGAATAGCTCAAAAATGCTAACCAGTGCATGACTAGCATAGAACTATGAAGAGTTGTACATAAAATCATCATAAACACAAATATGTGTACACATTTTTAGATTTTAGGACATATTTACTTCAAAACAATGGGATCTAACTGCTCACAATGTGGTCATAAAGGACAGCGATGCTGTCTTACTTCCTGCTCTAAAATGCAGGGTTGTGGCTAAAATAAGGGTCTGTCTATGGACCAAAACTTGTTCTGTTTAATTTTTAGCTAAAAACTAAACTCACGTTGAATTAACTTAAAAAAATAAAAAGGTTTTTAAAAATACATTCTAAAAAGCATATTTATTTATTTACCGTGAAACCAGAATTCAGTAGCATCGTCCTTATAAGAAGTTCTGTAGCAACTCAATACTAAATAGTAGTCATTACATAGTATGGTGTTTTTGTTATAGCCTTGTTTGCTGAACATTATAAATCCCTGCATTTTGGCTGCCTTGGGAAAAACATGTATCATGTATATATTTTGTCTGTTTTTTACTTCTATGCATCATTTGAACACAACAGCTGCCGTTTACACTGTGTGAAAATCTCATGATGAATGGACCAACAATAAATGGCCCTAAATTTCTTGGAAAAAGGTCAGGTTTTATAGACTTTGCTTAAAATTAAATTAGGTTTTGCCCTCTCCTGTAAAGTTACCATTTTGGAGATACTTCTTGTCTTTGGACAGTGATGATCTTGTCTTTGGACAGTGATTTCTCATGATGAGATTCTGATTGGTTATGCTACTGAAATGGAGATTCTGATCTGACCTAAGATAAATGAGATCTGTTCTGATGGGCTGTCCAGTATTGAGCATCATTCAGAAAAAAAGACTCAGAGCTGAAACATTACTTAGAACTTCACTATGAGGGAGCTAAAGTGCTGCAGGCTGAATAGATGGATATGTGTACATAAGTTGGTTCCTGTGACATCACAGAAACAGTGAATTCAAAGCAGCTCAGTTTCAATATATCAACTGTTTGGACTGTGGAGTAAATGTTGAATGTTTTAACAACAAGTACATACTTATAAACTCTATTAAAAAAATTACAATTAGTTTTTTTTCCCATCATTTTCCAAATTTGTTTTTCTTTGCTACGGGCCCTTTAACATATGAAATGCAGCCAGTGGAATAGATGTGGCACATTTTATATTTTCCCCGCCAATATGTTAAACAGAAAATGCTGTATTTTCTCTGTAGAGGATGTGTTAACATATTTTCACTCAACAAAACATGTAATTTGACTGGGGGTTGTGTAAACCTCACAGTATAGTAAGACACTACAGTGAATAACTGGAGTAGATTGTAGAATCATAGAAAATCACCACCACTGTAAGAAGAATAATACCTTGCTACTTGAAAAGGGCATTTTCAGTGAGAGAGAGGTTAAAGGCTTAGACAGAGACAATGACAAGGTTTTTATGCTTATTTTCAGTCGAGTGTGCTCATTGATTTTTTCACCTCTTTCTGTCTTCTTGTTCTGAACATACGTGAACTGCGGGTTGATGAACCCTGAACAAAACATAAACGCCCCGTTTCCATGAACCTTGTGTCACATTCTCTCAGTGGGCCTACGCACAGCCTTTGTTTGAATGACACTGAAAGTAAGTCATGTGAGCAGCTCTGATTTAACTGCAGTGCCCGACAGCTTTGTCAGTCAGAGCTCACGTACGCTCTTCTTCCACAGGTGTGTGCGTCTCCTGAGCAGTTTGAGGGTTATGATGGTTCTCTGGGCCTGTGCGTGTGCAAGAACCCGCCTGGGACCGATCCAGGCCGGAGTGAATGTGTGGGCTGGTGCAGCGGTGTCCCGGGACCACTTCTGCGACTGGTGTGCAGCGCTGCTACCCTTCAGCTGCTCTACACTGAGTCAAACAGACAGGTGCAACCCACTGAACCTTCACAAGCTTTTGTGTCAATTGAGGAGTCCATATCAGGCATCCTATACACTGAGCTTCCAATTTATTAGAGACTTGTGTTGTCATTCTGTAATTGGCATCTTGCCTATATTAGGAACTCCAGGTCTCCAAGCTGGTTTTCAGCATGACATAAATGAAAGGTATTTTTGAAAGTGTGCTCTGGAAACCTAAAATGCCCCAAAGCTGTTTTGTCAAGTGAAATCTTTTACCCCATTGTCAGTGGATCCTCTGAATTACAAGGTTGTTCAACAGTCAAAATAGGAATATTGTTACATTCAGGCAAGCAAATTAATACTCCTACACACTGGAATTACATTACATCGAAGAGAAGCTCACAAAGCCTTTTAGGCCTTCAGAGAAAAAAGTGAAGGTGTAGTTTTTGAACAGTAGTTCTGAAAGTAGTTCATCTTTTGCTGCATGATTTATTGGTGAGTCCATGAACAAAAAGGATAACCTAGGACCACCACTGACCAGATATTCTCAGCAAAGCAGTGACACTGGTAGTGGCATGTTATTAGGTGTTGAGGGTGGTTAATAAATTGCGCAGTAAAAATATGTTAGGTGAACCTCATAAAACAGCTGAAGATGTAATGTATGTAATGAACTGGCAACCCAGTGTTAGATCATGCATATTTGATCGGAGTAATTGAGATTAGTATAGCATACTAACATATGATCACTTCCAGAGAAAGAGAACTATCCATAGACTGTTTGACAGAAAAGCAATGTAAGTAAGTAAGGTTAGATTCAGTGCCGCAAACAACACAGAGGATTAAAATGGGATTCCCAGGCCCCATTTATCAGCTTAGAGCAAACAAGGCTAGAGTGTCACTCTGACCTATTTGTCTTTGAAGGATCCATGTTTTTTAAACAGGTGAGCACGTCAGGAAGCGTGCTGTTATCTGTCCTCAAACGATGGGACTCCCAAGGGAGGCTGGAGTGTGGCGGCCGTCTCGGCTTCTCCAGGCCGGTGTACGTGGTGCAGACTGGGGGTGAGTGACGGGGTCAAGGGCAGGATGCAGATAGAATTTACAACCAGTTCTGAATCAACAACCAACCCACTGTTTGTCGTGCTCCAGAGGCTGGCTTTTATGGGCTCCTCCGTGCCGTCCCAGCAGAAGTACGGATGTTGGTTTTGGAGAGCGGCCAAACGACGCGAAGCTTTGCACACGCCATGGTTGAGATGGAGTTCAGAGGTAGCTAATTCATCAACTTTTCTTCTCCATGTAGCTCAGAATGCATAACCCTGATGGGGGGTTCTCTTACTAGNTATCTGTCCTCAAACGATGGGACTCCCAAGGGAGGCTGGAGTGTGGCGGCCGTCTCGGCTTCTCCAGGCCGGTGTACGTGGTGCAGACTGGGGGTGAGTGACGGGGTCAAGGGCAGGATGCAGATAGAATTTACAACCAGTTCTGAATCAACAACCAACCCACTGTTTGTCGTGCTCCAGAGGCTGGCTTTTATGGGCTCCTCCGTGCCGTCCCAGCAGAAGTACGGATGTTGGTTTTGGAGAGCGGCCAAACGACGCGAAGCTTTGCACACGCCATGGTTGAGATGGAGTTCAGAGGTAGCTAATTCATCAACTTTTCTTCTCCATGTAGCTCAGAATGCATAACCCTGATGGGGGGGTTCTCTTACTAGGAAACCACACCCACATTGATATGGATTCGCATTGGCACACTGGTTCAGCGTCAAGAGGAGTCAAGGATGGAGGTTCTGCAGGGCTCATGAACCCAACAACATGCTTGCATCTAGAAGATGTTCTTTTATTCACTGTGACACATCAGCACTATCCTCAGTATGATGTGTGAGTAAAGCTGCAATGTTGTGAAAATGTTTGTGTCCCTCCTGATCTCTTCTGTTTTTGAATATTTCTCACAATGTGTCACAAATTAAACAAAACTAGACCCTGGTTTGATTACTGCTAGCCTTGTTGAATCCAATCATCACATAAATAAAACCTTTCCAGCAGTGTAAGGTAGGCAGAAAGGCCTTACCAAGCTACACACTGTGCCACAAAATAAATAAATAAATAAATAAATAAATAAATACATAAATAAATAAATAAATACAGAAAAGGGAAGGAAAAAGGTTGGTGGGACCACAAAGGGGGCCAATATCTGAAAATTGAGGCAGTCTGGAACGGTGGTGAATCCTCCCAGAGGTTTCTGGCCTACTAAAATTCCTCCAAAGGCACCCAAGTCACAAAAGAACCCAAATGAACTGCAGGCCTTGCTATCATAAGGTAAGGTCAGCTACAAGATTCTACCCTGAAAATCGTCAAGTTGGACCATACAAAACAAGAGAAACTTAAACACTGTTTGGAATAATGTTCTGCAGACTGATGAAATAAATGTATTTGGAAGAGAGGGGTCCAACTCCATCTGGCGTTAAGCTTCCACTATAAGAAAATCATATCAACAGTTAAACATGGTGGAGGTAGTGTGATGGTGGCACAACTACTATAGGGTGACTACTACACTGGTGATGTAAGTATTCCAAGACTTTTGCCCTTTCATGAAAACATAAAATAATAGTAATGAAGGACAAAACCATTTAATGTGACAAATATATAAAAACAGAAAAAGTCCAGGGGGAGTAAATACTTTTTCACAACACTTTAACTCATTCTAGTCCTCTTAGTCGTTTGCCACTGGAAACTTGAGAAAAGTATTTCTGCTGTTCTTCACAGAGAGAACCTGTTCAACACTAACACAGCTTTTGACTGGGGACCCTTCAGACTCTTAGCACAAGAGATGACACTGGCTCGATCAGCGCGCTCCCTGTTTTCCATTAGTTTCAGTGAGCCGGGGGTTTATGTCCTCAAACTGAGCAGCAATCCACACAAGCACATGGTATCATTCTCTTTCAGTTGAACTGTACCTCTCGCTCTCTCTATTCACACAAACAAACTACAGTATATATATATATATGGTCCATAAATCTTAAGAGTTTTTGTTCTTCAGTATGTGAAGGTGTTGCCAGCTGGTGGAGAGTGTTATGACACCGGACCCTTCTTCCCCACTGACCCACACCACATGACTCGCATGGGAATTGCTCGCCGGCGCCAGCTCTTGCTGCGGCCTGACTGGCTGGTGATCGGGGGGCTTTTAGCTGGAGCTGTGGTCGTGCTCTGCTCATGTGTAGTACTACTGGTCAGTTCTGTGCTTCATTGAAGTAATGACTAAGATATGAAGAACAGTAGCCGAGCAAAAAATGACAGACAAGGCCAAAAACCTGGGGACTGAGTTCCCTGCAAAACTTAGTACAACCAGCATTGGATCTGACTTTTTGTCCACCGATTTCTCTACAATGAACCATGTCACATCAAATCAATCTGAATGATTTACACCTCAACAATTCTACAGAAATTTCCATTCAATTAAACGTTTCTACCCACCTCTGATCAGAAACCATTTCCCAATGTGCAGATCTTGTTTAAAGAGTATGGCTGGCCAGACAAGCTGCCCACTGAGGCCAGATACCGGGCTCTGCAACTCAAGTACAATATGGATGACTACTCTTCGAAGGGTTCCAGGGTCATGGCTCTGAAAAAGTCGCACCGAAACCTGCAGCTTGGGATGACAGAGGACTCAATGCAGAGAGGTAATTCACTTGGCCTATAACACTGTACTGTGTGGATTTATGTACAGTTGTGAGGCATTTCACATGATCATTTTCAAACCTCTCTTATCCCTTACGCTGTTTTTGTTACTGCAGGACTAACATGTAAATGACCTCTGCTCTGATTAGCTGTTCTGTACTTTGCTTCATTCAAAAAAAACTCCAGGCTAACACCCTCTTTATAACATAAGCATGAATGGGTGGGCTTAAACAGCCGTAGAATTGTTGGTTTCTGCAACTTCACAAATGTAATGAATTCAAAAATGGCTGCTTCTTAATATGCCTTACATGGACTGGAGAGTGAAACTTTAACAATGTTTACATCCTACATCAAAATTCAATTAAAAAAAGCGAGGGTTAGTCCGGGATGAGTAGCTTTGCTGTACAATCTTTGGTTTAACAGGCACCTCACAGTTTGTGGACACTTACTATGAGAGAACAGTAAAAAGAGGGTGCGTGGCAACTTAAACGTGTCACTGAATTAACTGTCTATTTTATGTATTTTTATATTATAGGCATGTCCTACGGTACATAATTGAAGTATATTTAGTTCCATTTAAATATATTTTAATAGCACTAATGATATATATTTAGCATAATAAGTACATAGTTAGTATATCGAAAATGACACACCTTCAGTACATTAATCATGAGTGCAAGGGCATATACTGCATAAATTAAGTATACTTCAGTGTGCTTTTTTTCCTCCTGGGAGAAGGAGGGGTTTCAGTCATGTTCATCCCCTCAGACCTCAGTTATTACATAACTCCATTAGTCAACATTTAGATTTATTAATTTCTGTATTTATTTTTTTTATTTTTTTTTACCTCATTCCATTCAATTCAATGATAATCTAATTAAATTTGTGTCATTACTTGCTATAGTTATTTAGAAATATTCATGCTTTTAGAGACTGGTTAGCTTTTTTTTAAAGGAATGAGAAAATGAATACACAACAATGAGATAAAGCAAATAAAATCTAGTCTAATCAAAATGCATCTGTTTTGTCTTGGTAATAATTTGTGTTTTATTGTGGTAACAATGTGTCTCATTAATGAAGGTTTTTGTTGAATTTAATGTTAGTAGTTTATTCTTGAGGAAGATCTGTGGGGAAACATTACCTGACTATAATATAATAATAATAATAATAATAATAATAATAATAATAATATAATATGTGGAGAGTAAAGAAGACACACTTTCATAATATAGAATGATCTGTTTTGAGTTGAAGGGTATGCTGATAAAATCATGACTTTTCAGAGGTGAGGGATTTGTGATGTTTCCTTATGTGTCCTTCAGGAAGAAATGCCAGTACACCTTTAACTTGTTTGCAGATACATTGAGGTATCCAACGATGTGATGAGAAGAGCATCAGATTGCCATTTTTTTCTGTCTCTCGAGTTCTGTTTTTGCCCTAAATACTGCATTATACTAAATACTAACCTTGACATCTGACTGATAATGCCATCATCTGCTATCAGCTAATTACTGCGTTATCAGCAATCCTTAGAGTTTGCTTTGGTAAACTATTAGACCTATTGTTGCCAAGTCCTGCAGCCATACACCCAGTCACTTTATGCCAGCATGGATGTGATCCTTCTTTGGCTCTATCAGGGAGATTAGCTAGATCTTTCAGGTATCTATCTAGGCATTAACCGCTTTTTCTACACTATTGCATTAGCTGTATCTTGAGCTTGATGCCTGGCTGACTGTCATCTCATTGCCCACAGCTGTGGCTCTCATGTCAGATGAATTCTGGGACTATGAGGAGCAGGTAGACCTGGAGGCTTTCAGTTCCAGCACCTTCTATGACATCCTGCTCAGGCACAGTGTGTCAGTCACGGCACGACTCGGGCAGCTCAGAGGAGAGGTGAGCTTCTTACAGTTCCACCTTCCTCAGTTTTCGGCACACACATCCAAAAGTTGAAATGCATCATCCTGTAGTGAATGACTTAGAGGAAATGTCATTTGAGTTTGGCCCAGAGAAAAGAGTTTCACCTGTAATGTTTTACTCCCCCTGAGTCAGCTTCAGATATTAAGATGCATGATGAGCAGCGAAAGGAGTATTCCCTTGTCGGCTTGTTCTTCCAAAGTGAACCCACACTGAAAAAGCAACCCACTGCACTGGATTTAAATGAGTCCATCATTTCCACATGAATGAAATCGTTAAAGTATGTCTACTTACACTGCATGTCTAAAAGTTTGTAGACACTTACTTATCCAGCTTCTTCAGAAATCATGGGTATTTACTGCTTATCTGGGAAAACTTTAGGTGTTTAAACATTGCTTTGAGTTCAGTCAGTTCTGAACCACAAATGCCAATCCAACTCAATGCTAAGGAGGCTTTATACCTTTCTAGCTGACTCTTGACACTGGATCTGTATGAGCTATGGGTGCACCTTGAAGTAGCTGAATTCACTCATTAGACAGTCTGCTGCACTGGCAGTCCCTAATTGTCATGTCAGGATATGCATGGGTGCTTCAGTATTTAGTATTTCAGTTATTAAACTTTCCCACATGCCAGTATTCAAATACAGAAACGGCTCTTTAGGTATTCTCTACATTTAGTCATGGAGTCAGGAAGCAAAACTATACAGGGCAATTAATAACTTTGAATTTGAAATGACATCAGCAACACACCAGATTTAATTTAATGAAGTGTTGATTAGATAAACTAGGCCTGAATCTAAAGTGGCTCGCTACTATGTATAGTGCACAGTGAATTTTGAAATTGTAGCGTTCTCCCACAAATGAATGGCTGAATCCCAAATGGTACTTTGTTGAATATAGAGAATCCAATCATTTAGGAAATGTTGTGCATCATGTAGGGAGTACGGAGTCATCTGAGATTCAGTTATAGATTCAGATATTCAGATACTGAGATTCAGATATTGGATGGTAACTGTACATAGTGGGCTCCCTTCAGGAGAGACGTGGAAATGGATGACACACTGACATAAACAAACCATTGTGATTTCATGTATTTGGGTATTTGCTTTTATGTTATTTTGCTTTTATCTTATTTTATAGTGTTTAAAATAAACACTATAAAAATAAATACTCACAGCTCCAATTCCAAAAATGTTGGGACAGTGTGTAAAATGTAATTAAATGTAAACAGAAACAGAATTCAGTGATTTACAAATCTCATAGACCCACATTTTATTCACGATAGAACATAGAACACATATCAGATGTTGAAAGTGAGACATTTTACCTTTTCATGAAAATTATTACCTACTATTACCTATTTTTTGCGGCAAAAATCAGCAAAGCATCTCAAAAAGTGGGATACGGGAAACAAAAGGCTGAAAACGAAAGTGGTACTAATGAAAATTAAATAGCAGGAGCGATTTGTAACTAAGTCACATGGCTGAGTATAAGAAGGGCATTTTAGAGAGGCAGAGTCTCTCATAAACCAAGATGGGCAGTGGTTCGCCAATCTGTGAAAAACTTATAATAATAATTATGGAACAATTTCAGAAATAATGTAAGAAAATAGTACATAATATCATCAAAGGATTCAATCCCTGTGCGCAAGGCCCACGGTCAATATCGGACACTCGTGATCGTGCAAGGTAAAGCTGTATCATGCAAAGAAGAAACACAATCCAGAAATGCTGCCATCTTCTCTGGGCCAAAGCATATTTAAAATGGACTGAGGCACAATAGAAACTGTTCTGTGGTCAGATGGATCAGAATTTGAAATTCTTTCAGCACACAGTTCAAAAGCCTGCATCTCTGATGATACCTCTGATGGCATTAGTGCCTATAGTTACACACCTGGAAAGGCACTATCATAGCTGAACAGTATATGGAGGTTTTAGAACAGCATATGCTCCCATCTAGACAGTGTGTCTTTTAGGGAAGGTCTTGCATTTTTCAGCATGACGATGCCAAACTACATACTGCATCCATCACAGCAGCATGGCTTCGCAGAAGAAGAGTCCAGGTGCTGAACTGTCCAGACCTTTCACCAAAAAATACGGCAAAGAAGACCCAAGAGTATTAAGCAGCTAGAATCCTACATAAGACAGGAATAGAACATAATTCCTCTCCCATGTTTATTTTTGTAAGGACCAAGACCTTTTATTTCTATGCTTATCACAGACGCATCAGTCCAAGTAAATGGTGAAACCTAAATTACATAGCAAGTGCACTTAAAGATGGATAACTCAGATATTGTAGCCATCTTAGCTGATTGTCTTTTTTCCTGTGTACATTGTATACAAAAATGTGAGCAGTTTTGTGTTTTGTGTGTTACAAATAAAGCGGGTCTCTTTAGGTGGAGAAGGACAGTGAGTGAACTGAAATGATTCACAAACTAACAGTAGCTGTTATTTGTAATATTGGGTCACAGATGGTAAACACACCTCCTTAAAACATCTAGTTCTTTATAGATTATAGATTCACGCAACAGTGTCAGTGCAAGTGAGACAGCAGCTGCAAATTCAGGATCCATCATAATGCACTGAGGTAATCCATCTTTACAGCCAGAGGTAAGTGTAAGCTAAAGCAGGTAAACAGATACCACATATACAGTGCAGTGAAAGTTATGACGTATGATGGTTCTGAATACTGTCTCGTATACTATGTCTACTAAGCTTCCATTTCTGCCCAATAAGAGAGGAACCCTTAAAGACAGTGATTAATTAGGCAGCCCCCTCCAGAATGGAGCACACAGATAGCATTTTATTCATGTGGAACTGATGTACACATTTGAATGAAGTACATCCAATGCACTTACGTTCATTGCATTGCCCCTGTGTCCACAGGTGAAGCAGCTGTACCAGGGGGTGCTGGGAAAAGTGCAAGGGCTCCACCCTGGCTGGGGAGCAGTGACAGGGGGCAAGCTAGAGGCTCTGGAGAGGCAAGTGGCGCAAGAGATGATAGGGAGGAAAGCCTTGGGCACTCAGCTGGCCCAGCTGCTTGACAGCCAGTTGCAGATCCTTCGGGCTGAGTTGAGACCCCAGCACGCCATGCACAAGGCCTTCGCGGCGAGCCTCAGAGAATGCTTCCGACTGCTGGCGCTGCTGTCTGACAACCGGGCCACTCTGTGGGAGAAACACATCCAGCAGTGGTAAGTCTGACTTCTACATTCACAGATGTTCTAACAAAGCCAAACACCATAAGAGGCTCCATGTTACAGTGATTTTACAGCAGTTACTGCTAATGGCTCATTAAACGGATGAAACAATTTACAAAACGTGAAAAATAAAACATACACTCATTATCAACAGAATAGCAGAAATAGTTGCACCCAGAAAGAACCAACTGCTAGGAATTAAACTTGGTGGATAGGTTTGACATTATGAGACATGAGAATGATTTAACTTTCATGCTCGGCTACACGTGTGGTGTAAGCAAGGATGGGCCTTTTGCTGTAACCTAAATAACCCAACAGCCATGGCTGCAGGCATTCAGTCAGCAGTGATGCCCTCCATGAGTCATCCTGTTAGTGCCAACACCAGTGGCAGATGGCTGCACAATGTAGGACTACATGCACGCAGGCCATTATGATGACTGCTCTTAACACCATGTCAACATTGACTGCAATGGTGTCGTGCCAGACTGTCACGGTGACTCAGCAGCAGGTCAGCAGGTCATCTTCAATGACGAGACCCACTTTTGACTTGGTGGAGATGGCCAGTGAATCCGTGTGTGGAGGCACTGTGGTCAGTGCCAAGATGAATGGTTTGTTGTCAAGCATCACATGTCCAGAAGGCCTGGCGTCACTTCACCTCCACCCCTACTACAAAAGCTGCAGAAACTGTGTGAGAATATTCAAGCTGCATGGGATGGATTATCAAAGGACACCATTAGGAACCTCTACAACTTCATGCCCAGATGTCTGACATGTTGTGTTAGCCAACGACGCCATACTGAGAGACACTACTTCTGTATGTGTAGCTCAATAAATACTGTCCATAGCAGTCTAAATTTATCATTATTTATTGTTCCTGTTAATCTTTATCTTCCTTCCCAATAACATTGCAATCTGACACTTCCTTCTGCCTGAAACTGTTTCTAAACTATTTCTGTGTGTATCAAAGTGCAATAATTATTTAAATGTACTAATTATTTAAATAATAATAACCACAATTTCTTGCAGCATAAGTGAGTCAGTTGCTGGCTGTGTTAGTAAAATAAAAAGCAATTTAAGATTTAGGTCAAAGAGCCAAACAGGCAGTGTAGAATAAAAAACCTGAAAGTATTTGTTTTTCTCTGCTCCTGTTTTCTCTCTTCTTGAGCTGGACCTTTCACTTAATGATTTCCCATGTCAAGTGGGTGCATTCTTTTGCAACTCACATCTTCACAAAAGGCTCCAGAGGTCAAATGTTCAAAAGCACAATAAATGTAGGGGGTTGATAAGCTTAACACCAGTAAATCTATTTGAAAAATTTCAGCGAGTATTCTTCATTTATTCAATTTATTTATTCATTTAGTCAAAATCATTATTAAAGGTGGCATATTCTAACCCACAAATTAGGGTCTAAATATCAAAAGATGACGCACCAAGCTCCCTTCTCCCAGTTCCTGCAGCCGGTTTGAGTGCCTGTTCCTATAAATGATAGTGAGTCATTGCTCGCCCCACCCTCGCAGGGTCAAGATCATCTTACAGACTTTTAATGAAGGCATTAATGTTATTGTGGATCCTACAGTGGAGTAATGGCAAGAACATTCTCTGTTAATATATTACTGCAGCTGTCAGCATCAGTTAGTGCTAAATGGCCAAAAACAGAGCATAATTATTTTTTAATACTTACATTTCCCTCGTCTGAATTTTTACCACAAAAGTGAAAAAAGTTGGCATTGATCCCACTTTTAGGAAAAGTTTCATTGCCAGTGCTGGGTTATTCCAATTTGCTGGCTCCAATGTGAATTTTCTCATTCCACCTTAAATTGTGCAGCAGTTAACAGCAGTTGGCTGAGGAATGTGTGAGGATCCGGGCGGAAGGTGGAATAGGAAAATTTGAACAAGAAGCTGGAGAATAAGAAGCTGACCTCAGCTTGTCAGAAACAAAGTGGTCAGCACACACGTACAGGTTTATGCGGACTGTAGGTGGATGTTGCCATCAAAAATATACTTTATCTACTCAGGTGCAGCCAACAACATAGCAGTTCCCATGATTAGCTCTTAGCTTTCACACAATGCTAGCAGCTTCAGCACTTGAGAGAAAAACAGCAGAGATACTCCGAAATGGGGTGGTACTATTCTAATAAGCCCCACTTGATGTAGGAAGGCGAGGAAAATCTAAATGCTGTCTTATTGCACAGTTAATGGGCTGGTAGGCACTCCAGACGCCCAAACGGTTGTTCACAAGAACTGAAAAAGTGAGATTTTTTTCAAATCTAAGGCAAGAGTAGAGCTTAATTTTAGTTGAGGAAATAGTAAGTTGTTTTTATGTAAGTATACAGTTATTGAAATGAATTACAAAAGGGTGCAATGTATCATAGTACTCACTGACCTTTCCTTATCAGAGTCCAGTAGGTTGGTAACTTTGTTTCCAGTTAAGGAAAATCGATCTATGTGCTAACAATAACACATGCAGTCATTATTAGATTGATTATTTGACAGCAGTACATTGCAAGTCTTAACACCAAGAATAGCTGGGACTGGATTTCTCTAGGTCAGATAGGGATTGAAAGATTTTGAGCCAATAACTGTTAATGTTTGTGCAGCTGCAGATGATATGAACCAGCAAGCCTGGTGTTTGTCGACGCTAGTCATGCACCGGGTCAATAGATGGAAACATCCTGGAGAGCTTCAATTTAGGAAGATGCCATCTGTGCAAAATGAAAATACTGAAAATAATGAGTGGAGAAACCTAATGAGCGCTGATGCTTTCAGACAGGTGAACTGCATGATACTATTAGGCAACATGCTGCCATAAAAATGCTGAGCAGGCCCAGCTGACCCAAGTTTTGGATCAAGATGACAAGAGGAAAAGATATAAGTGACTTCAAAAGAGGGTTCATTATTGTTAGAGGGTTCATTATTGGAGCATAGATGGCAGGAGTTTCGAGTCACAGAGTCTGCTCAACGGGCTAGTGGTTTAGTAGGAACAGTGACTAAAATAACATCTGCATTTAGATCTTTGGGGAACACCTCAATAAACTGGGTTGTAAATTGTGGTCAAATTGTTTATTGTGTGGCACATGAATGCACATGGTTTTGATATGTAAGGCAGAACATAAAACAGAACAGCAAGTGTTCCTCAGGTTACTGAGAATGTCAAGGATGTGATCAGACTGTGCCAGCAAGAACACTCCACCCACAACTGCTGAGATATTATAGTAGAGTTGCATAAACCCCTCATGAACGCACATTTGGAAATGAAAGTTCAGTGGTGCAGAAAACTGGCATTGGTCTGCAGAGATGTGGAGAAGAGTAATACAGTCAGATAACTCACCCTTCACCATGTTCTGCATATTCATACAATGAGATCTCTGCAGGCTTGAATGCTTGACTTTTGGAGAGAGGGGGTCTTGCTGGTATGGTATGGTTTGGCTTCTCTTAGAGAGAAACATCACATCAAATCAGTTCAAAGCTATTCTGACTGATCACCGTTACACCATGATGAAACATCTATGCCCTGATGGTCTTTTCCAGGCTGGCAATACGCCTCCTGCATAGGGCACGAGGGGTCACTGAATGATGCAATGAGTATGAGAATGAAGGAAATCATACACTAAAGCCTTTGTAGAAAACACGTTTTAACTTATGTGAAAGCTAAAGGGAAATTTTGAACTGACGTGTTACACAACACTCTCTGCCAACATCATCAGAAATCCAGTGGTCGAATATCTTCTGAAAGAATGGTGGTTCATCCCTCCACGACAGATCCAGAGACTTGTATTATGCTTGCCAAGGTGCATTGAAACTGTTCTGGTTCTCTTATTTTCTTGTGTCCAGAAAGTTTTGTTTTGTGAAAGAGGATCAAAATGCACTTTCTGAAATGGCAGAGATTTCAATTATTATATGACTGAGATGTGAATGAGAAGTCATTTAGAGTGGTTTGGTGTGGAATCCTATATGCCGCTATAGGCAAACTTGTTGAATCAGAATTGCTCACTGTGGTGGTGATAGAAACCAGGCATGTGAGGATTGTAATGCCTCTGACAGCTCCCTCACATAGACTTATAGATATATGCTGCCTGAATTCTGATGCATGGTTTTATGATAGTTTTGGTTTAAAACATATTTTAATCAATTTACTTCATCAATTCATATTTTAGCATTATCAACATTACATATAAAACTCATATGTAGGTTCACTGGTTATTTTGGGAGGTAAATTAAATGGCTATATTCACATTGTAGATAGTCTAAGTCAGTACATTTTTCTGCAAATGAACCATTTCACATAAAACTGATGAAACCAACTTTACACATCTCAGGCAATTAATTATTCAGAATTAATCTAGAATTTAGAAATTCAGAAAGAATTCCCCTTTAATTAATATCTTAAAGGAACAGTGTGTAACCTCTAGAGTCTCATGCTCCCTGAACCACTTGCATTGTCATCTTGGAATATGCCTGTGCCATCAGGGAAGAAAAACCACATTGATGGAATAACCAGGTAGTTCAGTATATTCAGGTAGTCAGCTGACCTCATTCTTTGGGCACATAACGTTGCAGAACCTAGACCTGATCAGCTGCATCAACCCCAGATCATAGAACTGCCGCCACAGGCTTGTACAGTAGGCACTAGGCATGATAGGTGCATCACTTCAGCCGCCTCTCTTCTTATCCCCATCACTCTGGAACAGGGTAAATCTGTACTCATCAAACCACATGACCTTCTTCCATTGCTCCAGAGCCTAATCTTTATGCTCACTAATAAATTGAAGCCGTTTTTGCCGGTTAGGCTCACTGACAAGTGGTTTCCTTAAGGCTACGCAGCTGTTTAGTCCCAGTCCCTTGGGCCACATTCCTTCCTTGAAGATAATGTTTCCCCACTGTCCTTCCACTTTTTAATAATGCGCTGGACAGTTCTTAACCCTTTTTTAATAGTTTCAGCAATCTCCTTAGATGTTTTCTGTGCTGGATGCATGCCAATAATTTGACCCTTCTGAAACAGATTAACATCTTTTCCACAGGATGTGTCTTTCCACATGGTTGTTTAACAAATGAGAAGCTACTCACTGCATCAGTTAGGGTTAAATAACTTGTTACCAACTGAAACATAATCACCCATGCAGTAATTATCCAATGGGAGGCTCTTACCTATTTGCTTAGTTAAATCCTGACCTTTTTTGGCCAGGCAGTGTATATTGTGTTCTATTTCTCCCTATAGACCCCCATAAATATTACACACTTTTCAGTTACTTTGAAATGTGCTATGTTCAGACTAATTTCACTTGCTCACAACACACTCTCTGACAGTTTGAGGCCAGTAGGTCACTGAGTTGAAAATGTGTTGCAAGTCATCTGAGGGGCTTGGTCAGTAGTAATGATCAATAGTAATTCTCTTATCTATGTTTTGGCTTTGCTCATCTTTTGAAGTTCTGTGGAAAGCTGCAGAAAAAAACAACAGGATATATGTTGTTTTTAAACCATGGCTTCACAATATCTGAACAAGTATTAGCCTGATGGAGTTTTACATTGACAAAAAAAAAAACTCCTGTTGTTTCCACTGCTGGGCATTAAACATGCAGTGCAATGCATGGGTGGCAGGACCCTACAGAGTATTGTGGACAGAACTGGGGAAAAACTGAACATTGCTTCATGAATCATTTCACAAATGTTTACCCATGACCAAAGAGACATTTGAGGGTCATGCTTTGGTTATGTCATCTCAGACTGTTCAATAAGGCACATCCATGGGAAACAAAGGTTTAGCTTCCTTGCCTGCCTCTTATCAGTGTAACTCGTTCAAAGGGGAAGGGGTGGGTAATGGGTGGGTAAAGTGCCTTGATGTAAAGCACTGTAATGGTGCCTCTGTAAATATTTGAAGAATTGTTTAGCTGGAAGCTGGAACTTAGTGTACTTAGTGCTCAAAAGACACAAGCACATTCTTTACCGAAGCTGCCAAAGGTCTGAATGGCTTTCTGCGTCCACATATTATTAACCTGACAAAACTTTACCTGGATACCCAAGCAGTGTCTGATTGCAGGTTGTCATGTAGTATAAGAGTAGACCATAGAGTATTATATGCTACTCCTATCAGTACCACTATAGAGAAATCAGCATGTTTTTCTATGTGGCGCAATTTTACATCAAACCACTCTGAACAACTTTGTGTACATATCATAAATTACACAGTGAAAAAAAGGCTGTTTAAGGAATCATCTTTGTAGATTAAAGGAGCAAGTGTAAATGCACTTTTGTAAAGTGTAAAGAAGCACCACATAATGTAAATGTTTATGTCATAGTTATTATTCTAGAACCAAACCTGCAACCATTTGGGAACCATTACTATTAAGAATGCATGCTGAAGGATTTCTCTTAGCTTAGTTTCTCTGGGAATTGTAGCGCTTGTTCTGTGTCGCGCATTAACAGCACTGCCTAATTGCGGAATGACGGAGAGAACGTAATGTCTTCATGCGTTTTGCATTCATTTTTGATATTGTTCACACAACCAACCAATCATGAACGCAATGGAGGTTTTGCTGCTGTTCTTTGAAAGCCCAGTGCAGACAGGGAAAACCCTGACTGATCTACTTCCTGGGTTTGCACAAGGCCATTATCGCCTTCTTTACCATATCTATCAAATAAGTGAGTTTTCTAAGTATGCATTCATCTCAGCAGCCAGTTTTAAAGTCAGCTGAGGAGTTATCATGAAGAGGCATTCGAGTAAAGGCTTACTCAAAGAAGAGCAATAAAATACTTTGGAAATCTCTGCCTTCAAACTGCAGTAAGATGTTTCAGATAGCCAAGAACTTTCATTTGTTCGGTGGAGGGTTTAGGTGTTTGTTCCAGCAGCATTGCCTGTATTCTTATTACCTTATTTTTAAAGGAGCAGTGTGTAAGATGACACAAGCTGTCATATTCATGCTCTAAATAACAGGGGGCAACATATCACAAGAAAGTTGTGGTGTCCACTGCTGCTGTAAGAAATGGACAGTCCCTCTTTCTTAAAGTTAGCATTAACAGCTGTTTACTTAACAGTTTAGAAGAAATGTTACGAGTTCATCATCAAACATCTTCCCTTTACTCTTTAAGAAAGTCTCCAGCAGTGAAAAGCAATGCCAATATTTATATCACCGTGGGCAGCTCTCATTATAATGGTCACTTCCCAAGAGCTTCCGCTGTTGTTAAACTGACTCTTCCTTTCATTGGCTACCTTTCCTTAGATGATCTAAGTGGGAGCTTAAGACAGGGGTTCTCAACCTTTTCCGCCCCAAAGCCCCCAAGATAATAAGTACAAAGCATAGCAGGCCACCAGAAAAACAAAATCAACTTTCATAAATACAATTTCTCCAAGAACGTTGGGTAAAGAAAAATTAGGATATGTCCAAATTTAAAGAAATGGAGCTGTAAAAACACCCCAAAAGAAACCTCTCTATCAGTGGCTAGCCAGCGGCTATGTCATCTCAAACTGAAGATATTTAATTAGTCTGCTACTGCGATGTTTTTATTCATGCCTGTGTACATTAATATACATATATTTATCTTAATATACTTAAAATAGCATTAATATGGTTATATATGATGTTTTTGGCCCATTACAAACCACTGCCTCCACTCGAGTACCGACCCAATGGTGGTCCACGGCCCATAGGTTGAGAAAACCCTGGGTTAGGATACAAAGTGGCATTATATGCTAACTTCACGAGGAACAGTTATTTCTTCATGTTGATCATTTTATTTTTGTAATGTTGTAAACTAAAAATCTTTTATATATCTCCTTTAAGGTCCATTTCCTACTTGGCACTGATTACTGTAACTTTCTCCTCATTGACCTCCCTGTAAAATCTTTACAGAAGCCTCAGAGTTCTGGAACAAGAGATCTCACTCTGACATCAACCCATGCTCTCTCAGCTACTCTGTCCTGTCCCGTATAAACTTCATAATTCTGCTTCTTACCCTCAAAGCCCTATAAAGCCCTGCATAACCTTGCTTCCCTCTAGCTCAGTGAAGTCCTGACCCTTCACTCTCTCTCTCTCTCTCTCTCTCTCTCTCTAACTCGGATGGTTATATGGATGATCAGAATATGAATTGATTTCAAAGGCCAGGCGTAATTGTATTGTACGGGGGTTGATTTCACCCTTTCTGTATGTACAGATTTAACAGTTCATATAGAATAGCTGGGCATCTTGAAGGTTTAGTGGAAATTCAGCTTGACTGAGTCACATGTCCTTAATACCGTATGTTCGTGCTTGTGTAATCAGCTGATTAACATGTTCTGCTGTGCAGTGTTATGGAACGAGTGGCGGTCCTTTCTGAGGAGATGGCAGAGCTGGTGTCAGTGGAGGCCCAGAGGCAAGGGGGCTGGGCTATACTCAAACAGGCCACAGGAGCACAACTACTGTGTCCCGCTTCTGGAGCAGCTCTCACTAGGGATGACATCATTGGTGAGCTTTTTTCGCTGCGTCACTCTCAACACTCTAGCTATTTCCAGGAGTTAGAATCTACAGCAGGTTGTTGGGTAAGATTAGTCATCCCTTAGTATCCTTATTTAGCAAGTACATATTCTCTGTATGCAAATACACCTTGTCTGGCTGGCCAATAAAGCACCCCACCTAGTGGTGGCTGAACGTAGAAGAGTAAAATGGACTTTAAGGGGATGTTTCATAATGAGCATTTCCTTTTTAGCTAGTTACTTTAAGGTTGCACAGCAGAAGGTCAGAGGCGTTACTATTAGACAATTCTCAATTCAGGCTTCATGATTAGAAATCATGCTTCTTAAAATAGCCCCAGTACTGCACCTATAAGCAGCATCCACAAGAACCACTGCTCTCCTAGCTGAATGTAGTCTTTTCCCCCATACAGCACCTGATGGCACTGTCCGGGCTTGTGATGCAGTCCATGTGGACCCCTACACTGGCCTCATTCAGCCCAACTCAAATGCTCACATGCTCCTGGCCAGCGGGCACAGCATGCCTGTGCCTCCAGACTTCTTTCTCCACCCGCAGACCGGCCGGGTGCTGCCTGTGGCTGGGAACGTTGGCTTTGACCCCGCCGGCTCTACTCTGGTCTACACGGCTGACGCTTGTGTGGGTGAGAGACCATATCAGCAATCTACTATGTAGTACACTGGCTGCGTCCAGAAACCATACAACTTTCTGCTTTTCCCTACCAATCCTTATCTCTCCTCTGTGGCCAGTATCCGATTCCGTGACGGCATATTTCTGCCTGTCTAATTAACAAAACAGACAAGAGAACCCGCTTCAAACACGCACAATCTTTTACAAATATTTGGAATAATTGCATAATTGGAAATTTCACCAAAATCAAGGAAAGTAAAATGTTTTAAATTGTTTAAAGCCACAGCTGTTGCTCCAGTATGCCTTAGATAAAAACACAGTGACCAGAGACCATGAAACTCAGCTTCTCACTAATACTGTACTATTTTAAACCTTGACACAGATAACAATTCCAAAGTAGATAACACAGTAGATAACTTTAAGATAAGCAGACAAATTGTAATTATCTGTTTCTACATGAGCTAATATTATTAGCCCAGTCACTATATTCACAGTCATAATATTTTACCCCATACCTTTACTTTAAGACCAAACCTGATAACTTATGCAGAAAGTTTTATTCCACTAAATCCATGTAAGTACACTGTAAAATAAATTTGGGCTTGATGTATCTGTGCTTTTCTTTTGTGCTACAGCTGCACTTCATGCTATCTGTAACCCAGCACCAGGAACAGCACCACAGAAACCTTTGCTACTGTCAGAACAAAACCTTGTATCTCCAAGAGATTTTTTTAGTGTAGTGTCAAATTGAAACATTTAATTGTTTAATTTAATTAAATAAATACAATTAAGATTTGAGGTCTGCATTCCCATGTAACTCCCACGGGTTCCACTATCTTGCTGCGGTGGATTTTAATGCCCAGTCCAAAGTGTTTGGGAGTGGGACCACATATACGTACAGAAATTCTGAAAATTAATAAATAGTCAGTATAAAATGAAAATCATGCAGTGAATTAGCATCCATACTTAATATAAGGGAAAAACAGCTAAATAAGGCAAGCAGTCGCCAATCATACAATGAACCTAACCAGTTGCATTATTGTGCTGCAGAAACCTCTGAGGATTTAGACAGTCTGTAAGCCTCCGTTTAGAAAGTGCTCTAATGAAGGACGAATACACCATGCTGAGTAAAGGCAAGTCTGACATATGGTAGTCATTTTCAGCCATGGCTATTTCAGGAGAAGTAATGTAATTGTGAATACAGTGGGACGGTGGCGCAGTGGGTAGCACTGTCGTTACACAGCAAGAAGGGCATGGGTTTGATTTCCGCCTGGGGCATCTGGGGTTCTTTCTGTTTGTAGTTTGCATGTTCTCCCCATGTCTGCGTGGGTTTCCTCCAAGTGCTCTGGTTTCATTCCACAGTCCAGCACCTCTGTGACACATAAGGATAAAGAGGGTTAGAAGATGAGTGAGTGAGAGTGAATAGATTGTCAAATATTGGATGTCATTTACGCTCTTATGGGGCTGCGGATGGTAGTGGGACGAACTCTAGTGGAAGCAGTCGGAAGCAGGTTTAAAAAATCAGCCACTGAAGACCTCTAGCTTAACTGCTCAAAACAAAGGGATATTAGTCTAAAGTCCATCACAGTTGAAGTCTGAAATGGATTTTGGACCAATTTGTATATGTGTGATAAAACAAAACCAAAAGCTACAAGCGTGGATTTTGGGATCGGGCTGTTTATTATATCCAGGTAGCTGCTCCTGAAATGCTGCCAGTGATGATGACAGTGATGACAGTGATATGCACAGACGCAGTGAAGACTGCAGTGTAATTAAATAAACACACACAAATTCATGGTATCAGATACCTCTCCAATTTAAGACCACATATACAAGAAACTCAAATCTGATATGAAAGGGATGTGTTTATTGTCTTCACACTACTCTGACAGTAAGCAGATCTGTAACCTTTATTCCTGTTCTCTGTATTTGACCTCAGGTGAGGTGGGGAAATGGGAGACTCCTCTGTTGCCCTTCATTCCCTATCCTCCATCTCGCCACGCTGAGCTCCCTGGACCCTCTAAGTTGAGGGGTCTCCGTGCAGGCCAGAGGCTGGTGTTAGGGGGACCCATGTGTGACTATGACACTGGTGTGCTAGTGCCCATCCTGGCAGTGACCATTCACCCCCAGACTGGTATGGTGTACCCGCTGGGTGGGGTCCACATGTGCCCCATCTCACGTCTTCGTCAGCCCATCCAGATTGGCTGTCCCATGCTGGACCCCCGCACGGGAAGCATGGCGCTTATCACAGGGGTCGGTCTAGATCTCCACACAGGTCAGAATATGTCCTCTTATAACTGATTCTGTGCATACAATGGGATCACATCTATTACACAGTCATACATATTCATGATACTACATGCAGTAGGGAAAATAGGGCAAGTATATCAGTCAAATGAATTAAGAGAAGAGAATGTAAAGGAAGTCATGTAAAGATTGTAAATACAAATTTAAAACAAAAATAAAGTGAAACAATGAAAGTTGACACATTTATAGTGTGCATGCTGTTAAATACACTCATCATCAAAAGAATAGTTGCCCCATTTGTAATGCAATTGGGAAAGTTAAAGGTTATCAGCAACAATAAATGATGATAAATTTAGACTGATATGGGCAATATTTATTGAGCTACACATACAGAAGTAGTGTCTCTCAGTATGGCGTCAGGCCGCCATGTTTGCTAAGGCAGCATGCATATGTCTCGGCATGGAGTTATAGAGGTTCCTAATGGTGTCCTGTGATAATTCATCCAATGCAGCTTGAATATTCTCATGCAGTTCCTGCAGATTTTGCAGTAAGGGTGGAGGTGGAGTGCCACCAGGCTTTCTGGACATGTGAGGCGTGACAACAAACCATTCATCTTGGCGCTGACCACAGGGCCTCTACACACGGATTCGATGGTCGTCTCCACCAAGACACCATTGCAGCCTTTGATGACGTTGGTGTGGTGTTAAGGGCAGTCATTGTAACAATCTTTCTCATAGAGGGCACCAGTGCTTGCTGAATGTCTGCAATCGTGGCTGTTGGGTCAGTCAGGTACAGCGATAAGGCCCATCATTGCTTACATCACATCCACGGCCGAGCGTGAAACTTCACATTCACATGTCTCACAATGTGAAACCTACCCACCAAGTTTCATTCCTGTGGGTTGATTCCTTCTGGGTGCAACTGTTTGTGCAACTATTTTTTTGATGATGAGTGTATATGCCCTCTAAAAGGGAGCGTAATCAGAATGTGCTATTAAGGTTGCGTAATCCTCTAGATTGAGTTAGTGATTGCATTAATCAGGTAATCAGTAATCAAATGCATTTCCCAGCGATAGTCTTCCCATCCTTAGATGAATATTTTGTCACACTTTTTGTCACATAGCATTTTTCAGTCCATGATATCATTTAAGGGGGTCCATATCATAGAAAATATATATTTTTAAATATAGGACTCACCCGTGGATTAAAAATAAGGTAGGATCTGGTAGCTGGATCAATATAAGCAGAGCTGATACTCACAATTGTGTGTGTCTGGGAAGCTGTCTCTCTTTCTCAGTCTCTAACCTGCCACAGAGTCATATGTTAACAGCGTTAACGTTTCAAAGTGTACACTTCACTCTCCAGCCGTTTGGGCCATGTATAAAAACACAGCTGCAGCTGCTTGTTTTGGATTCACAAAGACCAATTACATTTACATACATCCACCTATTCAGTCTTCCACAGTTTGTGTTCCACCCATTCACACTGAACCTACAAGAAGTGTTTCGTCCATCCTTTCTGAATTAAAAAAAAAAACAGTGCTGCCAATCAGAACAGCGATTACATTTATCTTTCTTACACAACAAGCCTATTTTTTCTGAGGTAGCACTTCTTACACTTTTTTTTAGTCCAAGGCCCCCTTTGTAGATGCCATTGTACCCCCCCACACTCTCCCCTCCTCATCCCCCCTCACCCTTCAGTCATTAATTGAACCTAGCGAACAATCATGAACTCATGGAAGGACAGAGGAATCCACAGTAGACATGTTTACCAAATGAGACGCCCTTCACTCAGTCATCGCAGATAAGATGATAGACAGACCTAAACACTTGCATCTTAGTATCAACAAACTTTGCGCATAGCAATGCTTTATTCAAGTTCAGTCACGTCAACAATTTAAGTTTCATCATCCTTTGGTGGTAGCATCCCATTAACTGTAACCATCCAATAACTACCCGAGATGGAGATAGAGAAGCTGTAACAGACACCTGCATTGACTGCGTGGGATTCTGTGTTTCCTCACTCTGGAGTCCTCCTCTCCCTGCTTTCCACGAAACCTCTGAGGGCATTTAAGGAATCTATGCATTCTAAAACATGACATGACTGGTTTGAGCTGGTGAATCACTGATCTACTCATGTGGAACTAAAGGCAGAATCATTGCTATAGTGACTTGCTATTGCCTCTTCAAAGGTACAAAGTGGTATAGCATGCCTCAGTAATTATCACTGCAACAAAATAGATAGATGTCTTTGACATACCTTACAAATGGCCACAAATTGTGATTGTTTAACATGCATAGTAAAATGTAATAATGTTTAATAACATCTACCATTTTTAAACAGGTGCCACCGTTTTACATATAGCTAAAGCAGAGTTAAATTTGCAGTTCCTCTTGAGCCACAGTTTCGAGAATCACTGTTGTAAGAAAAAAGCCCTTCTTAAGAATCAGATGCTAGCTTTTCACATCTCACATTTCGTGATTCATCAGTCCATTGTTCTGCGTTTCAGGCACGGTCCTTCCAGTAGGGGGCCTCCTGCTGGGTGAAAGCTTCATCGAGCCTCTGAGTGGCAGGCTGATGCGGGTTGGTGGAGGCAGCATCCGTGGGGGAAAGGTGGTGCCCCATGCTGGGGGGTTTCAGGCTTTTCTAGACAGCCAGGTTCTGGGGGCACGGATGCGGCTGGTCGAGCTGCTGCGGGCCTGCTGTGAGGAATGGAACACCGGGACTCTGGAGCTCCACAGTGAAATGAGTAGACTGAGGGCAGCTGCCTCTGAGCTCGAGCAGGCCTGGAAGAGCAGCCAGCACTGCATGCTCCAGCTGCTCAGCCGCCTGGAAGCCCAGCAGGAATGGGCCTGGGGTGTGGCTGAGAACGGAGGCAGCGTAGGTGAGTGGGTACAACCACAGCACTGTGACGTATTTGGCCAACGGTGATTCATTTCTGTTTACAGTCACATTATTGGGTCCAGCAGAAACAACTTATATATTCCCATATTATGGAATTGACCTTTTTACTCACTTTATTGCACAGTGATTGTAGCAGAATGTGTGGGGAGAATGATTACATGTTGTGCTGTTTCTGGCTGCCAGGAAGTAAATGTATAATTGCAGCCTTCCAAAGGACACAGATGCCAGGAAAAGAAAAATGCGGACTATGGTCCTTTAAGGCTGGTATGTTGGCAGACATGTTTGCTTTAATGATGAGCTTAGCTTTAACCATTTATTGCAGCTCATTTAAGATTTAAGAGTCTTTAAAGGGCCCAAATCTTACAAATATCCTAAGTACATTATCCGATTTGTGTGGCCTTGTTTCCCAAACACAATCCTACTTTTGCAGCACGGCCATTTTTTCTATTTACACCTTGCACAAGTGTTTTTTGGGCCTCATAAAGAAAGCGATAAGGTTATGCTGACCTGCTGTATGAGGACTTGGTGAACGTACACTATACTGGCAAAAGTATTTGCTCGTCTCACACGAATATGAACTTGAGATTTGTCACTCCAGAGAACACGTCTCCACTGCTCTAGAGTCTAGTGGCGGAGTGCTTTATACCACTGCATTGCCCATTCCGTGAAGCTCTCTATGCACTGTTCTTGAGCTAATCTGAAGGCCACATGAAGTTTGGAGGTCTGTAGAGACTGACTCTGCAGAAAGTTGGCGACTTCTTGGCTAAGTTGCTGTTGTTCCCAGTTGCTTCCACTTTGTTATAATCCCACTGACAGTTGACTGTGGAATATTTAGTAGCGAGAAAATATCATGACTGGACTTGTTGCACAGGTGGCATCCTATCACGGTAACCCGCTGGAATTCATTGAGCTCCTGAGAGCGACCCATTCTTTCACAGATGTTTGTAGGAGCAGTCTAAAGGCCTAGGTGCTTCATACACCTGTGGCCATGGAAGTGATTGAAACACCTGAAGTCAATGATTTGGATGGGTTAGTGAATACTTATTGCAATATAGTGTATGGGAATGTATGTGTCTGTTTTCAGGATATCACAAAAAGCACTAAAGTCAAAAGGAGCCATTTTTGCAGCAATGTACAGCATGAACTTGCGAGGGGATGTTTGTGAAACTTGAGGCAATGGGAAGATTCTATTGTATAATGGCAATGATTGACATGTAAGCTGATAATGTTCTTCAAGGGCGATAATTGTGTTGGGAAAAAAAAAAAAACTGATGAAGAACTTGACATGAATTATTTAACCAGTTTGTGAAATAACATAAAATAATATGCGCATGTAACCGTTCACTCCCTGTTCATGTTAAAACCAAGAGTTATTTATGGACATCAAGAAGCCTTTAGAGTACAGGTGAGTAAATGTGTTACTGCTATCCTGGTTTTGATAAGTTGCGAAATTATGAAAATATAATACATCATGGCATTATATCATTGTATTTATAGCCAAATTCCTGAACAATGTTAATGACAGGAAACACATTTTTTTCTTGATAAAAATGCATACGGGCCAAACTTGCTCATGTACTCATAACTGACATACTGCAGTATAAACAGAATGAATTTAAGGTACATGAGGTTATACCACTTTGTCACAGTGATTTGTGTGGATAACATATTTAAAACAAGTCATTTGACACAATCAGAGGTGCACCACTGCGTTTGTGCCTTTGAGTAAATCTGTTGAATCTTACTTATAATACTTGTGTTTTGATGCCACCATGTATTATGATTCCATCTGATATCGCTTTTTGGGGAGTGTTGAGCTTTTTTCACTGCCCCTGTGGTCCTTGGCTTGCTCATTACAGGTCAGGACCTGGATGTCTATAAAGATGTGACACTGGTGCTCATTCATCCAATGTACATAAAAAAGAGCACAGATTTGACATACAAAATAGAAAGCGGCTAAGTCATATAGCCTTGAGCTCAAATGATGAAACTACATTAAGTGAAACCAAGTGCCAGCCTACTAGAACCTCATTTACATATCATTTATGAAGCATGTCCTAATTCATGCAGCTGTTTAGGTAGACAGTCAATAAAACAACAGCATTTGGAAGCTCCTGAGGTGATGGCTTTGCTCATAGGTGGAGTTTGCTGCCATTAGAGTGCTAAAATTACTACAACTGGAAAGAATAAAAATTGAAATAGATCTTTGTTGTGTATGATGTGAATGTGTATGTGTAATGGTTCTCTACAGAACCTTTTTGACATTGTAACAATAGAAGAACATTTTTGGTTGTTCTGTGTATATAACCTACATGCAACATATACATTACACAGTTCTCCACCTGTCTTTAGAATGATTTCACCATGGAAAGAACCAGTTAAACATGAAATGCTTCAAAATAGAACCATTGCCTTAACTAAACAACCCTTGAAGAACCATCTTTTTAAGAGTGTATATCCACTTTTGTAAGGGCTTGCTGTGTTCTTGTTCTTGTAACTTGTTAGTATTATTATTAATTCTTTCAAATCACTACTCTTTAAATTCATATTATAGGTATTATAGATTATATCGATCATACGAATCATTTGTGCTTATTACAAGTATTGTAAATTGTATTGATAATATTATTCATATGAATACATTTTAGTAGCTAAATAAAAATGATCTGTATTATCAATATTAACCATATTCAACCAAATTTCTACATGTAAATTTACCTAGACTCTTACCCGAGTTTGTTTGTACAGGTACTGATGAGTAGCAAAACTGCTGGTTAAATTTTATGATTGATGAATTTTATGATCATGTGCAACTTTGATGAGTAAAGGCCGGCGTCTGTTATACGGCAATATAACCAACTGATTTGAAACTCTGTGATGCAGCTCAACATGTGCAGAATGTCCTCTGTGTATGTTCTTTCAGGGGAAGTCAAGTTGCCTGGCACAGAGCTGTCTCTGCCTGCTCTGCCAGGGCTAGAGTATCCAGACCCTGGAGGTTCTGGCCAATCTGTCCCTGTTCTTGGAGCCCAGCTGGACTGGGTGTCGGGACGCATGGTGCCTCTGATTGGAACCATGGAGGATGCAGATGGGAAAGGTCAGGCATGGTTTGACTTTGCTCCTTTTTCATATAGTCAGAATGCCTTGATTCCTCATGGTGGACTGGACGTCTTCCAGGCCTGGTCCCCATCCGCTTAGGGGCACGAACAGTGGACCCGGTGACAGGGGTGCTGGCTCCGGTGATTGGAGCTCGACTAGATGTGTGGAAGAGGGCCGTAGTCCCAGTAACTGTGTCTCAGTGTCTGACCATAGGAGACCCTCCAGACAGCATGTTGGTGAGCAGGAGTTCTATGCACTATTTACTTTAGGCTTCATTCCTCAGTTTAAACACTCCGTGTATGGAAACAAAGCTGCAAACACAGGAACACATATATTTACATATGGGAGTTCAATATACAGCAGTTTAACCCACTCTTGTTGAGACTGTTGAGTGTGATTGCAGACAGTCTGTAGCAGAGTTTTAGAGCAGAAAGTGTTATCACTGTAGTGGTTCAAAGGATCAGGACATCCAAGAGAAGTGGCTGGACACCCCAGTCCACATATAACAGAATGTTCCTTATATTTCAGCCTTGACTGATTTTTGAGCAGGGTACAAGGTACTGATTTGTGCAGCAACAGCAGCCTGTTTCACTCATTTCTCTCTGCTCCTCTGCGCTATTGTGTTTAGTTTGCTTCACTGGTGCAGCGGGGTGGTACAGAGGGATGCCAGTCACATATGTTCATTAGAATACAAATCCAATACCCAGATTAGTCTGACTTCTGGTTTCATCATATTTCTATCTTGTTTTTGTTTCCATCACACTTTGTTTGATATTTAATATCATGCAGTCATTGCATTATATCACTGCATTAAATTGTAAGGGGCTGTTGTAAGGCTGCAAAGGGTCATCTAAATAAAATATGAACATAAAATATGAACATATTTTGTACATAAACATACACTAAGTGGAAAAAATAAAAGTCAATACAAGCAGATGTTTTGAAGAGTGCAGCATTTAGTGCACTATTGGATCTGTTCTGTTCTGTTCTAAGTCTGTGTGCATGTGTATTTGGGGCAGGTGGAGGCCTTGCAGAAGGAGTGCAGTGCCAGGGGTCGATTTTGGAGACAGCAGAGAGTAAAAGAGGAAGAGCTGGTGGCAGATTTAGAGCGAGCTCTGAGGAACGGCCTCTACGCAGCCGTACTGGAGGAGTCAGACCGTGTGAGGCTCACAGTGAGCTGGACAGATGAGAGATGACTAATATCTTTTTTCACAGTGTCAGCTGTGCAGACATATATCTATCAAGTTCCTATCACGCATCAGTGTGATTATGTCAGTGGAACAACCTCCACTTTCATCCTAATTTTGATTGTGTGGTGTGTTCTAGCTCGAGTGGACAGACACAGAGAGGCAAGTAAAAGAAACAGCAGCAGAGCTTCAGGAGGCAGCCCACACCGAGGCTCAGAGAAGAAGTGCTCAGAACTCTGAGCTCTCGCTTGTCCTGCCTGCCCACGTCTTGATTACTCTCACTGGAGGTGCGCTGCTTACATTTAGCCATACGAAGCCCTGTTTCAGTACCTTTTCTTGACAGGGTCTTGCCAACTTTGACTCACCACTGATGGTCATGTGTGCATCACACCTATGTGACACGTGGCCCCCTGGACCTTCATTAGGGATCCAAGCACCAAAGGTGCTAAAAACCTGTCGGAGTTGTCGGAATCTTCTTTGTATTATTATTATGAAACAGAAAGGTTCTCAAATCAAACAGTTTGAACCATAGGTCATAGAGACATGAAACTTTCTCTTTCAGTAGATACTACTCCAGGGGTCACTGCAGCATACGGATTTATATCACTTCCTATTTCCCTTCTTTTGTCAGGTAAATGTGATAATTTAAATGATTTCCTGGCTCTAACTAAACACTGCACAGCCTCATGAACCACTAAGCTCCACCCACATTGCTTTTGCAAAATATGTGAAACCTACACTTGCAAACTACTTAAAAAATTTCTTCACTGAGAATTCTAGGAAACAGATCTGTTTCCCAAATCCTGTTTTCTCATTTGTAATGGCCTATTCATGCCGAAAACGGGTGCACTTTTTAACGTAGTGGGATCTTCACACCAAGTCTGAGCAACTGTTGTGTCTAACCACTCTGAAAACTTTCTCTTTTCTCTTAAGCACTGCATCTAATCAGTACACACACTGGGTATTACCTATACTACAAAAAGGACAATACCATGGGGTCACCGCCTCTTACAGGAGCTGAAAGTGAACAAGTGATTCATACAGTATTATTATTCTGCATTAATATACAGTACTTGCGTTCCTTTTTATGTGCATTCTTTGGCTGTAAAAAAGGACTTGGTGTGAATAGACCTTCTTTTTGGAAAGTTTCATGTGAAATAATTCCCATATTCCCATGTGCCTTATTAATATACCAGAGGTATAATATGATACCTGTGATACATTTGCAAACTGCAGTCATCTGTTCAGTAAATATAGTCTGAAATTGTGTTTATGTACTTGCAGCTTGGTTGAACAAGAATGAGAAACTATTCAGTGCTAGACAGAGTTCAGATATTTTTGGTTTTAACAATTCAACAATTCAAAAAGATAATACAGTATAATATTTTCTAAGGGCTGGACCATTAAAGCATAGTGTAATAACCCTTGGATCAGGGAGAAAAGAGGACATAGGAGCCAGAGCACATTAAACTTTTCAGCTTTAAAGGAAAGTCTCTTTATCTCCAACCTGCAAGAGTGAAACACACAAGTAGGTAGGCGCAAACAACATATAAGCAGAATACATGCAATGCCTACAAATGTGAATGCTTGTAGATGTGGACTTGCGGTTCCTGTATTAGCTGACCTAGTGTGTGAAGTTCTCAGGCTAAGAACATACTGGATTCCATTCTTGCTGGGTTAAGGTCCCACTCCCAGTTGGCAAATGATGTCTAGGACACCACATCGTTTCTGTCCATATAGTAATTAAAATGGAGGCTTGAGGGACCTCTCGCAACAGGTTGTTTGTGAACAAACTGAATCATTTTCTGAAGGGTCTGATTACACTGTTCAAGCCCACCATCTTTAAGGATGTTTACCGCTGGTACAAACTGATTTAATACCCAGTAATTTGTACGGTTCTTACAGTGAACATGGCAAGTTCTCGCCTCAAGGGATGATATGGGAGTGTGCTTTCACAACAGTATGTGCTCAGATGTTGCGCAGCGGCACGGCCTCTGATATTGTGTTGCATAGTCTACCACAACCAACACAAAGTGGTATTGCATGGCTCAATGACATCCATACCAATACTTTCAAACGGGCCTGTGATTAAAGGGAGTGGGTCTAATGGGAGTTTTGGGATGGCCAGCGGGTTTACCAGCTGACACTTGCAGCACAATGCGCACCTGTGTACATCACGGTGAATACCCGGTTAACAGAAACATGCCCTTAGTTGGTTTCATGCTGTGTCTGGACCCTGTGAAGTGCCCTGCTTTACTATGATAACTATGAGCTGCATGAAAAAGCATTTCTCTGCAGCTCTTTGGAAGCAACAACTTGGTAATTACTCGTTCAGAATGGGTGTCCAATGTCACACTGTACAATTTATCTGCAATTATGGAAAACAATGAGTATGAGAAAGCTTCCCCTGGCTTGAGCACCTGACCATTGATTACCCCCGTTTGGTCACAGTAATTCTGTACTTGGTCAACTGCGTAAAAGGAAAATCCCTGAGGGGAATCCCTAAACAGGTCGATGGGTGGGGTCCCAGTGTGCAGTCACCCTTTTCAGGATTGACCTCTCCATCCAAGGTCCCATTTGGGGGATGAGAAAGGCGAGAAGCATATATAAAGGATTTAAAATTTTCTAATGATGATAGTGGTGATGAGGATCGCTTAAAATTGTATTGAAATGGACGGTGGAGTTGCAATGGTGAGCACCTCTCAGGGGTAAAGTCATAAAGCAACATCCTGATTCCCCTTGTGTATGTGTTTAGGTGATGAAGAAGAGTGGGAGCAGCAGAGTCACTGGCACACTGAACTAGCAGCTATATTAAACAGAGTAAGCGTGTTGATGGCGAGGCACCAATGGGAGCAAGACCAGCCAACACTGGAAGAAGAGCATCTGGTCAGCTTCAACACACTCTCTCTCCATGCTTATACATCTTTAAAGGAATGTTCAATCAAGAATGTTCAAACTTAATCTCTTGATGCATTCATAGTTTACTGTTACCACAGACAGGAATTTTGATTCATTTGATTCATGACAGGTATTGAAATCCAGAGGACTCAGAACTCATATAATAGAAGCCTTTGGGCAGTTGCTTAAATGTGTCACAAAACTTTTCAAATAATTCAGAACATAAATTCAACAGCTGTTACACTCTACCAACACTGGGGGTCTCAGATAAGACGATGTCTTACAAAAAATGTTCTGGCCAAAGAAGTTTGTGTCTAAACAGGCTACGTGCTGTACATGTGTGACATCACCAAAATGTTAGTTATAGCGAAGTGATAGTAGTGACAGAAATGGTTGTTTTCCTCACAGGAAATTATTACATTAAATGGATGTGAATTAGTTGCCCAAAGTAGATTGTAGATAGTACCCAGACACTCTAATATCACCACCATTGGCACTGTAAAGAGCTGGTTCTTTTCCCCACAATGCACCTCTGTTTATCTCAATGGCTGCATAATGCAGAATTCCAGGTTTTTTTTAAGCTTTGGATGCAATGAGTGGGTTTGTGAACCACATATGAAAGAGGAGATAAGTAAATCCCACCACATTCACTACCTGCAATTATGTGATTGGTGGGAAATAAATGAGTTTGAAACACTTTTTGCTGTGCCACAGTTTATCTAGCAAATAGAGTTACCAGGAGTATCCCATAAGTAGCACACATTAATGAACTGCTCAGACTGTGCTAATTAGACACAAAGCAAATCAGCCGTTGAGCACTGATGTGGTGCCTTTGTTGCAGTCCGATACCTTCTTAAATGAGTAATTCAGGATGTCTTAATATGACATGCAGTAGTTACATTACTGGTGGAACGATGATGTCTGAGTGACCTGCTGGTGCTCTAGGACGAGAAGACGAGACAGAAGGAACTGTGGGAGCAATTAAAGCAGAGACACGCTGAACTAGATGTTGCCCTGTCCTCAATGCACTGGACCCGTGAGCTGGGCCAGCTTCATGCCGACACTGCACAGGTACAGATTCGGACAGACTTGATTGAATGTATGTTTTTGTGATATTAAAGATGCTTTGATTTCAGAATGTATACTTAAATGTGTAGAATGGGTAAAGAAGGTGTATCTGTATCGATGGGCATCAGTATTGGGCCTCTCTCAGCAAAAGATACTTGATCAGGTATTGGAAACAAAGGAGAATAAGCCTATGACTGCTCTGAAAGAGAACATGGTCACATTGTTTGATGGGGGTAGTAGAGTGTTTAAGAAGCTTTGGCATGAAAGCCTATTTTTAGGAGGTCAGCTTAAGTGAAGTGCTGATTAAAGGTGTAGCAGTTTGTAGAGAAGAAATAATGAATCAGTTTTAATATCACAAAGACAGATCAGGTGGAGGGCCAACCAAATATTGCATCTAAACAACAGCGAGGAGGGTATGATGTGGTGTATACATATATATTGTCACTGTCCAAAGAAATACAAGTATCTTCAAAATGGCAACTTTACAGGAGAGGGCCAAAACCTAATTTAATTTTAAGGCACGTCAATGGAACCAGACTTTTTACTAAGCAGTTTTTTGAACCATTTTTGTTGGTCCATTTATTATGAAGCCCCTGCTGTGTTCTAATAATGCATAAAAGTTAAAATATATACAAAATATATATATGGTTTTCTATGACAATATAATTGCAGTACTCAGCCATGGAGAGTGTAAAAGCATAATCTAGCTTTTTGTAACAGCGCAAGTAAATTAAAATGTTCAGAATGATGATATCCAAAATGTGCAGCTTTAGGTTGGAAAAGCATGCAAGATGGATCCAGTGAGACTTAGGTGGATTTATTTTACTTCATAGTGCTTAATTAGATTTATTCATTTTTTCTTCAAACACAGAACAGGCTGTAAGCATTTCACCAATACCCTTTCACTCTTACACTTTGTTATTATTATTAATAAATCATAGCACTGCTATGGACATTATCACTTATCATATACATATATATGTTTAACTCTCTCTTATACAGTTTCTACATTGGACCCTTCAGTCACTGTATATTTTATGTATATTTAACTGTACATTTAATACATTTCTGTTCATTTAGTATTAGTTTAGCATTAAATTATTAGTTTGTGTGTAGTATGTATATTAATACTTTCCCACTCTTGAATGATTACCTGAGCCTCTCCACAGGCATTTCAGTGCATGTATGTCCTGACATGTTGTGCAAATGCCAAATACTTGGAACTTGAACTTGAACGATATTTAGCATCCATCCCTACAAGTATGAATGTAGCTTAGTCAGAGTTTCACTTTTTCACATTGTTCTACCTCAACATACATACACTACGGTAACTGCAAGGGCAATGGTATGATAACGCATCAATAAACTGTACAAATTTGAGCATGAGAGCCTACTTTCAGGAGATCAGCTTAAATGATTTCACAATTTTCACAATTTCACAATTTAAAAACAATTGGCAGTTGCTGTGTTCAATTGATGTATAAATGTAAAAATTTACAAAAATGGAGATACATGCTTTTCTTTGGACAGCAACAATATACAGTAATTATAGTCCTCAGCCATAACTGCCCTTTGTGCCAGTTACACTTTGTGTCCTTGTTTTATGCAGTAACAAAATGCTGCTTAGTATCTCTCTCTCTCTCTCTCTCTCTCTCTCTCTCTCTGTCTCTCTCGTATTCTAGGCTATGCTGTCAGGCTTATTCTGGTACAGAGATTATTGCCTGATGCAGCCCAGAGGTGGGAGAAGCGCTTTGAAAGCAGCCATCATGACTCAGCACAAAATCCTACCTCAGTTGGAGTGCCTCCTTCAGCTGCTGGAGGATGGCAAACTCCCCAGCCCCTCCGCCAGTGCCCAGCACCAGCAGAGCTCCGGTACAGTGCACTCATTCATCCTTTTAGCATACAAATGGAAATCAGTGTGTCCCGTTACATTCAGCAATCACTGTGCCTTTTGTAGAACTGTCCGCAAAGCAGACGTTTGACCGGGACACTTGCTCTAGAGCGTGGACTGTGTCTGTCCCAGCGGCTAAAGGTAATAATGTGCTGACTGCACTGAATACCCCAATCTCTGTGGTGAGAACAGTATGTATGAAGCAGCTTTGAATTTCCTCGGTATGGCTTTGTGTTATTACCACCCGATAGGAGTGTAAAGCTCTGGCCTTATAACGATTCGATTAAGTGCAAGAGTGCATCAACAAATTAGTCCCATTTGTGTTTTTTTTTTTCAATTCAATTTTATTTCGTTGGTGCAATTTAAAACAGATATTTCTTAAATGAATTTAATATACAGTGGAGGAATTATGTGCACATCAGTGAAATAGACAATAAAAACATCACTTGACTTTTTTCCCCACTTGAAAACAGCCTGAGGAATTTATGTTGCGCAAGCTGAACTGAACTGTGTTATCATATCAATTACTGTGAACAACACAATGTATAACAAGCAATTACACCCATTTAAAACAACTATTAAGGACAAGTAATTCAATGTTTTGGGGAAGATTAGCGGATTGTCATTGGATGATATTGCATGAGGGGGGGGGGGAATCAAGTTCCACTCTTGCTTCCGATCTGAACTAATCCACAGGTGTTTCTGTCCATTCTTCCACTGTGAGAAGACAACTCAATGTTATGAATCAAAAAATAGATGTGTAGCTGATAAGATGCCCTTACTGAGAAAAGAATATAGATAAACAAGAAGAAAGAAAGTGCAGCAGCTGGTGTTCTTAGAATAATGGACTGACCAGCCCAGAGTCCAAACCTCAGCATCACACTGAATGTATATGGGGAGGGCTGGACTGGGAGCAGAAAATGCAACCAACTTCTAAGCCTGAACTTTGAAGTTGCATAAAAAGCTTTTCTCCTGTAAGGAATGTGAAGCACATATAATGGTAACGGGTGGTCACTCTTGATATTATGTATTAAGTCACTGAAACTTTAAATAAATTCTTTTCACATATGATTTGTCTTTGACTTTTGCACAGTACTACATGCTTTCCAGTGTTAACTGTATTACTCTTTCTGTGCAGCAGTGTCCACGCAGTCTCTGAAAGATCATGAAAAGGCCTTAGCGGTGAGTGAGCAGAACAGCTCAAAGAAACCCTTCTCCAGCACATCTACACAGAGAGGACAGGACAGCGGCCTAGCTGAAAGCCAAGGTAAGGACAGCTTTAGACAGTCAAATCTCTCACAAGAGAATTTCAGATGAGTCACCTCTGTCTTTTCACACAGATAGCCCAGATCTCAAGGAGCCTGAGTTTCCCCTGCACATCACTGTCCCCAGACTCGCAGGTCAGAACATTTGCATTCATAAGCAAGCTTTCAGACAGAACATGCTTTTATGGTAGAATTTCAGGAGATCTGTACTGTTAATCTAATTAGGACTACTTAAAAGGATTGAAGTTTCTACAATTCTGGGAGGCCCCGGACAGTTCAAGGCCAATCCTTGAGGGTTGGCAATTCGCTTTGTGGGAAGGAAAGTGCTTGCTAAGCCTGAGTGAACTCTATGTGCTCTGCTTGACTTTGCTGTGTCATTGCAAAGTCAGAACACTAGGGGGCAATAAGAACCAGTGTGAGTTTACGTTCAAGATGCTTTCACAAATAAATAGGACAGGATCAGAAGTTTAAATACTGTAAAAATGTATTTTTGATGATTGTGCCGTGTTGAATGACACTTATTAATGTATTTTTTTCCTTTGACTGGATTTGCACAATACTGTGCTCCAGGTGAGGACTGGACCAGGCTGCTGGAGCTCTCTCCGCTCTTTCAGCTCATCAAAGAGGTGAACCAGCAGATCAGAAACAGAGCATGGAAAGTAGGTCTGCTCAGCAGCAATCAGTCAGGTACTCCCCAACAGTATGTAAATGATCATTATGCTGCACAAACTGATCAGATGAAAAGTTGGTAGTAGATTTGGTAGACAGTGCTCAGTAACTTCACGGTCAAGAGCCCTTCAGACAGGCTCAGATACAAATGAGCCATTATCAGAGTGTTTACACTGAGTACAAGTATGAGAATGCAATTCTTAGATTCACTGTAGAGGATGTGGATAGTTTTGAGAGTGGAGAAATATTCTTTCAAAAGCATTTAAGCCTGACACATTTGACTGCCACTGGGCGCTGCAGGAAACTGTTCAACACTACTGTGTGGGAAAACAAAAACATGGAACTTTGAAAGAGGCAAATTAAACATACACACTATTGATTTTTAACAACTGTTTTCGGGGCCTCAACGATATGAATATGTTGCTGCTGATAGCGGTATTAAAGGGGCTCTAAATTCTGGCAACCAGTAGAATTTCATATTTATATTTCAGATTTGAATTTTGTTCTCCAGTCAGTAGTATTAGTTAAACAGTGTTTTGCAGACAGACCAGATTTATTGATTCAAATAAATAACAAAAACACATATATAATATATAATAAATCTATCATAATTATGGCATTATAAATATTATGTAAAATAAATCAAATAGCACAAAACACAACCTTTGCTGCAAAGTTTTTAGCAATGGTTTGGACACTCTACAAGTGTTTGTGTGTTAGGAATTGTAACCCAGTCTTTCTTGCAAAGTGCTTCTAATTCTGCGATATTCATGCATGTTTAAGCATTACCCACAGATTTACAATGATCTTCAAGTCAGTAGAATTTGTAGGTTGTGTTTTATGAAGTAGTTAATGGGAGATTTAGAGGTGTATTTCAGACTGCATTGTGTTATTGTGTTGTAGAAGCCAGCCTTGAAATGCCTGTTCCACTGATTGCCACACAACCCCAAAGCATAATAGATTCACCCCCCATGTTTAACAGTCGGCAAGGTGTTCCTTTCATCAAATGCTGCCCTTTTCATCAAATGCTTCCCCAGATGAGCTGACTTTTATAGTAAGGTTATGGGTAAGGCCTCCTTCTGATAACTCTTAAATCTTCATTTTAGATCTTCAGCTAGCTGCTCAGGGGAGACCATGGTTGTTGCTTGTTAATTCAAGGTTTGAAGAGTCAGAGAATGTATTACACTATGGAAATATCAATTCTAAATGAAACCAGCAAGTTCATTACTTTTTAATTCTTTACAACTAGAAGTGTGTTCAAACTTTTACACAAACCACAGTCACTATTTTTTTTCTATTTTGTGAATTTGCCATATACAAAGTAACTGTGCATTTAACATTCACAATTGTGCTTTAACTGCATTAAAGTTAGCTTAGCAATATAGCAAGTTTCTGACAAGAATTACAAGCATGGAAACAGGTCTGAAAAGCTGTCTGAAACAGGTTACTGGAGAGTGGTGCTGTAAATCTAGCTGCTTAGTCTGTAGTCTACAGGTTAATGAACAGATTCTCCAGCTGCAGTTTGTGGCAGCTTTCTCCTAGGGATGCTCACACACTCAAAAATGTTTTGTTGCTGTTGTTGTTGCTTGTTATATTTATTTTATTTATGGCTTTTGGAAAGTGGCTCTTGCTTGCCTGCCACCGCATGTAGCCCCCACCCTGCCCCATGTACTATTACCATCAACTGACAAAGGTTCCATTGTACATTAGTATATTGCATACAGTCTTCACAAGCCTAGTGCATTATATGCAATATTTACACCAACACAGATAATACAGCTAGTCACTAATGTCTATATGTCTCCTTTTCCGAATATGAATGATATCATCTATTGGGATATTTAAGAAGATGTATCAGTGATTTTGAGAAATCAATATTGCACATTCCTACTTGGTAGTTCTCCAAGTTCAGCCTCTTGAATTGAAAGTGGATGAGCAGAAGGATGGCAGTGTCTTTGTTCTACAGGCTCAGGGCGCCCCTTCATTGATTTCTTGGACGCTCAGTGGGAGTGTGAGGGAGACCTGGTTCAAGTTAGCACTGATACCCTCAACCCTCGAGAGGTTCTGATCTACCAGCACGGGCAGCTTCTGCTCCAGCTGCTTCACACGCACAAAGTGGTCTGTAACTCACACACACACACTTTCATTGTAATTCATTATCAGCCCTTTCAAGATAATATTTTGCACAATTTTGCACCCACTGAGCAAAGATATGATGGAGTGGTGGACCTATTGGAGTGTAGCCTACAGAAAGTGCTTAGATTAGTAATGCTCGGGTTTGTGCTTTGCAGGCACCAGCAGTTCAACTACAGCTTGCCTCAAGCCTTCCAGCAAACGACTACCACTGCAATGCCTTCCGCAATTCCTTTTACTACCAGGTATTTATAGGCACAGTATGCATATGGTAATAAGCATATCATAATATGTCTTGGAGATGAAGTGCAGCACTGGAAGAAAGCCTGTGGAAACTGCTATTTCGGTATCTTTGAGTGAAAGGTTCCTTTTAATGCAATTGAATCTCAAAATAGCATAGACTGGCTTCTATATCGTCCTGACTGTATAAGTTACAGCCGAGCTTGAGAAATGTCCAGTGCTCACACAGCTGCTGCCAATGTTGGCTCAATATTAGGTAGACTGACCTTCTCCATTGATTGCACATTGTTTAGATACTGCTGCACTTGACACATTCCGGCCAGTGCAATATACCACTGCCATTTTGGTGGTTGAGAATTCATCAACCAGACAATTTTTGGTCAATGGTGGTCCTATGGTTGTACAGAGTGGCTGATGGGCTACTCTCTGTTACTGTAAATCAGTAAAGTATACGGTACCTTACTGTGTGAAATTCATAGACTATCCTATCATTTATTTAATATACAGTCATTAATTTATTCATTTCATACATGATATTCATTTTCAGGAGATCTTTCTAGAGAGATCAGATATACGATAAACCACTAGCATAATAGGTGCAATACCTATTACGTCACCAAAACTGTCCCCATCAGATAAACAGTCCCTAAAGCTTTTATCTTTGAGCAATATGAAAAAAAAAACCCACAGATTTTTCTGTCCATTCTTCCACTGCGAGAAGACACAATAGGTCCAGAAGGATGTGTAGCTGCCAGAAAGCTGTTATAGATAAAAGGTCATCAAATAAAGAAGCTGCTGGTGTTCTCAGAACAATGGACAGACCATCCCAGAGATCCAAACCTCAACATCACTGAATGTGTTTGGGATTATTGGATCATAAAAAAAGCAGAAAAAACTACTTCTAAGACTGAACTTTGCAGGTGTAGAAATACCTGGAGATTTCTTCAAAAAACTGAAAGCAAGCTGTAATAGTCAACCTGTGGACACACTAAACCCTAAAAAATGTGATATTAGTTTTTGAGTTGTTGAGAGGTCTGTGTAATTTCTTATTAGTTTGTTTCTGTTTTAACTTGTACATGTCATTTTCACTGGAAAGTAAGTAAATGAAGGTTGGACATTTGCAGAATACTGTAAAAGTTTCTGATGAAATGGACAGTGAGTGTTGTAATAACTGGCTACACTGTATGTGACAGTATGGAAACATTTAATCAGTTTTGAAAGTACTGTACGAAACATAAATTCCTAATGTATCAATGTGTTTGTAGGAGACAGAAGAGACTCTGTACGTGCGCCATCAGAGGCTGCAGTCTGTGGGAGGATTTTCTCTGCTGCTCCTGCACTGCGCTGCTCACATCTCTGCCGGCCAGCTGAGCATCGACTCCACTCCTGGATTCCAAAGAGCCTTCTACAAGGTAGAAGTGTAAAAGTGCTTTATATAGGAAAACATTACAGAGGTAAAAAACACTCTGCACTAAATAAAAATAACAGCACAGCTATACACCAGCGCAATACATCTTGGAATATGATAGCCCAAATAAATATTTTGGGCTCAAAATCTCATATATGGAATTCTATTCCAGAGTATAGGAGCTTTATAAGCAAACGATCTCCTGCCAGCTGAGCTTTAAGTGGTCTTAGGAGTCCGCATTAAGTCTACCTCAACTGAACACAGTGGTCCTGATGGGCTATAAAGTTTCAAGAGGATGGTAAGAGATGCTTGAGTTGGGTCATTAAGAGCTTTGAATATCATAAGCAAAACCTTATAGTCAATGTGGAACAGAAAGGTAGTGTAAACCTGGCACACACACAGACTCAGCCTAGAGGGGAGCTGAGTCTTTTATTGGGGTTTTTGCTTTCAAAAGAGTCCTAAATCACAATAAATCATTGGCACATGCACACAGACACTTTCCTCAGCCTTTGGTGGTATCTTTTTATTCTTTCTCTCCCCCTGCTCTTTTCCTGCCCTAGGTTTTACAAGTGTGTCTATCTGAGTTGTTCCATGCCAGATTGGCCCCTGACTCAACAGAAGGGAAGACAGAAAGTGGAGTGGGCACAAACGCTGCTCTTAATGGTCTCCTGCTGGAGAGGGTGCAAAAACCCAGTCAAGGGATTCTGTCTGAGGACGTGAGTGCGGTTTATTTAATGATATCTGTGGCTCGTTGTCCTGCCAGTGGCTGCCTTGTGATTTGCGGGACTAAGGGCAGTGCGGAGACACACTGATGAAGTGTTACTAGTGCTGCAACAAAATATTTGATAGCATTCTCTAATCTCAGACATAAAAACAAATAGCAAAAACTCCTAATCTAACAGGCGTTAACCTTGACGTGAGCAAGCAGCAACTGTTTTGTTGAAGACAACAGGGCTTTTATACCTTTTAATCCTCCCAGATTAACTGACACCCTACATACCGCTATATCCCATTTATTTGTAACACAGAGAGACGAGGAGACAGGATGCAAGAGCATGTATTACTGATTTTTTATTTTGGCCAATATAACAAGAAACAGCACAAGGACACTAGCAATAAAAGACTACCAGGACGAAAGACTACCTAAAACATACAGAGAACCAGCACAATTGACAGAGAGACAAAACACCAAACAAACACAAAGGGAAGAACTGGGAGTCTAAATACACAAGGCCTAATGAGGAACACCTGGGCAGGGGCAGAGCCACAAACTATGGACAGGTGAGGGGCATGATAAGAGGGTGGAGACAGGAGAAGCTATAAACAACTAAAGGCACATGGAAGTAACAGAAGCGAAACAGAGACAGAAACAGAGAAAAACAAAGACAAACAGGGGCAAAACAAGACAGGATGTGACAATATTGTTTCTTTGACTTTATCATTGAGGTCACCATTTTTCCTTTTTTGAAAACGTCTCTTATTCCCAAACTAAGGAATTACCCATTTTCTTTGAAATAATCTTTGGCCAAACCACAATCCAGTCTAAGCCTTTTTTTCAACCTCATTCATTTACTGGCTCCCTTTATTCACTATTTTGACTCATCATTTTATGTATGATTACATGTGATTAGGTGTGTATTTCCGTGGAACAGGACCTGTTAACAGGTCTGTTTATTCTCAAGGCCATCCATCCTGGCGCAAACACAGAAAATACCAAACACATATGCTGAGTGCCATATAAGGATGATGCAGCATGATTGTACATTTGTAAAAACTATATAGTGTATTATGATTAACTATAATACAGGGCTGTCATGATCGGTCAACACAATCACAATATTTTTAAACTGATGCGTCTTTTATTTGAAGCAAGTTTATTAGTGTTCCTTTTTTATTTCTGCAATGCTTCTCCTCAATAATACCTACTGCAGGCATGACATCAGTCATTGGTTGGCGTCATTGGTGCAAGCTTAAAAAATGGTGGCTGCAGGAGAGTCAGAGATGGTTGGATGGTTTAAAGAGCATTATGAAGGTTTTCAAAACCCATCGCGTTAAAGATATGGTATTACTTCATTTTTGGCATTAAACAAAAATGTGATTTGCACACTGTGCAAAGCTTTAATGGCACACCACAGCAGCACTAGCACAATGCACAAGCACCTAAAAAGGACACACACAGATGCTATTCTGGAAGATGCACCACTAGAAAAGGCACCACCAGAATTGTTGTCTATTGGTGTTTTACCGTTAGTGGAGAAAGCTTTTTGAAACCTGTTTTCAGTGCAGCTTCTAAATAGCCTCATTATTATAGCCTTAAAGCCATCTGGCTGCTACCTTACAATGTCCATTCTGCTGCATGAATGGCTTAAATAGGAAAGTGTTTTACCGAAGAAAATGCAGAGTGATTGCCCAGCTTAAGCTTGTTACTGGCTGGTTGCTAAGGTGTTGCTAAAAATGAACGGATGTCTATGGGAGGAACGTGGGATGAATAAACAACACATTGAGGAGTGTTGGTCAGTATGTCTGTTGATTAGTGTTTGGGGATGTGCCCTGAGTAACTACATGCAGTTTGGTGGCTGTAAAGGAAACAATATGATTTAGATAAGGCAAAAAATGAATAGGATACTATGGGAGAAAGGAGGGATGGAAAAAAAAGACAAACAGACGAGTGCAGGTTGGACCAACATTGAATTCGTGCTTGGGGGTGTGCCCTGAGATGTGGGTGTGCAGAAGTACAGTAGATGACGGTAGATGCGATAGATAGACTTTCCACCCTATTCATTCTAATGTATAAATTTGGAATGTAACAAAGTTTGTCCAAAGCCTGTAAATCACATCAGAAAGCTATACACAAGCACACCATTCCTGATCACACCAAACATTCCGGAGTTGAACCGGTGGTGATATCTCAAAAATGGCGGAACTAGTTAGCAGACAAAAAAATACGTATAGAAGAAATAGAAGAAGTAGAAGAAGAAGAAGAAGAAGAAGAAGAAGAAGAATGAAAATGTACCACCGGTTGTGAGCAGTGTTGCACATTGTGCAATCACTTATAAACTCTCTTTTTTTCATTTATGGTGCTGGAGATACCAGTTTAAAATGACAGTTTTGCACTTTAATACACACAGTTGACTCACATTATTATGGAGCCATGCTGACTGCAGTGCATCCCACAGCTGCTGGCGGGTGCATGGGGGAGGGTCCATAGAGTGAAAACAACAATCAAGGTGGTCCTACAGATCCTCAATGGGGTTCAAGTCTGGGAAATTAATTAGGGGGCCAGGGTAGTACTTGGAAGTCTTGGTCATGCTCTTACAGCCAATGCCAGACATTTGTATCTATGTGACATGTTGCATCATATCCGCCCCAGGGAAGACAATCAGCATGTATGGGTGTGTGTGAACTGCAAGGATGGAATCAGACCCAAATCAGTTGAGAGTGCCTTCCACATCGATGAGCGGGCCCAGAGAATTCAACAAAAACATGACTTACTTCATGCGCTGCTGCCGTTGAAATAGACTCGGCGGTGTATAAACCCTGTTTATATTTTGTTATGATGTACAGTTTGTTCTTGAAATTAAAAGAACTTAAATGAGATGAACTGTTAGATTTTTGTGGGGAAAATTTAAAGGCTTAATTTTTTTTGGACAGGATGTGGCCAAGATGCTGCAGAAGCACAGAGAATCATCAGTGTTCCGGCAAGTGGAGAGCCTCCTGAGAGATAAGAACGTAGATGTCAGCTCAGGCGACAGCCAACTGCCAATCAAACAGAGCACAGATGGCCAGAACACTACTATGGAGTGAAATGACGGATCGCTCATGAAACATAAGCGCTTCTGCCTTTCACTAAATGTGTAAAAGGCCAACTGCCTCATCTAAGCTACAGCAGGTCGTCTCCTGTGAGACGGATGGTGGCATTTAAGGCTGGATGATGACTTCCTATTGGATCAGGTATTTTAAAAGGCTGTATTAAAAGGAAATCAATGATTATTATATATGAACAAGCATTAGTGATGGATTAAAAGCTACAGAAAGCTATAAACTCCCATTACTGAAACAGATCTGCTTACCTTACATGCAAACAACAGAGTGTTTATGCTAAATGACAGTTTGGCTATAGAACAGGTTCACTGGAAAGTATTCTAAGGTCATGAATGCTTTGACTGTGTCAGAATGCAAAGCACTATTTGACGTAGTGTCAGTGCCGAAAAGAAACTTCTTTGACAGGTTTGATTACTGAGTGCCAGTGGGCACTGCACAGAGAATCAACTCTAAAGACTTTGAAGCAGAAGTTTTTGGGAGAGAGAAAAGGATTTGGGAGATATTTTCTCCTCTTCTAGAAACCTGCTGATTGCTGCTATATTATTGTTTCAATAAATTTGTCTAATGTAATATATTTTGCCTGTATATTTGTTGATGGAACTGACACTAGGTTTGGTTTTATGACTGAAATCCTGAGTTTCTCAGGCCTGCTCGAAGGTGTAGATGAGTTTGCAGTCTGAAAGTGCTGCAAAGCAGATGGCCCATATCGTGACCCACTCATATTCGTAAATTGTGAATTACATTAGAAAAAAAAAATCTAATTTTACCTTTCAAAACTGGTTTAGCTTTCAAAACTGTTTTTTCACTTTTCCAAAACTGTTAGCCAAGGTTATACAGTATGATCTGTAATTCACTGGAATTGCAGAGAAGAGATAATTTGCTCAAGCAGTAATGGCTTAATAGGAAAGGATGAATTGAATTTTGATGGATAGTGAACATTTTGCCCCCTGTAAAATTTTTCCATTTTGTACATTTTATTTCTCTGGAACCAAAGTTTTGGGCTTTTCAGAGCACAATTATCTGGCTCATAATTATCCAGAACATTGTGCCTCAAAACACGGACTATAAAATAGCTGAATATAATTATAAAGTCCATTCAGGTGTTCTTATAACTAAAACATGGCTAATGCAAAATCAGGTACTGGTGACATCTACATTACGTAAGCCCTATCACTGTCAAGGGTATTTTGGCACATAATGTGTGTAATCTATTTTTTGTTTCACAAATGAAAATAGTAGTTGATAAGGACAGCATATCGAAATAGCATATCGGTATTGAAGGGTTTTTCCCACAATAGACTGTAATGTAACATATCAGTACCACCAAAACTGAATTAGCATTTTTGGGTCATTTGTAAATTGTCAGGTGGACATACATCAACTCTGCCTGCCTCAAAATGCAAAAGATATTTACTTGAGTCCCTTCAGTCTGCTGATGCAGTAAACCCACAGAATGGCCTGAGGTATCTTACCTGGGTATCTATTTTATCTTACTGAGTCTCCAGGTAAGCAAATTAACAGTTAAATATTATGCTTTTTTAAATAATACAAAAACAAACATTTACTTCAAACATTTTGTAATATTTTGTAAGGAGGGCCTGAGTGATGTTTTGGTCCTACCCACTTGAAATCAACATGACTGGTTGACCCTACCATCAGAGTTTTAGTCCTGCTCAGTTTTAGAAAGTTGGCTTATGAGTCGACTTGGATTCTGAAGTGAAGCAAATTGATGAAGCCAATTGCAAGTGTCAGCACCACACTGTAATTTTGATATCACATAAAAGTCATGAAGGACATCTGGCAAAACATAAAAACAGCCCAATATTATAATGCATTTTTTTGCATAAGTTGACTAGAGAGTGGCAAATGTTTAGAGTCCAAAGCTTTTGAGTTGTATTTCAGTTCCCAAATGACTATAGCAGGAGAATCAATTCTTATTGGGATCGACTCACAGCCACACTATTTTGGCTGCCAGTCAATCTGACATATTTTGGATCTGCTCCTGTAGTCTTACCCAATAGGAGAGCTAGCTTGTATTTGCTATGTACTTAGGTACAATAGGAAAGAAATCCTATCAAAGTGTAAAAATAATCTCCTGAGTACGAGTGCAATATTGAGTTAAATAATGAATAATGAGTTTTAATGCAACAAGCATGATGATTTTATTCAATGAAAATACAGATAAACACATATTTTAGTTATTATTTTACAGATAACATTCTCTGAAGGCGTAGAACACCCTGAGGCTTCCACACTGCTGTGGATGCATCCTAAATCTCTCTTCAGAGTTCAGTGAATATTGCTGGGTAGATATTTCTTCCTTAGAAGTGCTTCTTTTTTCTTCACTCACCCCATTTGATATAGTGTAGCCAAATCAATCCACCCCAAAGGGACAAACATACGGCCTAAGACCCTCTTTAGAGTCATGTGGGTGCATTTGAAATGAATTTCTTTCATGTGTGTCTGATGTCAAACTAGACACATCACGCCTCTGTAGTGACAGCGATTTTGACATGGACATGGACATGGAGTTTGACATGGACATTGTTACAAATGCATTTGACTTGATTAGTGTCAAATACGTGACACCATCCGAAGGTCATTCTGCATGAACATGCATATCAGTTATTTGTGAAATGGCTCCAGTAATACTGTGAAGAGGCATGAAGTATCGAGAACAAATGTTAATGTGGTGCCTGAAAATTCTGAAACTGAAACAGAACAACACAAGAATGAGAAATACAGAACGATACAACAGAGGCAAATTTTGCATCAGCAATAACTGCGAAACTGAGATGTTTAAGAAGAAAGAATGTGCCACAGTTTACCAGAGTCTCTGATGTTTAAATTAATTAATGCTTCCCATGCATTTAAAATATATACATACATATATGTCCAATGCATTATTACAACGCATTATTAAAAAGTGGAAGGACAGTGAGGAAACAAAATCTTTGAGGAAGGAATGTGGTCGGAAAAAAATCTTGAATGAACGTGAATCACTTAAATGTTTGGTGAAATCAAATTGTAGAAAAACAACAGTAGAACTCAGGGATATGTTTAATAGTGAAAGTAAGAGCACACGCACAATGTGAGAACTCAAGGGACTGTGTAGCCTTAAGAAAAACACTTGTCAGTAAGGCTAACCAGCAAAAACAGCTTCAGTTTGCTAGGGAGCATGAAGATTGGGCTCTGGAGCAATGGAAGAAGGTCATGTGGTCTGATGAGTCCAGATTTACCCTGTTCCAGAGTGATGGATGGATGCATCAGGGTAAGAAGAGAGGCAGCTGAAGTGATGCACCCATCATGCCTAGTGCCTCCCGTACAAGCTTGTGGGGGCAGTGCTATGATCTGGGGTTGCTGCAGTTGGTCAGGTCTAGGTTCTGCAACGTTATGTGCCCAAAGAATGAGGTCAGTTATTGGTTATTCCATCGATGGATTTTTTCTTCCCTGATGGCACGGGCATATTCCAAGATGACAATGCCAGGATTCATCGGGCTCAAATTGTGAAAGAGTGGTTCAGGGAGCATGAGACATTTTCACACATGGATTGGTCACCACAGAGTCCAGACCTGAACCCCATTGTGAACCTTTGGGATGTGCTGGAGGAGACTTTGCGCAGTGGTCCAAATCTCCCATCATCAATACAAGGTCTTGGGGAAGAATGAATGCAACTCTGGACAGAAATAAATGTTATGACATTGCAGAAGCTTGTGGAAACGATGCCACAGTGAATGCGTGCCATGATCAAAGCTAAAGGCGGGCCAACGAAATATTAGAGTGTGTGACCTTTTTTTTTTGGCCAGGCAGTATATATATATTTTTATATATAAATATATAACTGGGACATTTTTTAATACTTAAATTTGCCAACATATGCAACATACACTATATGACAGGTACACTAAGTATATGGACCCCTGGCCATCATGCTTAAATGGGTTTGTTGGACATCCCATTCCAAAACCATCGGCATTAATATTGAGTTGACCACCCTTCTCCTCCTCCATCATATCTACAAAACCCTCCACTCTTCTGGGAAGGTTTTCCACATTTTGGAATGTGTCTGTGGGAATTTGTGCCCATTGAGTCAAAAGAGTGTTCGTCAGGCACTTGCATGAGAAGGCCTGGCCCACAATCAGCATTGCTGGTCATCCCTAAGCTGTTCATTAAGTCTTTTTGCAGACCACTGGAGTTCTTCCACACCAAACTCATTAAACCATGTTTGTATGGACCTTTATTTATGCACTTGAGGCACAGTCAGGCTGGACTAAGAAACTGTTTCCACAAAACACGCATCTAACTGATTAAAACATGTCTGTATGCTGTAGCTTTAACATTGCCTTTCACTGGAACATTGCCTTTTCACAAGTTCTCAAACCCTGTAAACAGCCCCAGATCCATCATCTTTTCTCCACCAAACTTTACTGTTGCATTCCAGTATAAAGTATTCTCCAAGGTGGTCAGTCTTCAGGACGAGGATTGGCCAATCCTGCACAGGGGCACTACCAAGGATTTTATGCTTAATGAAAAGATATCATGTTGGGCCCAATGGGGATTTGGAGACAGGGCTGGTCCATTGGTAGGGGTATGGGGGCGGGGAGACAGGGCTGGTCCACTGGATAGAATATAGGACACTGAGACAAGGCTGGTCCATTGGTAGGGGTATGGGGATGGGAAGACACAGTTAGCTCATAGGTAGACGTGTGGGGATGGCAAGACAGGGGTGGTTCATTTGTATGTGTATGGGCATGGGGATGCAGGGCTGGTTCACTGGTAGGGGTATGCGGACAGGGAGACAGACCTGGTACATTGGTATATGCTTGTATTTTATGTTTATATGACGTCTTGTTCTTATCTTTATCTGTTTTATATTTTAGATATTCTATATCTAATATATAGAGAGCTTAGAACCAAAGGGTTGTAAATGACATTTTGGGTGTAATGGAGATATACATATCAAGTGAAACCTCTTGTAGCCTCTTTATACTGTCAAATGGACAAACAGGAATTGTTTAGTTGATTCGCTGTCTCCACTTTTATTGTCTCTATGAAATTCATTGTTTTTGCTGTGTTGTCATATCATTGATTCATTGATATTCAGTAGCCTATTTCATATTTCCAATGTTCTGTAATGTTAAATGCTATTAATCTTCAATTATTAGTTATTAAATGCCACTCCATTCCGTTAATGATACTTGCTTGATTTGTTTGATCTGGTACTATTTGGGAATAGGGCTGAACCTTTTCATGTTTAAGTGGACTGGATTGGGCAACGCTGCATTTTTGCTCTATGGTTGTAAATGGTATATTGCAAATAAAGTACTCTATTTATTAATGCTGATAGGTCAAAAAATTAATATTGAAAAAATTACCCTCACCCAACACCCCCCCCCAGTGTTCCCCACCCATGTAGCACACCTGTTACTGAAACAGAGGATGACCAATTTTGATGCACTATGTGCTTCAGCACTCGGAGGTCCCACTCTGTGAGTTTCTGTGCTCTACTTCCAGATTCTACATTCAGCTGTTAATGTCTGTATGGCTATGTGCAGGGGTGTCAGTATAGGTTTATGAATAGGAGGGCTAGCCATGAAGTAGGGCATCTGGGGCATGCTTTGGGGGATTCTTTCAATGGCCCCAAAATAAAATGTCTGTTCATCATGAACTTTTAGAGTAGCAGAAGTCAGGAAATTGATCTAGTCTGCTCAAACTGCACACAACAGATATTTCTTATAGTTGTTTGTACTAAGTACAGAGCCGGTATCACTTAAATACTATATCCATCCACTTACAACATGCAGAGATCAAGCAAAGCTACTGAAGTCCAGCAGCGCTGTCTCCTCTCTTCTAGATAAGCTACAGGGCACTAAATATTTTATTCACGTTCACCGATTACACATCAGTGCAGTTTAAGATGACGGGATCAGCAAGGGTGTGATTTTACTCTGTAGGCATGTTTAATAAGCTAGGTGACTAGAGCTAGACAGCTCTAGTGACAAATATTTTCTCAGCAGAGCTCAGTTAAATTCAGTATTAATCTTAAATCAAAGTTTAAACCGATGTCCCTCACTTTCTTATTGATCACCAACATCCGTCAGATCTGCTCCTTCAGCCCTATTGGTCTCCTTCAGCTTCTTTCTTTCCCTCTCCTCCTGTGCACTGTGTTAAACTCAGATTTACAGGAACTGAAGGGAAATATGAGATCAATTATAATGTTTTTTTTTTTTTGTACTGGTAAAAATCTTCTGATCTGACTGGCCTTTGAACAGTGTTGCAGCCCCCCCAATTTCCATCTACAGGATGGAGGAACTGAGGGATATAAAATTGGGTTATTACCACTGGGATGACCTTAGTGTAAGCAGCAATATGACAAATACTGGTTAGTTTATTTCCTGACACTTAAGAAAAAATAACAACAAAGAATATAAAGAGCTGTCAATAAGGTTATTCCTGTTGCTGGTGCTCATTCACACTCTTGCCCTACGTTTGCACTAGCGGACGACAAGTCTTTTACATTGTCCCAAGTTTGTCTCTTGTGGGTGTGTTGGAGGCTGCTCGCGTGATCGTGTGTGTGCATGTACAAGGTCCAGGAAAGCTTGCTAGTTTTTAAAGCACAAGTTACTATTGACGTACAAATTTGTATTTAAACCTAACTGCTTGCATTCATGGCTAGCCTTATAGGCTGGTTAGCATGCTGGCTAACCTAGCTAGCTATCGAGTGACTAACTCCCCAGAGACACCAACAAAATCCGCTACATTCTTCAAATGTATATGTGTGAAGATGCATAATATACATCGGGAAAAGAAAAAACAGAGGTTATGAGCTTCTCATGTTTACCACCACACTGTTGAGTAAAGGAGCAAAATGCTGGTAGGAACAAAGTGTTCTGAGAGCAGGTTCTTGGACCCCTTGTCTAAGATTGGTCTGAAGAATTTGTTGGAGCCAAACGGTTTACAGTGTCGCTTCACCGCGTCATAATTCATTTGCATAAATTTGAGAAAATCTTAACTCGATTTGTCACTTGCCGCTTGTCCCTAAATCTCAGCTACAAATTGTGTACTATAGGAAATATCTGGTTGCTAGTCACCCTGTCACCTGCTAGTGTAAATGTAGGCTCATGTTCTCACTATGAAGTTTCTTCTTCTTGTCAGCTAGCTAGCTAGGACTAGCATTAGTATATCAGTTTTTCTTTACCACGTGTAAACCCCAAATTAGCTGGATAACAAGCAACCGAGTGTGCACTTGTCAATCTCTTGTAGACCAGCAGAAGCTGTGCTGCAGTAGAGCAGCGCCTCCTCAAGGTCATACCCTGTTTATTACAGTAAACCGTGAAGTTAAGAATACACTATAGATGATTCAAACTCCTAATATACATGTGTTTGGAAAGCCACCCCTCTAAAACTGACCTAGTGACGCCCACGACTATGTGCTTGACTTTATATGCCTATTAGCAATAGGTGTGTCTGAAAGACCCGAACTCAACCAATAGAGGCATCCACACACTTTTTGTCATGCAGCAAATGTCAATATGCACATATGTAGATTAAACTTATGTACTAGTGTCAATATTTAATATCTACTTATACCAACTATACTTTCCAAAATGTGCACATATTTGCAGTACAATTACATGGAAATGCAACATGTTTTCTTTGCATATGGGTTTGAATGTATTGATTATTTTAAAGCTCAGATTTATGCCAAATATACAAATACCTCATTCATGGAATTATTCAGATATTCACATATGAATCATTCAGGATGATTTAAGGAATTAGAGTTTACAGAGAGATGTGCTTAACAAATCAAATCATGTTTATTGTCACATCATATTTAACACAGGTGTGAATGGGGAGTGAAAATCTTAGGTTGCATAGCCCCTTATAGTACTTAAATACAACAAATACACACAATAAACACAAAGTATGTACACATTAGTATACGGCAGTATTGCACTGTGTTCTCAAATATACAGCTTTCATAATAAAATAAAAATGAAAGCTATGATAAATACAGATTTGTGTATATGCAAGGTTTAAAGGAGATTGATTATTGTTATATTGTTATTCACAGCCACTGGCCAACTTCATTAGGTAGACCTTCTTGTATCTACACTGATTGTTACAGACTGTAGTTCATTTGTTTCTCAGCATACTTTGTTACCTCCCTGTTACCCTATTCTTCAGTGGTCAGCACCCCACAGGACCACCACAGAGGAGGTGTTATTTGGGTGGTGGATCATTCGAAGCACTACAGTGACACCAAGTTGGTGGTGTGTTAGTGTGTGTTGCAATGGCTGGATAGTTTTGGTTGGTGGACTATTCTTAGTCCAGCAGTGACTGTCAGGTGTTTAAAACTCCAGCAGCACTACTGTGTCTGGTGTATATTCCAGATTATACAAATAAACCTCAGATTGAAATGTTCAGGTGGCTTTACACCATCAAGTCACATTATTAAGATCAGTAAGACTCAGTAAGGTTCTGATAGGTTGTCACAGGTATCTGGAGCCATGCTGACTGCAGTGCATCCCACAGCTGCTGGAGGGTGCGTCGGGGAGCATCCATAGAGCGAACATGATGATCAAGATGGCCCCACAGACGCTCAATTGGGTTCAAGTCTGGGGAATAAGGGGCCAGGGTATTACTTGAAAGTAGCTTCCTTCATGACACCTACACACTGTGACCGTCAAATGCAGGAAGTGGTCATAATAATGACACTCGACTGTGTAGATGACAGGATACAACTTCCATGATGTAAGATGAACTGATGACATGACAGGTCCATTAAACACAATAATTATAATGAAAATATAATTAACTATTTTACCCTTATTATTCAGTTTCTTCAAGTTGCCCTGATAAATTTTTACAGATTCCATTCATTTTAAAACTAAGAACAGTTTGGGGGTATACCTGGTAGACATCTCACCCCGTCCTGGAGGCACCCTGTCCTGCACATTTTAGTGGATTCCCTGTTTTGACACACTCCCTGCTTTTTAATGATCTGAAAAGTTGATTCAGGTGTGTTGAGAGCAGGGAAAGCACTAACATGTGCAGGACAGGGCGCCTTCAGGACCAGGGTTGAGAAACACTGTGGTAGACATCGTCCCATTGACGAGCACGTGATCACTGACGTGGCTACAGGTAAACACGTGAGCACGCGCGACGTCGCTATGGTTACAGGAATACGGGGGAGAGTGTTGTTCACACTCCGTCTTCATAAATAAGTATGGAGCACAGCGAGAATGAAGAGCTGGAGAAGTTCCTGAGGAACGTTGATGAAATAAGTGAGTTCAAGTTTTGTCATGAGCCCCAGTCGATAAGATAAACTCACTAGCTGCCCTCGGGACTAGCTGCTGTCTGAACTGCTGGAGGCTAATTTTGCTAGCGTAGCTAGCAGCCTAACAGTTAGCGCAGGTTGTATGAAGTATTTCAGGCAGCTGACTGTATGACCTGTAATGTTACTTGTTTTCCAAGCAAGTTGTTTCTCTTATGATATCTCTTTTTTTGCCGTCGACATGAAAGTAAATGAAACTTTGCCTTTGCACATTACAGATGAGCTAATGAAGGAGTTGAACTCCAGTGATGTGGCCACTCAGGAGAGAGCTCTGGAAAAGGCAGACTACATTGTTGCCTCTGTGGAAGAGGAGAAAACAGGCAAAACCCGGCTCAACAGGACAGTCATAAATAAAAACCCCTCGCATGAAAGCAGGCCAACGGTAAAGCATGTTTGTGTGAGTATTAGGGATGGGCGATACCACTGAATTTCCTGTCGATCTGATACCAAGTCCTACCAAAACTAATATCCCGATCCCGATACTGATATTTTAAAGTGTGTGATTTTCAACAATGACAAATAGTACATTTAAACAGAATTGAAACAGAAACCCTGATATTTAATTATTATTAATTATCATTGTGGGTAGAAATCAGATTTCTCTCTTTGCTTCTTTTTTAATGACCTTTTTAATCACTTAATAAAATTCAGTTCAATGTTCAATAACATTCAAATTATGTGTTCACTTAAACGAGTACTACGAGCACAGGAACAGAAGTTACTTAGCTGCTACAGGTGCTGTTCCTCTCTTTCTGATGTAGTACTGCTTTAAAGTAAAATGATCCTCAAAAGAGCGATGTGTTGTTTAAGTAGTAGAAAGTTTATGCTGACCCTGCACAATATAGTGACATACATTCCCAGAAAAATGTATACTAAAAAATCATACTCATAAAAATACTAGAATAGAAATAAAGAACAGAGTACTCAGGAAAGTACAAATCCACCAAAACTGTAAACTTGAGCAAATGTCACTAGTTACTACCCACCTCTGGTGATAGTAACTTACTCACTTACATTTAGTAACTTTTTAACTAACATTTTACAATTATTGTTAATTTAGTGACATGATAACATGTTTCGTTTCTCCTCCAAGTATTTTGCTGTATTGCCAGAAGACTATAGTAACTAACTTTTATAAGCTTTAAACCACTGTGCCACTTTACCTAAACAAAATAATAATGGTTGAAGTGGTTAACTGTGTTGCAGGGACTATAATAAACAAAGAAAACTATGTTCAATACAGTTTTAACACCTTTACGTTTAGGAGCTTTGTGGCAACTAAAATCACAAATTAATTACAGATGAATAAGAAATTAAAGGAAAAACCACAAGTAATGAGAACAAGTACAGGTGTAGTTAACATCCTAGCATGTTAATGGGAATGTCTTTTAGAAGAATGTTGTTTCATCTGCCTAGTACAGCAGTACAGGAATCTTTGCCAAAGAGCGTTTAAGTTGTTCCAGTGGCTTCCAGGGGCCGAACACCTTGCTGAGACATGTGGATTTTTCTTTCAATTTGTCACCCATGTGTGGCTTTAAAGAAGTCCACTTGGTATATTTACCAAAAAAAACCTACCTCACTATTAACAAACCTCATGTACAGATAGCTGCTGGATATTCTAAGAAGTTCCACTGCAGTTCTATATATCGGAGGCTACCTTCTACTTGAGACATTATTTCATTGAAGTAAAATATATATTTTTTAAATAGTGTTTTGCTGCTGTCGGAACAAAATCTCAATCAATATTATAAAATTATATATATATAAAAAAACCTCTACTTTTACCGTAAGTCTTTTTTTTACCATATGTTTCTGGGCCATTTCTTTTGGTTGACTGATCATCCGATTCACATAGAAAGTAAAGGAGAACAGGCATTTTAAAACGATTTCAGAAACTGAAAAACAGTTTTGTCCTGACAAAAGCAATTTATTTGGCTGCTCTACCCAACATACTAAAAGCCTGTCAACTTAATCTGTCAGTGCTTTTCCATAAATAATTAGAAAGCAACACAACAGCAGGAATGTTTTTAGTGAAAACATGGTTAGTTTGAATCTTATGAATAGTAGCCTATGATGTGGTGCATTTGTGCTTGAATGTATGTTAAGAAATGTCTCGTTTGATTTCTAGAATACATCGTATGAACCCAACCAAAGTCAAGGTAGGATTACTGTGTGCTGTGTATACCTACATAAACTGCTTTTTAACTGATTTTCAATGGCATTTGTGCTTGAAAGTTCGAGCGAGGCTTCATGTTTGGCTCAGAGGATCAATAATACATTTTTCGGTACACATCTACAACTTGGAGAAATCGGTGTGTGCTTGTGATTAGATGTTCCTTGGCTTGTTTTTACTTTTATTCCCTCTGTTTCATCAGAGAATTTCATGAAAGCTTTAGAAAAAGATGCAGAGGAGAGAAGAAAGAGGAGGCAGGTGAAAGAGGAGCGAGCCAAAGGTGTGTGTGTGTATGAATGCGAAATACTCATCTTGAAATCACTCCGGCGTTATCAAGCTGAATTTACAATCGCAACTCCACAGCCTCTTTCTCCCTATTTGACATGCAGCCCTGAAGGAGAAAGGAAATAAAGCCTTTGCCCTGGATGACTACGAAGTGGCTGTCAAGTTTTACACTGAGGGTCTAGAGGAGCTTCGTGACATGCAGGCCCTCTACACAAACAGAGCTCAGGTTCTCAGTGTCAATCTGTCTTAGATTTTTTCACAAGCATTATTTCATGCAAACAGCTGAGTAATATTCCTGAAATGATGAAGTGTATTTATGATAAGTTCACGTTTGCCTCATATGCACTCTATTTTGTCTGATCACACAGGCCTATATCAAGCTGAAGAAGTATAAGGAGGCCATTAGAGACTGTGAGTGGGCCCTGAAGGTAAGTGTAACTACAAGTAAATGTGTCAGAGGTGCCCCCTCATTCATCATAATGTCAGCTCAGGCACTGCTTCTCTGATCCCGTCCCATTTGGGAACATGCAAGGCCAGTGTTCAATGAACAGAACAATTGAAAACTGGGTTGAAGTTGGACCTTGTTCTTATAAGCTGTGTTAAGTAACGTTAACCTTCTTATCACGCCAGTATACTACTTGCTTCATTATAAATTTTACTCCTTACCGGAAATAAAACTGGATTGAAAATACAAGCTCTTCTGGCCAGCGTCAGAGAAGAAACTTGTAAATGATGAACCTCTGATGAAATTTTGATGTGTTCAGGTAACTAATTCATGTCCACTCTGTGATCTTACCCACAGTGCAATGATAAGTGTATTAAGGCATATGTTCACATGGCAAGAGCACATCTAGCACTGAAGAATTTTACTGAGGTAAGAACAGTCGGTTACACTCAAATTCTCATATGGTTGGGGTTTTATGCAGCTTTGATTTGTAATAAACCAAACTTTCTGAATAATGTCAGTTTTCTTTCGTTTTCTCTGCAATTCTTTAGTCCAGGCTTTGCTATGAAAAGATACAGGATATAGAACCAGAGCTTGAAACCCTGGTGAGAGGTAAGATATAAAAATACTATAGACACATTTATACTGTGGCATAAGAATTCCTTTTATGCAGTGCATGCAGTGTATGTGCTGTACTGTGATTTTTAAGTTTAACAATACCACCTATCATTTATTTAATTATCAAATAGTTGCTAAAGACAAGTTATTAGTTTTCAGGAGATATTTCTGAGGAGATTAGAAATAAGATAATCCACTTGCATAAGGAATGGGGAAGAAACAGAAGTAAACAGGACTCCCAGCAACCATGCAAGACATGGTAGACAGTCAAAACTGTCTCCATTAAATAAACCCTTAAAGCTTTGAACAATGGGAGAAAATCAAGCGTTTGCTTCAGATCTGACAAAGTCCATGGATGTCAACAATATAAACAGATGTTCAATATTAGTCTGAAATAAAGTGTAGCTGTCAGTAAGCCCTTTCGGACAAAAGGAATTAAGATGAAAAAGAAGACAGTTTGCGCTAGAACACAAACTGGGCATCTGAGCTTTGGAGTAAGGTTTTATGAACTAATTGATATCAACTTGCAAAAAATGCAACTTGGCAATTTGCAAATAAAACAATGCACCTGCTGATGTTCTCAGAAGAATGGACTGACTGTAATAAAGGCAAATGGTGGACACTCTGAAACTGAAAACAGTATGTCTCATTATAAACAATGCAAAATTAGTCAAAAATTGATTTGGTCCAGTGCAGGATGTACACATATTAAATGAAAATCATTGTATTTGCAGTTTTTGACAGTAGTTTTTAAAATGTGACTCTTGATTCTTTTTCTCAGTTCCAACTGATCAGATTTCTAAAACAGTAAATATTGTGACTTATCAATGTCTTTCAAAATTTCTCAAAGTTTTGCAACGTTATATTTTTGCTGTGTTGCCCATCTCTATGAAAACATGAAGTTCTGTATCTCTCTTTGCTCCTCTGTCTGATTAAGCATAATTTTTCACGACTTGAAGACTACAACAGTAACAGTAACATATGCAACATTTTGAAGGTCAGTCTTGAAGACTACATTCACAGTATCGATAAGATTCCCAACCAAGCACTACCTTTTAAAAAAAATCACTTTAGCTTGGCAGCTATTCAGCTATACTGTAACATGTTTTTAACAGCACTGCGTTTGTCATGTCTGTTTAACTCGGTGGACCATGCTTACACTGTCCTTAAAGTCTGCTTGAATTCAGGATTATGAACTTGAAAGGGAATGTTTGACTGAAGCCAGAACTGTATACAGTTGAGATAAAAATTAGGGCCCACACTTCAGTTTCCAGTTTCTCATTACTAAATGCATAACTTAAAGTATTGGGCACAATTCAGAGACCTCTATTTTGTTAATCTTATATCCAGTCAAGGGCAAGTTATTAATCTGTCAGTGTCAGGAATAAAGCAGAAAACCTACTTGAGAGGAACAAGTGTATCATATCTATCAGTACTGAAGTTGTCTATTCTACACCACTTGTGCACTCCACTCACACTTTAGCACATACATCCTTTCAATCTTAAAAGTGATGAATTATTCCAACAAGAGCTGTTCCCAAAGGAGTCCCTGACATTACGTTAGCCCTAAGAGATAAGCTAACATTTACATAAACCACTACCCAAATTCACCTGAACTTTTTGTGAATTTCTTTCTCGTGTTCATCTAATGTGGTTAAAGGAGATATTTCTGAGGGATTAAATAAACAATAATCTACTCGCATAAGGAAGAGGAAAATGAGTGAACAGCAGAAAATGGTACCCCTAACAACTGTGCATGAACACCACATATCAACATCAGATTCGTCCACTGTGAGAGGACTATGCTGTGGGTCTGAAGGGATAAAAGGAAACAGAATAAAATTCGTTGTTGAAATTCCTTGGATTGTTCGATGCAGAAAATGTGACCACCTTCAGCAGCTAGAAGAACTGCAAGGTGTGGAAGAATATCCTTGGAAATTTCTTTGAAAAACTGAAAGTGAGCCTCTTGAAAAGAATGGGACACTATGACACACTAAATTATGAAAATGTGGTATTTAGTTGTAGCTTGTTTCCAGATGTTGACAAATAAATAACTTAATGGCTCACTTAATGACCGGTAATGTTATGGTGTATGTTGTTATTGTGTTCATGCATATTAGAGGTATATTCAGTACTTGAAGTACTTTCATTACACAAAGAGCAGAATCCTGAGTCCTGTTAATTGGATTTAGTGAAATGTGTAATGTTGAAAATAATTGTATCCATTGTTTCTGATTGATTTTTTAAAATGTGGTACTGTTGATGTTTTTTGTCTGTTCCAACTTATCAAACCTTAAAAAAATGTAATATTGTGATACTCCTTGTGTGTGAAAATGCCTAGAAGCTTCATGATATTTGTCATATGACTCCCTATATTACTTTCTAAATAGCTATTACTGGTAGTCCTACACAGTACTTCCTGAGCAGTCAGACTGTAATATGTCTTAACTATAATTAGCCTAGGTTTCAAACTGTTAATACAGCTTTGAGCTTAGTTCACTGATAGTACTGATAGTTGTTTGGTTATTCAGATTTGTGATGTAACAGATGTTTTTGCAGTTTTATATCCCCATAGAAGTTAATGATTTCAGCAGTTTGTCCAATTCTGTTTGCTGCTCATACCAGTGCTTTTCTATTACTGTCAACTCTCTAGATTACCTGACACAAGTAGATCTGGAGGAGAAGAAGACTCTTCAGGAAAAGACAGCAAGAGAGGAGCTGAAAGAGGGTAAAGAAGGGGTCACAACAGTGCCTGACTTGCTGAAAAAACTGGACAGATCGAATGAGCTAAACCTGTACTACTGTGGGGGAGCGGAGCTTCTCTCACAGGCTATCAAAGACAGTGAGTGCACATAATGCTTCCTTCATGAGCTTCCTCCTTCACTTACTTACCTCTGCAGTCACACCCCAGCTTGTATGTCACTCATCCTGTCACACAGACTTCATTTAGCTGTGAAGAGCACATTTTCTGCTGGAACATCCAGTGCATTCGGTCGAGCAAATTTGTGCTGAATATGTACCTATACCTTGACTTGGTGTCGTTTCAGCAGCCAAGACAATATTTGTTGTGCTGGGGATCAATAGGTAGAGGAGAAGAGCGAGGGAACTGGGTGTGGAGGTCTCATTGATCTCCCCCAATGCGCTTCATTAGCACTTCATGATGAGGACACTCTTATCCATGCCATCAGCTGCCGAGGCAGACTCTAAAGCCATTGGGAACATGTGGGCCAAGGCAAAAACCTAATACAGACAGCCAACTACTTTTTTAATAACTATATCATTGGATTTATGCACCTATTGTCCATGTCCTTGTCTCTGCAGTTCGAACCGCATTATGTCCCTCAGGAGCTGCCATTCGATTTTACAGTACTGCTCAAATGGAAGCTGTGTGACATTTAAAGAATGAAGAACCACCCTCCCCTATAACAAAAGTACTTTTAGAAGAACAACTTAGTCTATTCATAGCCATAAACCTTTTCAGTTAGGCAGTTCTATTAAAACTGTTTGCTGTGTTGGTAGTCATCAGTGGACGCAGGCCATGTCCTAAAGTCAAAGTGCTGCAAACAATGTAGTCTTGAAAGCTTTCTAAAACGAATAGCTTGCAGCCAGACTTCTGGACAAAGTAGATACTTGAATGGGCCTTTTGTGGGCTAATTTCTTTCCACAGAAGGTGTACTGCTCTAGGCCAGATAAGAGTTCTGTCCCTGGTTTGTAATGAGTTTTTGTTTATTTCACTTTCCCTCTCTGTCTCTTTTGCCCTTGACTATAAAGGATTGTGTTTCTGAGGCCGGTTAGGGTGGTTTGGTGTTGATGTGTGGCTCTCACTGCACACCTGCTTACACTGACCGTATCTTCTGTTCCTCTTAGGCACCGGGCAGACTTTATTCCGATTAAACAATGGCTTCAGTATCATCGCTGGCAATAACGCCGTAAGGAGGTAAGGTTGCGGAGGAAACGCTTCTGACAGCCTGCGATAAGCCTTGACCGTTTGGAACACGTTCACAAAATGATGTTCCGGATCTCTGTTGTTAATTCCACTAGGACCTCAGTCCTTTTGATGCTGCAGCGAGTGAAGACATTCACCATGTGTCTTCATCGTTGTAAATTGTGCACTGCTTGATTGATTGCAGCCTTAGATGTCTCAGACAGCTCTCTTCATCAGTACCCTTGTTGTGGGCAAATCTTTAAGCAACTGTATATGAATTAACTCATTTGAATATGTATTAAGTGTCAGGTGAAGCTCTCAGGTCTAGTGGGGTTTCTTCTAAAGTGCATTTAGTTTTTTTTTGTAATTCAACATGATTTGCACCAACTGAGTGTGGAGTGAGGAGTTGCTTTATGATCCCCTGCACCTTTTATCTGTCTCTGTCTCTCTTCAGCTGTCTTGCACAGACTTCTAAAGAACCATACAGTGAGGAGCTGTGTGTGTCTGTACTCAGGTTGTGGAGGGTGGTTTGCTGTGGAAATGGTAAGTATTGCCATTTCCATTTTACTTTAGTTTTTTATTTTGTATTTTGAGTTTCCTGCATCCCTATTTTCAAGCAGTTTGTTTACATCACATGGGAGCACCATCAGTATGGTTTTGGCAAAGGCTCACAACAAGCACACAACAAGTCCTTTGTTTATGCAGCATGTTACTGTGTACTGCGTGTGTTACTATGGCACAATACAATACTGTGTAAAGTTCAAAGACTAGCTGAAAAACGGCAGACATAGCAGAAAACATTAACATGAATTTAAAGAGAAGCATTAAGAATTCTATCACACATTCTATTCAGTATTTGCCCTTATCACAGCATTTATCTTTTTAAGAGACTTGCCTTTAGGTTTTTAAAGAAATCTGTAGGACTCAGGTTTTTCCACACTCCCAAGTCTTAGATATTGGAGTTTCTGCTTTTCACCATCCTGTTTGGATGTATTTGTACTTTCTAATGCATTTGAATTGTCTTATATTTAATCTACTCAGACATATCTCCTGACAAAACAAATACCTTGTACAACCCTGTATCCAAAGAAGTTGGGACGCTGTGTAAAATGTAAATAAAAACAGAATGCAATGATATGCAGTAAAATGCAGCATAAAGACAACATATCAAATGTTGAAACTGAGGAATTTTATTGGTTTTTTTATATTAATGATTATTTTCAATGTCAGTTACATGTTTAAAAAAATTTGGGACAGGTTCATGTTTACATCTGTTACAACATTCTGTAAGCCTTTGGGAACTGAGGAGAGCAGTTGCTGTAGTTTTAAAATTGAAATGTTTCACATTCTTGCTTAATATTGGATTTCTGCTGCTCAATAGTTTGTGGTCTCCTTTATTGCATTTTTCATTTCATAATACACCAAATGTTTTCAGTGGGTGACAGGTCTGTACTGCAGACATGCCAGTTCAGTACGCAGACTCTTTTACTACAGAGCCATGTTGTAGTAACATGTTGTAGCAGAATATGGTTTGACAATGACTTGCTGCAATAAAAAAAGTCTTCCCTAAAAACGATGTCATCTGGAAGGCAGCGTATGTTCCACTTTTCCACTTTGTTTCAGTTCTTAAATGAGCTCAGGCCCAGAGAAAGTGGCAGCGCTTCTAGATCCTGTTCCTATATGTTTCCTTTTTTGTATGGTAAAATTAAAACTTGCTTTTGTGGAAGCAGTGACAAACGGTGTACACAGACAGTGGTTTCTGGAAGTGCTACAGAATTGCATCTACTTTAATGCAGTGCCACCTGAGGGCCCAAAGATGATGGCCATGCAGTATTGTTTTTTTGGCTTGTTCCTTACACACAGAGATTTCTCCAGTTTCTCTGAATCTTTTACCGTATATGATAATATGGAGAGAATATGGAGTTCTTTGCTCATATCATGTTGAGAAACGTTATTCCTGAACTGTTCTACTACTTGAGGGCGTAGTCTTTCACAGATTAATGAATCCCTCCCTATTTTTACTTCAGAAAGCCTCAGCCTCTCGGTGATGCTTGATTTATACCCATTCATGTGACTGATTCCAGTTAATCTAATTAATTGTGAGATTAATTTCACCAGGTGTTTTTTTTTCTTCAGCATTACACAACTTTACCAGTCTTTTGTTTCCCCTGTCCCAACTTTTTTGAAACATGTTGCTGGCAGCAAATTCAAAACAGATTTATATTTTTCAAAAAACATTGGAAACATTGTCTTAGTAGTATTTCCATTTAAATATATTCTTTAAATGATTTGCACATCATTGCAATCTATTTTATTTACATTTTACACTGCGTCCCAACAAGTACAATGGGGTTGTACTTAATGGTTGTTCAGGTTACATAAATTAATAGAGGTCTCTGATTTAAAAGTCTCTAAAAGTTTGTAGACACCTGCTCATCCAACATTTCCACAAGTTATGGGTATTAATATGGATTTCGTCCCACTTGTGCTTTAGTAACAGACTCTACTCTCTGGGATGGCTTTACACTAGATGTTGGAATAATGCTTTGAGGATTAGTGCAAGTATTAGTGAGAGCATTAGTGAGGTCTAGTTGATGATGTTGGATGATTAGTTCTGAATCACAAACACTACACCAACTTATCCCAAAGGTATTAGATGGTATACCATTAGTGCAGAGAACAGAGGGCCACTGTTCGACAGCCCAGTGCTGGGGAGCTTTACACACTTTTAGCTGTTGACATTGGGCGTGATGACCTTTGTGTTTGGTCCAGAGCACCCCATTTTATTGGTAATGCTTTTTTCAAGATTATATAAGCTGTGATTGAATCCTTTTGTGTTGTGTGTTAGTAACCGTAGGGGGGGTTTCCAACTTAAAACTAATATGATAACTCATTTTGTTATGTAATATTCTGTTGCGAAGTATTGCATCTGTTAACCCCATTGGTTTTATATTTTGGCAGTTTTTTGAATTTGGATTTGAATTTTGAATTTTTTTTTTTTTTTTTTTTTGTTTTCATCCATCAGTGCACTCTCGCTACAATATCCAGCATGCATATTGTACATGCATCATATGACCATTGATCATTCCAACCCCCTGCAATAAAGAAATCCACTGCAATACCTCTAATGTAGTTAGTAGTAATGAAGCTAATAAATACAATTTGTATTTCTATTAGTAAAGTTAGCCACTTGGCTTCCACTTGGCCAGCTAGCCAAAAAAAACACCTTTCCCCAAAGTGCTCGTAGTTTTAGAAGATTCTTTCCACCCTCGAGATACATCATCAGGTTTTCCTAGTCTTTTAACTTCAAACATATCACTATAGAGAGTACTGTTGGTGAGGAGGCATGTTTGCAACAGGTGTAGTTACAATTAAGTATTTAATTTTAGCTTGAGTGCTCATTTATTATTATTCATTAATTAAAATGGGTGTCTGAAGTATTTTTGAAATACTGTGCATATTGCTTAGCAACAAAGAAGAGAGGGACCAGTAAGAATGCACCCAGTCGTGCACTTAGGGGAGCCAAACCAAAGACAGCATGTGGCGCAGCTTGAGTTTCAGTTCAAAGCCACATTGTAGAGTTCTCCTTTGTTCTATGCTGCTTTTAATGGATGCATCATATCGAGGGGAATGGGAATGGTAAGTGCCACTGCATACATATGACCTCATGAGTGATGATCAGCTGCCTGTATGGATAACAGTTTCCACAATATATTACTGAGGGGAAAATTCATTGGCAGTTTGTACAGAAATGACTAACATGTAATCTTGTGGTGTCTTTTCCGTGCTCCCAATTTTATGAGATGTTTAGAGGTTTTGAAACCTGACAAGAAGTGATGGAACTGTTCTACATTATAATGAAGATCATAATGTCTGTCAGGCGTGTGCTGCTTACTGTATTTAACACGCATTTTGAGTATTTCAACACAATAAATAGTTGATAAGCAATTCTCAGTCATTATACCTTTAATGGAGTTTTTTGGAGGTTAGCGTTTGCCTGGTGATTGAGGGTGGAATAGCATATATAAAATGTCTAAATTTAAGGATCACTAGATTCTTTATTCATATTCTTTATTCCTGTTCCCAATTTAAGTGTACTAAGTAAACATTTCCTTGTAATTCTGTCACTTGCAGAGGAAAATCAGCAGCTGTTACTGCAGTGTCCCAACACAAGAGAACAGATTGTGCAGTTGTTAGCCTCACCAGTGTCAGCAATCCAGCAGGCATGCTTAACGTTGTACTGCATGTACTCTCAGACCCAGCATGGCAGACGCTTGGTGATTGAAAATCTTAGTCTGCACAGGTAAGAGATGAAAGAACACACATCTTGAAAAGAAATCAAATACATTATTAAAAATTCCCAAGTGATTCTTGGCTTGGACATATTAAATTATCATTACATTGTGGCCAGGTTCTGTGAAGGTTTGTGACTTTTCCACATCACATTTTTTAAACAGTGCAGTCATCCATTGAATGATTCTTTCAGTAAATAAAATTGTTAAACAATTAATATAACAACTTTTTGCCTTAATTTTGGCAAAAAATATTGTTAAACATAAATAAGATGTTCTACTTAAAAAAGCAGACTTTGCATTATGCAAAACAAAAATTTTACTTTTGAATAATGTTAGAATTTAAAGTGTTAATTTCATTGTGAAGGTACACTTTGCAGAAAAAGTCATCCTTCTGTAACAACATTTAGGTTGTGTGTAAAATTTCACAATTGAAGTTTTTCTAGAAGCTGAGCTGAGTACCCAGTAAGATCTCAGAAAGCATGAACCATTTATATAAATGTTGTTGTTAGTACAAACAAAATATAAATAATTTAATATGTTGGTTCTACAGGACACAAACTGTTATATGATATGATGTGGTTACAGTAGTGTGGGTGCAGCTAAACCTGCATTTAGAGTTCACTTTACGAGGAAACTGACTAAAGATGCTGGGATGCATACAATTTTTGTTGAGTTTTGTTGACTTGAGACGTTTTTATGATTACAGTTTAAGAAAAGACTACTGATTGGTGGGACCAAAATTGTCATTGATGCCTTAAGAATGCAGTGAAATCCAGCATAGAATCCTAATCCTATATGATTTATAAATGAATCTGTCAATTGGTCTTCTCTCTATAGCAGATCTGATAATCACCATGTCTTCAATTAAAACAATTAAAGTTGTTTGTTGGATCTACTTACAGAGTCCAGCTCACTTTCTTGCTCTTACTTGCAGGATGGTGGAGAACTTGATGGATTGCGTATGCAGGGATGTCACGTCAGGAACCATGGCACTCACTGTTCTGGAGAACTTGGCTGGAGAAAATAAGTAATGCCCAGTCAATATATTTACTCCCACTTCACACCCACTGCCCTCTGTAACTACAAAGTTGATTAATTCTAGTGAGGCACAGAGAACAGCTTTCTCAGAAAAAAACCTGAACATGACCCCCCTCAAGACCTCATTACATGTGCATTCATCAGAGCCAAACATATTATATGAGACATATTCAGATTCACTCAACTCAATAGCCAAGACTCTCTGAGAATGCAAAATGAACAGGATTGAGATGAAACAATCCATCACAGTTCAGTGTCCCGCCAGTCATCTCTCTGTAAGAAAGGGACCTCTTTGTCGTTCACAATCCATTCAGCCTCTAATCAAAGCTGTAAAGGCTGGATTATGCTGTGGTTTTTAGCTGTCTTTTAGCATGATGAGTTGTTGCTGGCAAAATTCCATATTCATGTTCGAATCTAGAGCTTTAGGTCTTTCAGTATGACAGGATCAAGGACACATGATTAAATACCTTCAGATGTCCTGACATAGGAATGTCAGTGCAATCAGTTGAGTTGTTTATGGACTATTACACTGAGCAGGTGTAGGTTGAATGATGGTGAGTTATGCATTGTGAGCTCACTGTATTATAAGTGCTGTTGCCATCATGAAAGACTGTTTGCCCCCATAAAATGCTACTCAAGGCCTCAGTTACTTGCGAGTCACTTAACGCAAATGTAATTGTAATGCAGTGGGCTAGCGCACAAGTCAGTAATTCAAGATTTAAAAGCTCTGCCTGGACCAGCGCTCACAGTAGGATAATATTGCTGTTTCACTTCTAAGCCTGAAGCTCAGCGTGCACTGAAGATAGAGGGTAATATGAGTTCTTAACAACAGTAACATAGGCTTAAGTTTGAGTCCTCTTTGTCCTTTTATTTGCAGGTTTCGAAAGCAGGCCAGAGGGAACTTTGCAGAGGTTTTTGCTCCTCGTTTTGAGCATTTGCTGGTAAGGTAAAGTATTTTGATGTCTTAAATTTTCAGTCTTACAGATTTTCTAAACAGTAGTAAAATCGTCCATTTCATTGCCTAGGGAAATATATCGGCACCCAGCCAAGAACTGCTCCCCTCCCTAATTTCTGTAACTGGTGCCATGTGTCAAGATGAGGCTATTAGCAGCACGATGGCAATCCGTGAAGCATTTTGGAAGAGCTCCTTCAGTGCCATGGTAAATTTGATGTACTGTATTAACTTCTTTGACATAAAGGCATGTCCAGATAGTTTGTCCTTGAACATCGCTGAATAATGTATACCATTTTACTGGCTTGAATTTTGATGATGAGTATTATGCTTCTTTTCACATTACATGGTGCAGACTCTGAAATATATGAAAACGCTTTTGACATCACAACTGCTTCACAGGACACATTTAATTTTTAGGGATGTCAAGATGAAATAATGTATTTTTCTTTCCAGGAGCATTGTGCCGGCTGTGAATACAGAAGCATTCTCTATCCCCTCCTGGGCCTGATGATCAACATAGCCTCTAATCCAACTCCTGTCATCCAAGTAAGAGGGGGGGGGGGTGTAGCTGGCTGAGACTTTGTGGTCAACACATTGATTTGTTTAGAGAAAGGGAGGATGGTGGACTGAAACCGACAGGACAGAATGTACTGTTAGAGCCCTTTTTTCTTTCAACCCTTTGCTGTAATCAAGTCTGGAGAAAGTGAGGGAACAATTGCATTGAGATTTTGGTGGGTGTGTTGGTGTTTATCACACAGGAGCATGCTGTAGTGGGCTGCAGCACTTGTGTGGTCCTGCTAAGTGATCCCGACGGAGGTGTCATCACGGTGAGTGGATCTGTTTGGTTTTGTCCAGGCCAAAGTGAAATCATCCCAGCACTCATATTAGCCGTTATCCAGTTTCCACTTACGGGCAACAACTGGTCACTCTCAGCTACAGCTTATATGTGAAAAAGAATAATTTCCTAGATTTCCAAAATCATACATGTTTATACTATACATACTAATGGCCAGTGATTGAGAAATTCAGTGCATGCTGACAACTCTGCAGTGTTAAACTTACTGTGACAGGCCATTACATTTCGCTCACATCTGGTGATCTTGACACATAGTACAGTGCAAAAATTAGAGGCTGCACTTTGTTAATTTCTTTTCCTTTCAGAATGGTCATTAAGAACAATTAATAAATTTTTCAGGAGATATTTCTGAGCAAAGTATATAAGATTGCATTTGTTTGCACTTGCCTAATGGAAGGAAAAGTCAACAGTAAAATATGTAAAAGCTGTGAAGAAAATGGGACTCCTACCAGCCAGGCAAGACCTGGTAGACTGTCAAAATTGTTCTCATCAAATAAACAGTACATAAGCACCACCCTTTCTTCAGATCTGAAAAATTCAAAATTTCAAAGTTTGCCCATCCTTCCACTGTAAGAAGACAACTGAACAGTCTGAATCTGAAAGGATGTGTGGCTGTCAGGAAACCTTTTCTAAGAAAGGGAGAAGTTGCTGGTGTTCTCAGAACAATAGACTGACTGTCCTAGAGACCTCAACATCACTGAATGTGTTTGGATCATAAGAAGCAGAAAATGCAACCAACTTCTAAGACTGAGTGTGTGGTGTGGAAAAAGATCCCTAAATACTAAATACTAATACAGAATTAATACATTAAATGCTGAAAAATCTGGTATAAAAGGTGATCTCTGATTTTTGGCAGTACTTCATTGATATACTAGGGTAAAAATTTACCCTTCATGTTAGCAACATGTTGATGTATAAGCTCTAGGGAATTTTTCGAGAGAGAGGGGAGCATTTACATAATGATAACTGTAGACTCCCCTAGGCATAAGACCAGAGACAATTTTCTCTGACTATGTAAATCAAGCTTCACATGCCGTCTTCCTGGCTTTGCTACCTTGGCAGATCATAACTCCCATAGCTGTTTTCAGTGTACAATTATGGTGAAACAGTTGCGCTCCAGCTCGCATGTTTGTTTAATAATGGAGTGGATTGTTTACTTACAGTATTAGCTTTTCAGTGCTCAGATAACCCGTCAACAAGGGTTGTAACAAGGAGTCGCAAAGCTGCCATCCTCCTCCTAGGCTGCATAGTTGCTTTAAAATGCTCCAACCTTGAAAGAGTGGACCCTGAAAGTAATGCTGGTGTTACAGATTTCCACTTTTGTCTTTGGCTTCAGAGAGCTGCAGGGTTGTTGAGTGTGGTCCTCCCTAAGTCTGCTGCTGCCACTCATGGAGTTGTGCAGCAAGGAGTGGTGAAGAAACTGCTGAAAATTCTTAAGGTAAGCCCATAAAAAAGCGACCAACACTTACAGACATGCATCCCCTATTTAAATGTTTTGGAGTGATGGAGTAATGTGGGACTGCCCACTAGGATGGATCTAAAGTCGACAAACCAACTAAATTTACCCAGAATTCAATAGACAAGTGGCTGGTTTTACAGTTAAAATTGATATATTTTTTCATGTAAGCACAATTGCTATTATTGTTTGCCCGTCCGTCAATCAGGTCTGTCAAACTTGGCTTATGTTTGGAGTAGTGGCTGCAGATTTGTGTGTATCTAGCGGTCCATCCACACACTACTTTGATATGATATGTCTTAAGAATTCTGAGTATTGACATGGGAATCAGTGGAGCTCTGGAACAACTGAAATTTGGGAGGACAACCATGCCTGAAATCCCTTTGCTTTCTAATCGAACACCCTAAAATTTTCATCCCTACCTTCTGTGTCCTATGACGAACGTTTTTGAAATCACCCACGGAACGCCAGTACCACCACAAATCTCTCTGCCACAGACCTTGACTCTTCTCTCTTGATTTCTCCTCGGCTGTCTTCCGCCAACTCAGTCAAGCTAACATCCAGCTGAAATAAGTTTTCACTGAACCTGTACCATTGTACAAACTTGTACAAGCTCTGGCTTCTGCCCGGCAGACTTATCCCCCAGACTTCTCCATACTACCAAAATTCCAGGCTGTCCCGTACCATGCCTTGTATCTGCATAGTAGGATGCACTGCCTTCTTAAGTTAGACCTTTTACCTTCCATTTCGGTGTGTCAGTTTATCTGTTAACCTACCTACATTCTAGTTTTTAGTCTGGCTGTATGAGCTTGTGCCAAGAAGTCGATTATCTTTGTTCTGTGATTCATTCCAAATTGTTTTGCATACTTGCATTGCAACACTCATCCTATTGATCATGTCCTTCCTAGTTAACTTCCCTTCATTCCCTATTCTTCATCCCAACCCCTCTCCCCTCCTCATCTCAGTCTCTCCCTTTTTCATCCCAGCTCCTCCCTTCGTCTTTTCATCCCTTATCTCTCCCTCTTTCTTCATTCACCCTTCTTTCCCCGTCCTCTCTTTACATCCCTCTCTCTCTTTCTCTGTCCCCTCTTTCACCCCCCTTTTTGTCCTTCAAACCTCCCACACCCCCTGATTAGTCCTAACTCCTCATTCCAGGTAAGCAGCAGCTACAAAACCAATCCTAACAGCTCCATCACCATTTTGCTGTTCCATTGCCTTTTCAACACTTGGTTCTCAGTGCCTCCTCCTTTTACTTCTTGCCTGCACCCCCCATACGCCCCACAACAGAATACCACTAAACAAGGCCTTGTCCTCTCTTCCATCTATTGGAACGTTTGTTGACCCAACATCTAGACTGCGCTTATGTGCCTTGACACTGTGACCAACAACCTCTGGCACAACTATAACATTCATCATTGAAGTCTCAAGCTTAGAACAGTGGGTATGATGGTCTCACTGGCCCTTGCTATCAGCTACAGATCATCCACCCTTCCAGTCCAAGATGTGAACAGTTCTGAAATTCATTGCTGAGTTTTTTAGGGGCTCGTAATCATGGCAACACAGCTGAAGGTTTATGGATGTTCTGTTAAGTTGATAAATTGTCTGCTGTATCTCAAATCATGACAGACAGATGTGACATTTAAACAAGAACACATTCATAAAAAAACAGGTGCTGAAAAGTTTAGAAGGGACTGGTTTGGTCAGAAAAAACTCTTCACTGTTGTATATTAGGAAATTAATCATTAAATAGATGCACGGTCTATTTTATCAGCTCCACTTACCATAAATGTGCACTTCATTGTACTACAATTGGAGACTGTAGTCCATCTGTTTCTGTGTATACTTTATTTTCTTAAACCCTTTTCTTCAGGGGCCCCCACAGGACCACCACAGAGCAGGTATTAGTTGGGTGGTGGATCATTCCCAATACTGCAGTGACACTGACGTGGTGGTGGTGTGTTAGTGTTCTGTGCTGGTACAGAGTGGGTCAGACAGAGCAGAATTTTTAAACACTGTGTCCACTCACTGTCCACTCTGTTAGACACTCCTAACTTGTTGATCCTCCTTGTAGATGTGAAGTCAAGTCAATCTCATTTGCTGCTGCAGAGTTTGTGTTGGTCATCCTCTATGCAAGAGAGGGGAGACCCTGATCCTGTGTTATAGCATTCAAAATGGTTATGAGCTAAATTGCTTAAGATATTGTGCATTTTCTAGTTCAAGCAGTGATACTCCTCTGTTGTGGAATAATAAGCCTGATGGTGTTTCATTATACTGTAGAACCCTTTATTGGTATAATGACAATAAAGTTGAATTGGATTTAATTTTTAAAAGATTGAAGCTGGACAAAATGCTAAAGAATGGATAAAGAATAGCTCCTGTAATGCTCTAATAAGCAATGTAATGATGTGAATTTTGCTGAAATGATTAAAGTGCTTCTCTTTGTTTCATTAGGGAACAGGACTGACAAGCTCGAGATACTCCATTAAAGCTCTTGCAGTGTGCACTGCCTCCAGCCAGCAGGCCTGTGAAGAGCTGGTTAAGTTTGACAAGGGTGCGTATTGAAGGCCAGGGGGAGGGTATTGGAAGGCAGTACAGAATACAGTGTTCCATAATAAGTTTCAGTAAGTGTACAGTGGCTTGGTGTATGTGTGTGGGCTTAACCTTGTGTTGTACTCACGCTTGTTTATTCAGGGCTGGTGACTGTGAGGAAGCTTTTGGGCAACAGTGATGAGGTAGTGGTGGGGAATGCGGCTCTGTGTCTGGGGCACTGTTTAGTGGTGCGGGAAGCTGCTGCTAGTCTCCTTGGCACAGACTGTGTCCTGCTCCTACTGCGCCATGCTGCCGGTGATGGCAAGAGAGCAGCTGTGCAACAGAATGCCGCCATCACTTTGGGGAAGTTGTGCAAAGCCGAGCCCAGGTACACCAGCAGCTGTCCACTCTCTAATAATAAATATAATAATAACAGATATATTTGTCAGGGGTGCTGTAACAGGACAGGATGGGGGAGTTTTGGACACTTCTGTTAACCCTGAAAAGACAAAAGATTGTGCCTTTGTTTTTCTGCATGTGATTTTTAAGGCTAAAAAGTTTGTTTGCTAAAATCTTAACTAAAATGCTTCACTTCAAGTAATTAATAACTTAGATTAGATAGCAATCCATCCTGCATCATATTATCCTGTCTGTAAGCTTCCGGGGAAACCTTCAGGGGGTTTAGTTCAGTCATAATCTGCAAGAAAAACAAGAAGACTGTTCCCAAAAACATAAGTACGGCTTTCAAAAATGCCAGAAAAAAGCAAAAAACTATCACAAACAGGGTGTGCAGTTAAACAGAGATGATGTGACAGAACTGTCTGGGGGGAAAAAAAAAACGTCTTATACTTATAATCTTTTAACCTTCCGTTCTGTCTTTCAACGTAGGTAAATGCAGAACCGCAATATCTCCATCATTCCCTGACTATTCCCTGACTGATTATGTTTGGGAAATTTTAGTGGAGTTCAAATAAAGTATCTATATGTTCTGTACTAGTCAAAAACAGTTCATTATAGAGCTGTGCCAAGATGTAAGAAAAAAGTAACAAACATTACAGTCTCAGCCCATTCCATACAAAATACTAATATGCAGGAATGTTGCTTATATTCAGATTCACAGCTTACTGCATGCTAATGGAGACTACAGCATGTATAAGTAAGTGCTGGGATTATGGAGCGAAAATAAAGAGTGGGGTTGTCATGTTATAAAGTAACCCAGATATATGTCTGGTAATAGTTTTGACCCAAAGCTGTGAGTTCCTAGCTCTGTCTTCTCCATGGTTTAATCTAAAACTATTTTCAGAAATGAAATGAAAACTCCACCATCATCAGAATCATCAGTATAGCATGTGTCAGGCAATACATGTTCCTCAGTATCAACTTTTTACTATTTCTAATAGTTAGCTATTTATGAATAATTCTGACAAATTTACTGTCACCACTCTTTCCTCGCTTGATGGGGCAAGGACCATTTAAAAACGATTGGGATTTTCTTTGTGACAGACTGTGTTTAATCTGTCTGGTGCACCGGCCAGTTACAAATTCATTCTGATGCGGGACATAAATTCAGAGATTATTCATGAGGATACATAATGAACTTTCATACATTTCACACTTTTGTTAACTGTAAAAAAGCCAAGGAGTCATATAGGCCCATTTTATGTTTCTGCAAGGCTCCACCAAAGATGTTATAATGATAATCTGGTTCTCAGACAGTGTGATGTAATTCAGTTGAAACTCTTGGCAGACCAAGCTTCTGCAGTGAAGAACCTGTCACCTCTCCGAGGAGGAGCTGCCTTGTCTCTGACACACTTTGGCTGTGAGAGAGAGTTTGTTTAGGACAGAATTCAATAACTGAGACTGGAATAGATGGTGGAAACTAAGCATTTTAGCGAGGGCAGTACAAATTGCCACATAAGAATGAAATGTATGTACATTCAAGCTTATTTATGTGCAAAGCAGGCTGCTGGTGTGACTTTTTTGTTTTACCCTGGTTAAAGTCAATAGTGAACCGCTGCATTTCTTTCCTTGTTTTAGGCGACTGTATAGCTGGTCTAAGTGAGAAAACCATTTGGCTCTTTGATGACTCTGTGCTTTGGTCTTACTTTCAGGCACTTGGCAAAACTAAGGGAGCTTCATGGCCTGGAGATCCTTCACTCCTGTATGAAATTGATCATATAAGGTCCCTCCTCCCATTTATTCTTTAAGCCCCAGCCACATTCAGACACGCACACATGCACAGGTGTTTGGGGTGCTGCCCGGAGATTTGCAACCGGGACGATCTTCACAGATAAGCCTCCGTTACCCAAGGCCGGCTTTTATTCTGTAGCCGTTCTCTGTATTCATCTTAATTAAAGAGAGCTTGACGCCAGTGCACTAGATTACATGCTGCCCAAGGACAATTCACGTTTCAATTTTCTTCCTTCCTGAATGACTGGCTATGCAGGTCTTTATGGTTTGATTGCATTTCCCTCTGTTTGTTGGTAAATGGAGAAATAATAGCTTGTTGTATATGGATTTTAATAAAGAATAAACCTGGTTGTTCATTCCAATGAAACAGAAAGCCTGGTAGTCTCTGCACATTGATGAATAATTATGAGCCCATGCACATAATTAGTGGAGATTGTGTCGTAGAAATAAATCTAGCAGATGCACAGTTTAGCAAATTTGATGAACCTCCTCTCAAATAAGGCATGCTGGAATATGAGCTGGAATATTGCACATAGGCAAAAAATGCTTTCTTTGGTCTTTGCAGGATGTCACGTTCCATTCAAGTGAAAAGCCCTGTTCTTAAACAGCTCTACAGAATGATCAAAAATGACATATAGGTCTCAAAATCAAGCAAGTCTGTGTTTGGGTCTCCATATCTGAAGACCTATTTAACCAAGCCTCCGTCAAACTGCAAACTGAATAAGCTCATTAGTAGGGCTCTGGAAAACTGGCAGGCCATGAATCTATTTAATAATGGATTATGTGAGTATTGGATTATCATCACAGCTCACACAAGTTAAGACACAGATGGAAAATAATACCCAGAAGACACATAATCAGAGTGATGAATGAAAATGTTTGCACAGAGCTACTTTTCTTTTTTTTTTTCTTCAGACTTCTTTGCTTTGTTCACATGTCAGTAATCTAATCTAAGTATAAATGAGCTGAATAGAAGGTAAGCCATTCAGGATGTGATGAGCAGTACAATAGTACAGTGGTCTCTCAGAGCTTTAATATTACCTGGGATTAATATTACGACATCTCAGTAACTGTAGCACTTTTTGCAGCACTGGAGCTTTATAAAATGTTCTGTTTGCATACGGCAATAGTGTCAAAAGAGGATTGGTAATTATGGAGTTGAGTTTTATGTTTTTCGTGTTTGGACTCACAGGTACGTAGTTGAATTTACTTTTACAGGTAGTTGTTCATGTATAGTATAGTACAGGTAGTATTCATGATGAAAGGTAAGAACTCTGCAAAAAATTATTAGATGTAGTAGAACTGTTGAAAATAAACATCCATAGCAAGCAAACAAATGCAAATGCAATGTAATTATATATTAATGGGGTTTTAATTTGAAACTTGATCTCTGAAATATTTAGAATGTTATTTATTAGACAGACTTTGTATGTATAAAAGATTGTATGGTTTGCTTGATAAAGAAACACACATATCCAGGCCAAAAATCCCTTATTGTACTTATTATAGTGATACTTCACATGAACACAAGTATGTGTCAATAAAATAAATTGCTCAAATAAGACTAAATTAGTTGTTGAATTAAAAACAAATTATTTTTGTATATCGGCAATGACTTAGCTGCGTCATTAGAATTATCATTTACAAACTAAACCAAAGCCAAACAAGAGAAAGATGTTTTGAGCTCTGATCACAGTACAATCCACATCCAGGGCACATTTATACATATGAACTCTGGAACAAGGTTTACATTAAACTACATGCATTTCGTGGTTAGTTGATTATATAAGCCTTCCTACTTTCCAAAAAGGTAGTTTAGAAGTTTTTAACAAAGTAGTTTAGCAAGGCAATGATGCATGTTGTTCCTGTTTAACCTGTTAAAATCCCATACTTATTATATACTAAGGCTTATTATTCAGTAACTGCATGGGCTACTGTGCAAACTGGCTGAGTTGTTTTTGGGTTATATAAGTTTATATTAAAACTTTGGACCTGTCTGCAATTTAAGGGGTTAATTAAGTCTATTTTTTATTTGATTAATTGAGTATTCAATTAATACTGACGTTTAGCTCCTTAACTTTATATTTAGTATAGCAGCTAGCAAAATAGATGCAACAGCATTTAAGTTTGATAAATAGCCACCACAGTCATTATTCTAAAACAACAATGTAAACAGAAAATAGTAAAAGGACACCTAACTGCTTGTATGTGCTTTAGTGAGAGATGTTTTGATCAAGCTTTCTTCTTATTGGTTCATGAGCTGAAACAGGGTTTATTTTTACTCTGTAATGGTTATTACAACTTAAAGTAGAGAATTAAAAGTACTGAGTAAAATGAACTCAAGTAAAAGTACTGTCATTTATTATAGTACTGCTCAAAAAACATTTTGCTTACTCTATACTCTGTACCTATACTGTACTAAATGCAATTTGTTACTTTCAAGCTCTGCTTATATCCATAAAAGCTGTGATTTGTAAAAATGAGTTGTATAGCATAAAAAAATGTTTTAGTACAAATCTTTTTTTTTTTTTTTTTTTTTGGGATTTTTGGGATCAAACCTGGGATTGTGAACACAGTTGTTCTGGATCTAAGAAATGTTTGAAAGTAACAAATTGCCCTTACTTCCATATGGCATTTCAAAACAGTTTAGCCTATATAGAGTAGATGCAATTTGGACTTCCAAGCTCTGCTTTTAATCAGAACAACTGTGTTCACAATTTCTGTTTACAAATAATTTTGTGAATTGTGGGATTTGTCTGCATTTTGAAGTTGGGATTATGTTTTTGCTCAGCTAATGCTAAGAGTGAGGACGTGCAAGAGTCACTGCCGACTGAGAGTGCAACTTACCCAGCTGCTTTGCCATCAACAGACCAAAACAACTCGGGTCACAACAGTAGGAGAGCCTCCACCGAGAGCCTCCCTCTCCTCACTGTGGCTCTAATCGCTTCTCCAGGGACAGATTTTTTCCATGCACCACATGAAAGGCACCACTCGACTACTACAAACGCTATGACTGTTACAGCTGAAGAGGTAATTAGCTCAAGAGGCAAGAGGTTTGTTTCAATCCATGGGTCAGGTACATTCATCTTGAGTGAGGATAACACATCAGCTATGCAGTTAGCCTCTGGGGCACTGACAAGAAGCCCACTGATGTCTGACAAGAAGGAAGGACAGAGCGTTGTAACTTCAGCAGAGGCTGGATCTAGGCTAGTGATGAACGGCACCATGACGGCTGCTGCTCATCTGTCCAGAGGCAGGGAAAAAATCGCAGCTTCGCTTCACGCTCCACTTAATAGCAAGAATCAAAGAGCCGTGGAGTCTATTACTCTTTTGCCCGCAAAGAGCATTCCCATGCTATCAGCTTCTGATCCAGCAGTAATTGATAACCTTGGGGAGGCAACTGAAACAGTGGAAAGACAAAGAAAAAACATAAGTGAAAATGGGGCTCTGAAGTCATTGGGAACCACTAACCCTCTGAATGCCACCGAGTCCATCTTCACTGATGGAGAAAAGACCTTTGTACAAAAGGGCAGCCCCATAATAATTCATCTGGCAGCTGTGCAGAACAGAGCACAGTTAGACGCTGAGGGTAGTGCAGCTGAAGTTAAAATGGTTGACCAAAAGCACGGAGAGGGGCAGTCGGGCCAGAAAAATATGCTCGCTCTAAGCTTAGTGACCCGTCACAATGCTGTCTTTGATGCTGACACTCCATTACCATTGGAGTCATCTAACCAGGAGGTAGTTAAAGAAGCTGCAGAAAGCACTAAGTCACTCACCACCAAAGGACACGCAAGCATATTTAAGGTGTACACCAATGCCATGGATGAGAAGCTCTATGTTTCCAAGTTTTCAGAATCTTCAGAGGTCCCCTTTCCAAAGACTGGCAAACTGCCTGTAACAAGATCATCTGCAGCCTCACTCTCAACACACACCTTGTTGCAAAGACCTGTGTCTGCGGGTGATGAAAGCGAAGGTGAACTGACGAGCGCATCAGCTGGAGGCAGACAAGTGGGAACGAGAATCCACTCGCCTCCTCACACAGCTCAGTCATCTCAAAGTAGCACTCTAGTCAAAGATGAGGAAAGACTCAAGTTTCTAACTGTCCTCCCATCCAAGTTCACAGACAGATCGTCCATTTTAATCAAAGTTAAAAATGCCACTCAACGTGAGAATGTTCTCCTCATAGCCCCTCGGAACATTTCATCCACTGACAGCCATTTTCTCCACATGTCTGAGCTCTGCTGTAAAGTTTCTATTGAAAATAGAACTTCATACCCTCCAGCGAATGAAAACTCTGACAAATCATCCCTAATAAGTAACAGAACCGAACCTTTTCACACATTAATCGATGTATCAATGTCCAATGCCTCTAGCAGCACGCCCATGGCTGGGAGATTTATGACTGTATCTACCCAGAGAATAAGTGATTCAGATTCAACAAAGCACAGTGGAAGGATTTTAACTAAACTGACCCCAACCTCACTGATCATGCCACCCATCAGTATGCATCACTCTGTTACACCAGGCCACCCTGATGAGTTGCAGAAAATACCCACAACTCTCTTGCAGACCCCTCAGAGGGAGATACAGAACTTATCACTAATCTTTGAAGGTCATGCTGTCACTTACAGTCCTGTCAGGCAGCTCCTAATTCCATCCCTGACGGGAAGCGAAAAGCCTTTGACTTTCCTATCAAGTCCAGTCGGCCACACACCGCTTCAATCTGCCCGTGTCCTCAAAGAACATCCATTGATTTCGCCGCACGGGCACTCTACATCCACACCTAAATCTGTGACTTTTCAGGAATTTAAGAAAGCACAAGCCTCGACAAGTTTCCATCCTACAAACAACAACAGGAAGCCCACAATGTTTCCCAAACTGCCAGCATTGCACTCTGAGAGGCTAATCAGGACCACAAACACCTGGCCAGTAACAGGGAAAGGTTCAGCAAATTCCTCTTTCACACAGTTTACCAGGACAGCAGGGTCTGATAAAGGAAGTCCTTTGATTCTGATTGTGCCCTCTCTGCGTCCTGCTGCTCAAACACACAGCATCAACGTTCCAACAACCACTTTGGCAGAAAACCTTGCCACGGCTTCTTACTTGGATAAAACGAGGGAGCTTTTCTTTGTCGTGTTATCACAAAAAAGGGCATCCCAAGAAATGATGCCAGTCAGCTTGTCACAAGAAGTTGCAATCTCAGGCCAAGAAATCACTGGGAAAGGTGGAATTAGTGGAGATGCGTTTACAGGTCAGACATTAATGACTAAACAAACCAAAGACAAAGAAGTTAGTAATAGTGTTCGTGGTCCAGTGTCTATGAAAAATGAAAGTGACCAAAAGAGTACAGAAGAAATGAGTATTAGTGGGATGCTTTCCACGCATTCACCTTTAAAGCTGCAGCCTGAACAGAATCAGTCAGCTGTAATGAAGGCAGAACGCTCCTCTGGTGCAGCTGTACTTGACCAAAATGGTCAGAACACTGTTAGCATGCAAAACGAGAACCAGAGCCCTGCGACAGTCCTACTGCAAAACACTGTGTCATCCACTCAAAGTCGAGGCCAGGATTTACAGAACACAACTGAAGGCCAAATGAATGCATCTGTTTCGCCAGCTGCCATTGAGAGTTTTCGGTCTACTCAACCTTTGGCTTCCCCTGCTACTACTGAAACTCTGAAAGTGGTTGAGCAGACGATTAATCAGGCAAGTTCACTCAACTCTACTTTATCATCCATCATAGCTGCTACATCAAATGGGAAGGACATTAATGACCCGCTAGTGCCATATCAAACAGCCCAACATGAGGCATCTGTGAGAGACCACCTCCAGCAGGCAGCATCAAGCCAAGCCCCCAGTACCACACAAGCAATGAAGAGGCCCACCATAAACATTTCAGCTGTAAAACATCTGACCTCGAAGCCTTCAACTCCTCCACCACCCAAACCAACCAAAGCCTCAGTGAAATCTGCCCTTCATGCTAGTGGTCATAACAAACAGTCCACCTTACTCTCTCTGCCTTTAACCCCATCAGAAAGCTTGACAGATTTCTTAACCATGTCTAGATCACCTCCACATGGAAAAGATGATGTGCTAAAGGAACACTCTACTAAGGCCATACTGCCGTCTGTTACTGAGGGGACGTTCTTTGCCATTGATCACACAGATATAAGCATGGCAGGTTCAGAGATAACAGCAACAAAATCCCCCCTAGCAGGTTCATTACAATTATCGGAAGAAAGTGAAGGTGACCTGTCCACTGTTTTCCCTTTTGAGTCATCTGAGCTGATGTCAGACCCACCAGTGATGCAGAGGAGGATGAGGATTGCATCACCGGATCTGCTCACTGGGTAAGTACAGCAGTTTACTCTCTGATCAGTGTCTATTATCATAAAACTTCTTGAGTGAGGTTTTCGTTTATACCTATCAATGGCTTATATCCTGGATTTTCCTGTGTTTTATGGGTTTATGCACCAAAATGTTCAAAATGTATTTTTACATGACCATCTTTACATGGTCCTTCTTTAACACTTAAAGAGTAAAGCGCATTGTTGTTGTGGTTACTATGTCTTGTTGATACATGTAATAATTAATAATTAGCTGAAATCTGATTTACTACAACGAATTGTGGCTCATTCAAAAAGCAGTCCAGACTAAACATTAATAGCAGCCCTAAACAGTCATTAACATCCATATATAGGGAAGTAAATGGTACATTTCGAAGAATGTCTGTGGTCTAGATAGTGTAGTACTGTGCAACAGTCAGAGACCAACCTTCATTTTTCTTTCACTGCCAGTCAAATGGCCATTAAATACAAGTTATTCATTAGCATCAGGAAAAAAAACTGAAAACATATGTTAAAGGGAACTACTATGCTTTCTGCTTTCCTTTAGTGTGTTGTGTAGCTTTTTTGTGCATTTAAATGGTCTGAAAAGTTATAAAGGCCAAAGTACACGGCAAAGAGAGAAACTCTCTCCTACAGAAACCACTTTTCTCAACTACCTGAAGCACCTGATTGGAATTCCAGATGTCATGATCACTTTTGACCGAACTGGCAATTGACCGCTCAGAAGAGAGTGGACGAGCTGACCAATTAGAGCACACAGGAGGTGACACAGGAGCTCTAACAATGTTTCAGACCAAGGGTGAATAGAGATATACAGTGTGAGAAAAATAGTGTGTTTTTGAAAAATTAAAGCATGTAAATCTATTTTAATAGACCCCAAAAGTAAAATTCTGAACACTTAAGATGAGCAAAATAGGTCCACTTTAACAGAAACAACAGATTTTCTCCTCTCTCAGTAAAAAGCGTTAGTTGTGCTAGTACTTTGGTGGCCTCTACAGTTGTTTGCGTAGCATCTTTTCTGTATCTTTTAATAGTTTTTCGGAAGCATTTTTTTACCGAAAATTTTTTACAGGAGAATCCTGTCATGCTGCACTGTAATTCATTTCCATATATATATATATATATGCATGCAGTCATATGACTTGTTTTCTTGTTGTCTAAGCTTGGCCCAGATCTCTGATGATATCTGCGGCAGTGGAAACTACACAGCAGAGATGCGTCTGACCCTGGAGAGAGATATCATGCCGGGAGATCTCGTCCCTGCTCTCGGAAATCTGCATGTCGTCATCAACCTGAAAACAAATAACACCCAGGTGAACCTGGAGATAAAGTCCTGCTGTCTCTCACCCACAGTCAGACTAGATGAGTTCAACACCACCTGCTGCCTGTTTTCCAGGTAAAGCATCTCTTTGAAAGACTTATGCCCCACTCTGCTGTCGAATTTAGCCAAATCTATTTAATGCTCCAAGAATATGGAGTTCATGTCTCACATGTTTATGGGCGCAATGTGTAAATCAGCACTCCCGCTGCTTGTGGGAAATAGCTAGCCCTGAACCGATGGCGGCTTATCACAGGGGAACAGCACTGGCAGAGCAAAAGTTTCCCTCAAAGAGTTTGACTGTAGAAAGCTGTAAATGCCCTCAGTCTAACAATCTTGTTAGATCTAATGCTAAGTTTTGTTCGTTGCAAAGTCGCGCAATAAATTACCGATGTTCTCGTCCTTGGCGTTGACCTCTGCCAGTACACCATGTCTGCTCCCCACGCCAGAGTTTATGCAGTGGTAATGATGTTTCTGCAGTACAGCTAAGTGAGCAGTCAGCAGAGTATCCTCATTAGAGATACAGAGTCCCTACCGTGTCCCTGCACCTTTTTTTTTACCCCAGTACCCTATAGACACGCAGCTAGTAATTCACCTTTGATTTTTTTGGCTGAAGCCACAAGCTTTTTTAGGGAAATTCTCCATGTTTTATGAAATTCACAGCCAACCGTGATTGAAAGGCCTTGGAATTTACAGCAACATGAAAGCCTTAGGAGCCTTAAAAGCCTTGAAAGTTTTGACATAAAAGGTGTACTGCAGTAGACGTTTTTCCCAGAGGTTTGTTCTTCTTAGACATCTTTCTCTAAAGCCTCTGAAGCATTTTCACTGCATAAAGAGTCTACCAGGAGCCATTCTATATTGATATGTACGCATAAAGACAAGCAGATGTGGCTCGTGTTTCGCTCGTGTGGCACTGTTTATTTATGCGTGTGACAAGTTTCATTACGTTCGCAGTGTATGTTGCGTCTGAAGCTGCCCATTTCTCCTAATAACATGTTTGTCTTGCGTGCAATCCTCCAGCTTACCTATAGATCCACAAGGCATTCGCCTGCTTCCCAGTGTTCTGTCAAAAAGAGCCAGCTTCACCATCAGTCTTTTCCAGATGATTAACTACTCCACAGCCTACCTACACTGTGATCTGAGCGTGTGCCTGAGGAACAACTCCGAGTGTGAGCGGGTGAGTCTCGGCCGCCTCACTCTCCCTGAGAGCGATAAGACCCCTGGAGAGCATTCATCACTCACGACCAGGTCTCACGATTTCTTGCGCAGGATTTTCTACCCGTGGCCTTTTTCTAGCCTTCCACTCCGTCAAATCTAAAATTATGAGCCTGAAATCACACGCTGCTCTCAGTTCTACAGCCTGAAACAGACCTGAAACACAAAAGATGCTTTATATCTACAATTGCTGTAGTTCAGTTTTTAAGCAAAAAAGTAATTATTGGTTCCTTCATTGCTGCTTTCAGTGTCAACAGCACAGAAGTGCCCTTTCTACAGATGATGGGGAGGCTATCTTTGGAAATACTGGAAATCGAATTTCTTTTGGGCCTATTTTGAAAGAAACAGATGATTCTCCATTTATAGAAACACCAGGTAATTTAAACATTGTTTGAATCAGATGGACACTTTAAGTTGGTTGCATCAAGAAGGGTTAAAGTCCTACGGGTTTAGAGCTGATCAGGGGTTTGTAATTCATAGTCTTATTTTAAAGCTGGTTAGCATGCTAACCTGCCTTGTCCTGGCTCACAGTACCATTTGCACCTTAAGAGGCGATAGTGAGCCACTGTAGCATCGAGTCTGCCTCCAGTCCAACATGGGAGAAGGAAGAAGTCGCACTGCCCCATATTCTAAGTTCTTGTCAGTCATGTTGAAGGTCTTGCCCCAGTTAGATTATTTAAATACAGGTAGCCAATGAAAGGAAGAGTAAATGCAATGGCTAAAGCTCTTGATGAGTGTCCGCTGCCACCTGCTCTTGACAAGAATCCGAGTTCTGCAGTAAACAAACGAAGTGAAATAAATAGAAGCAAAACAAGATTTAGCATTGCTGTAGCTTTCCACCATTGGTGATGTTTCTGGCAGGTAACGGGATGAAGTTTGATGCTGAACTCCCAACATTTCTTGTAGACTGGTAAGAATTGAAGGGGGAGGTGGAGAGACTTTAGTTTGGAGGATGAATTCAACAGGTTCAGGATCATCGTACAAATGGTTTCTTTAAACAACTCACTCAGGCTAAGCGTTTGATTGAGCAGATGAAGAGTTCAGGCATCCCTGAGAAAACGGCTTAAATTGTACATAAAACCTGTTTGAATTAATAACTTAAAACATTTTAAATACAAACACTGATTAGTTTTGAATTCATAAACATGCAGGGGGGTCTTTGCAATTGGCATAGGTACGCACCCGCCTGGGGCACCCATGAGCTAAATGCCCCACGAAATTACAAATTAGGTATTCTGTACGTGTTGATGTTCGATAATCTATTCAGAAATATGTGTATACGTTTTAAAATTAGCTGTTATTTCCGATTCTGTAGGGCTTATTTTCAGTTATTTCAGTGCAGCCCCCTCCATCATGACAATAATGGACTATTCCATGTTGTCAGTTGATGACACAAATGCATGAAGACTGACTACAAAGGAGGTTTTTAGTGTAGTTGTCTGGGTGTTGACAGGGAAATTCAAATAAACGTTATCCAAGTGCAGCAGAGAAACACAAAAGTGAGCATTCCAATATAGCACTACAAAGCGTTCAGGATGTCCACTCTGGAAATGGCAAATGCGCAATAGGTCAAAACACAAATAAATTGCAGACCTGACAGAGACTGCTGTTGTGTTGGCCAGCTCTACTTTATCCACTAAACAGGTATATAACATCTCTTCACCAATCATGACAATAAACAACTTTCACGTTTTCTTTCTTTCCTTACAATTTTTAAGTATTATAACAGAAGTAATATTTACTGGAAGGGTCATAGAGATCTCTTCTTTCCTTCACTTCATGGTTTCTCCTCCTTCATTTAGAGGTGGAATGAGACAAATTTGCAATAAAAACTGTTTTTGTCCATCAAAAATGATGTCACATCACATCACACTCAGAGTTGACATAGACACTGTCTACTAGACAACTTCATTAGTTGTAATGGAGAGTTGCGGTTTTGTTGTTGTTGCTCGTGCCCCTTGCTGTAAGACATGACGATAACTTGATGATAACTTTATTCAGTCAGATCAGTGCTCCTAGGGTTAATGTTACTGTATATAGGTCCAGTGTTGGGTAGTTACTCAAAAAGGTAATGCATTCATGTTGCTAATTACTTCTCTCAAACTGTACTGGAGTTATGTTACAGATTACCTGGAAAACAAAGGAAATTAAAGAAATGCTCATTTCTTCTGTGCTATTCTGTAACCAAATGATCACTTTATTGGCAGATCATGTTTTTAAAGCATATTTTTTAAAGCAAGCAAAATGACCTGCTAATATGGTGGGATCATTTCACTTATTTCACAATAAAAGTACAATGTCTATGCATACATTTAATTACATTTTCGACCTACTACTTTTAAATATTAGATTTTATCAACTAGATGAGTTGCCAGGACTTCACTTTTTGTAGTGTAAATGGATATGCCACTCGGGAGAACAGAGTCTCAACTAAATATAAAAGTATATCCAGGGGGATATATCATGTCTTATGCCTAAGACCGTAGAATCACGAAATCTGCCCCTGGGTAGTCATGCAGTTAACTTTCCACCCAGCCTGTAATAATAGAGTTGTACCATACACAGGAGCATTTGGAGCTTTTACTGTGTTTGAGAAACATGCCCTGTACCTTGTATCATCTAGTTTTACAGTGAATCTTTTATAAGCATGTAAACCTATGTAATATAAAATATGAATGGAGGAACCTGTAAGCCTGACAGCAATCTCCCAAGCTGTTTACACAAGGCCTCAATATCAAAACCTCATCCTCACCCGCGATATGTTGAGTATGTTTTCAACCATTGCCTTCGTATCTTTATATAAACACATTTTGTTATCAGTAATATACATATATATCTGAGGTCCTGTTGCTGTGGGCTTTCTCTTTTTATGTAATTTGAGTGCATCCAAAAAAAACCAAAAAAAATAATTAAACCCTACAGCATATCACAAATGCATATACCATGACCATGTCAAGTGTTATTTATCACTGTATATATAGTTGCACAAATAGTTGCACCCAGAAGGAATCAACTGTCAGGAATGAAACATGGTGGGTACATTCAACATCGTGACACATGCAAAAGATTCAAGTTACACGCTCAGCCACGCATGTGACATAAGCAAGGACAGGCCTTGTTGCTGTACCTGACTGACCCAGTAGCCATGATTGCAGACATTCACAAGCAATGATGTCCTCCATGAGTCATCCTGTTGGTACCAGAACCATTGGAGTAACTCAGAATGGCAGTAGGTCATCTACAGTGAAGAGTCCCATTATGTCTTGGTGTAGATGACCAGTGAATCCATGTGTGGAGGCACTGTGGTCAGCGGCAAGATGAACGGTTTGTTGTCACGGTCACACGTCCAGAGGGCCTGGCGTCACTCTACCCTAACCCTACTGCAAAATCTGCAGGAACTGTGTGTGATACATATAACCACATCAAAAGCAAATTCACAGTTTAAATTTGAGTTCATAGTAATGGAGTAAAGGAATAAACTGAATCTAGGTTTACTGTAAAATTAAAACCAGGATTAAAACGATGGTTTAAATGTAACCTTGATACCTGTTGGTGCTAATTTCTAGAAGGTACTTTAAAATTATTATTGTTTTAATAGTGCTTTTGTTTCCCTGCTAGGGGTGGACAACGCAGAAGCAGCTGTGATACTGGCTTCCGTGTCTGGTTGTTTTCTTGTCTGCATAGCTCTGCTGCTTCTTTGGACGATTTACAGACATCGCTTACAAAGGTCAGGGCACTGCCAGTGCTGGACTCCCCATGGCTGCTCACACAACGAAGAACGCTTACCATGAGCTCTGAAGATGTACTCAGTCATTCCCTGATAATGCATTAGTCACACTTCTACCGGCATACTGGGCTGTTTAAATAGGTTTATAATGTGCTAACAAATGTAATAGTCAGAGAGCCTTAAATTATATTTTTAGTAAAAGAAAACTGGCAAGACATCTGTTTCTACACCCTTCACAGGTCCACACTGAGCCTGAGCCTGCCTGACTCGCTATGCTTTTTCTAGCTCACAGTGTGATGTCATGCAGGGACTTGGCTCTGATGTAAGCCTCTGTAGTCAGCCTTTCAGGGCCTTTTTTTGATGCTTTAATAAAAAGCTTGTGCTCGTTTATTACTTATGAATTATGGAAAAATAAAAAAGAATAGCAAAACTACTTTCAAATAGTCATCTACAGCATTCAATGTCCTTGTGCCTACACCTTTCAATTTCATCACCAACTGAGCTGTGAGTTAACCACATCAGTGTTGGCTCTCGCTTTGGGTGGTCCTTGTGAGGATTTTTTGGGGGCTTCTTACAAGCTGATATATCATAAAAATAGAGGTTTGCTAATAACCACATGACTGTCACAAGCTGTCTAAATCATGTACATTTAAACTTGGCTAACTGTGCATTGCTGGTAATTGGATGCCTGTTTGGGTTATTAATAAGTTACAGTTTAAATTAGAGATAACCTTCTCAGCAGTCTCAGTGCAGGTCTCTATCTCACAACCAAGTATTTATTGGCCGGCTAACATAAAGCTTAGTTGGATGTAACTCTGATGACAGTGGCGACAGTGTTGCTTCTTTATGGTTCTGAATTACATATTTGTGATGTATTTTTCTTTTCTTTCTTTTTTCACATGATTGGCTGTTGGCCACACTTTTATGTGCACATGAATGAGGATTAATCACAGTCTGAGTTTGTAAACCATAGTTAACAGAGAAGCTGTTAACTGCTGTTAGTTGTTGGTTTTGTGAGCCTGTAACCTCAAAAGGTCTGTCTAAGTATATCCAGACAGATCCCAGATCCAGTACTTCTTTTTGTCCAAAACAAGTGACATAACTTTAACACCACAAGCTCAAAGCAAATCTTTTATCTTTGAGCTTTTTGTCTTATCCATTTTTTCAGTTTTAGTGCATTTTAATTACACTAACTTACAGTACTTGTTGCTTGCTTACTCTATGCATGAGAACAAGGACGTCTATTAAAAAATACTCAGTGACCTCAAGTAGATATTTTTTAGCCTGACATGCCTCTGTCAATTGGTAGAGATGGTGCAATCAGGCTGAGTTAAGTTCGACACCATCTTCAATAAGAAATAGTGACTCAAAATGTGCTCTACCAAAAAGTTGAGCAGAACATTAAACAACACAGCAGTACAGTTATAACCCAGAAACTATTAAACAGCTGCATATGCCGCTTGTTAGATAGAGCTGACACTGACCATATCTTTTCTAAAGTATTGCTAGCAATACATTCAGAGACTTTACAGGTGGACCTTTCAGAGTTCACAATCCTGATCAAGCAGGGCATTTTATAGAGCATAAGAGCAGTAAAATGTGCGAGCTATGTGTTGTGTATGCCAGTTTATATATTTGCTTGCTCAGAATACTACTTTGTGACAAACAAAATAAAAAAGCTTATAAATCTTCAGCTTTGATAGGTGTGCTTTACTTAATGGCATTATTAAAGAAGAGTAGATTAAAAAATTGAAAAGAGCTGCTTTTTTGCCCTGGCATTAAAGGGTTCAAGGTGAAAAAGCAAAATGGTGGAACCTCGCCTTCTTCATCTTTTGGTCCTGAGCTATTTAGATCAGAAAAGCTTATCTGTGATTAGCTCCTTTTGTTTATCTAATCATTTTCATTAAGACATGAAAGGGGAGAAGGTGTCAAAGGCAACATTGGAGATGAAAGATTACCCTAAGAAATCTGATAGCAATAGCGAATTGATTTGCCGTTTATCGCTCTTCGCTGCTTAAATGTGCCTATTACCAGCCACACTTGAGGAAAGCCAATGCAGATTAGTATGCAGTTATTCCTCTACAAGCACTCTCCTCCATCCCACACACAAACAATATGCACACACTTACACAGTCATACAGTTGGGTCCAAAGTCTGAGGCCACATTGATTATTTTCTTTTATTTAAATTTAGAAATAAACAACTAGACATATTAGAATTTTTAGTTATTAGAAGTAAAATGAAGAAGATGTTGCACTGTTTGCACACTGAGTGCTTTTACATGCATGTAATAATTAGATCATAATCAGATTTCTGCAGTTATGTGATTATTTAAGTGATCATGTAAACAGTATACTCTGAGTTTTAGATTGGACTAAGGCTTAGAAATCCGCACAAGAGCCTTGGTTTTTATCTAAGTAATCAGATTCCTCAGTGCATGTACACTCTGATTTCTTTCCGTTTACTCGGTGCATGTGTGAAAACATAAAGACAATAGAATTTATAATGAAAGTATTTGCGAAACATTTTCACTAGTGTTCTCAGACTAGTGCCCACCGTAAATATGTGCATGCATGCTGTTTTTCATTTTCCAGCTACAGTATGTAGATGAAAAAAGGCAGCAATTAAGCAGCGCTGCTCATGAGATAATACCCAGCATAACTTTGATGAAGCAGAGGCAGATTTAGGCAACAAGGAGACAGTTTTATAGAGAATCACTTTTAAAAATAAAAAAAAAAGGAAAGGAAACTTTTCAAAGTTTGTGTAATTGAAAGTGTAAACAGAGTATGCTCAGGTCGAAACCCCTTGATCCCCAGAGATTAAATGCACAGAAAACAAGGAATGTGAAATGCAAAGATTTAGTTTTAATAATCTTTCCACAATGGAGGAGAAAGTATGTAATTCCGGCACTGAAGTTGAACCATGCTACATAACATTGATCTAATCATGCCATGTCATGGCAAGTGTCATATGCTGTCATGAGTTGTCCTTACAGCATCATGTTACATTGACAAAGGAAAGAACAATAAAGTCGTTAATATTTCTATAGCTTATAACCTAGATAACAATAAAACAAACCTAGAAAACAAAAGTCAAACAGAAAGACTTCAGAAAAGACTTCAGTAAACTCAGGTGTCTACTCTTGAGTTCTAGGAGAGATCTTAGTAAAGTCATGTTATGCACCTCAGCTAGCAGAGAACATTCCCAGAACTTTGGCTAATGTTTAGCAGAAAGTTTAAAGTTTAACGGACAATTTTAACGTTCAGAGAACATTTTAAAGATGTTTATTATTTCAGATAATGTTCCTATAAGGTTTAGTGTTTTAACTGCAAGGTTCAGAGGATGTTGTCAGGGCCACAGATTATGTTACATTAAACGAACAAATAAGAAAACGCTCAGAAATCGTTTTATGGATGTTACTGAGACCTAAAATGACAGAATGTTTTTGGAGAACATTCTCCTGCTTTTAGAAATAACATTCTGGTAACGAAAAGACAGCGTCCCGCTGAAAACATTAATGGAACATAGCACTACATATTCTCAAAATGTTTTAGAACAAATAATGTAATAGCTTTGTCTTCTTGTAGTTTCTCAAAAATATCAACTTTTACAAGAGAGGGCAAAAACCTTTTTAGTGTTAATGTACAGAGATTTAATTCCAGGTACTTTAAAGCATTGCTATTGGTGAATTCATCATTATTTTTTCACACAATGTAAGGGACAGCTTCCATCATCAACTTACGTAGAAACATAGAAATGGACGTACACATATTTTTCTTTGGACAGCGATGATATGTCAGGGTTTGATTTCAGTGCAATGGTACTTAAGCAAAAAACGGTAACACTTTACTGAAGGCATTTTGGCACATACACTGTAAAAAAAAAACAAAAAAAAAACGTATAGATAAAATCCACAGGTCAGTAGAGCATGATGTACCCTGTCTAACAAAACCGGGATCGCATTGCTAGCCTCAGAGAACTAGAGCTACATAGGAAAATAAGAGTAACTGACTTCAAACTTTACAGGATTGCAAGGCGCTATGCCCCCTCTCCAATGACATATTAAGTTTTATTGTAGTCTTTGGGAAAACTGAGATAGCAATATTGAGTGTCTTAGATCAGCAGAGAGTTGTTAGAATGAAGCTAGGTCAGTAAAGCACGATGAGCCCTTTTCAACAGGCCCTGGAACCCAGAGATACAGACTGCAGAATCACTAGGCTTCTCACCTGTTGTCTTTTCTGATTCATCCATATTGTTAGTGTCATAATCATGTGATCAGCAACTAGTCCAAATCAAGCTTAAATCACCATCGCTGAGCAGTGAAGTGCAGTGACAACTTGACTAGTAGCGGAGTCAGTTTAACCCCTTAAGCACACACACACACACACACACACATACACACATATATATATATATATATCCCAAAGTAAATAGTTAGTATATAGTATAGTTAATATATAGTAAGTAGTTTTAAGACACAATTTTAATTTTGCTAAGAATTTGCTCACACATGAATAAACACCTTTATCTGACAATTCCAATAACATTTCTGTCGAACCCTTTTTTATTCCAGAATTTAAACAATCGAAAATCTAGGATCAAACTACCAACGTCTTTAAAACGCCACTGAAGCCTCAAACTGTGAAATTATATTTATCACATTTTTCTTATGACCATAACAACTAGAATGTAGTCGTAGTAATATATGGTTATGATTGCATTACCTTTACTACGTGGCAGTCAGTAAGAATTTCATTTATAGGAGCCTCATTATAAAAGAGTCATGTCCCAGCTGAAATCATTCTAGACCTTGAGTTATGAGCTATTGAATGTGTGCAAAAGAGAATAATTTGTGACCATGTTACATACAGCATTACAAAAACCACAGCCAGCCCTACTGCTGCAGAGATAGCTATTTAATTATTGATTTTCTTATCACATGCAGTAAAAACCTCCCTTAGCAACCATCATTTTCTTTTCATATAACACAAATCTAAAGCTCGAACAGCGCACATAAAGGTTTTGAAACAAAAATAAGGCAAAGAGCAGTTAGCTACACAGTGTTTATACAAAGAAGAACATGATGCTGAGCCTTTAAAAGACCACCTGCAATTTTGGTCTTCCCATCCCTGAAAAATGACCAGAGGCTGCTATTCTTTTGACAAAACAATACGGATGGTCTCTCTGGGTGGCCAGTTAAAAGCCCAGTTTTGGCAGCCACTGTGCTCTCAGCTGGAGAGTTTAAAGGTTGTTTCCAGTATAAATGCCATTTAAATTAAACGCATTCATGGGATAGATCCTACTGAAGAAAAGCCAGCACAGAATGCAAGGCTATATTAACAAGGGACATTTACTAGAAATAAGGTAACACTTTATTTGATGGCTATTGACATAGGAACTTCATAACAGTAAGTCACATTGTTCTGACTGTTGATTTGTGATGATTTGTGAACAGCTTATGCCATTAATTACAAGATAACATGATAGATCTTGTTTTAAGTAAATGACATTGGATTGACATTAAAGGCCACGACAGACATTTAATCCATTATTGAAACTGAAGCATTAGGTTGCCTCAAAGTAATTTTACTTTTGATACTTAAGTATATTTAAAGTAAGTCATTTTGTTTGCTGCCTTTGTAATCATTTTATGTCATTCTGTAATTACTGATATAAAATTTCAAGCACTGCTTTCTAAATATTGTGTTAATAGTGCTAGTCTGAGACAGCACTTAAATGTGTCATAGAATGCAACATTGTATTTACATTGTCGTAGCTGAATAAGGAAAATTCAGTACATAGAACAGACATATCGTGAACCTGTTGTCTCCCCATTCAAATACAGATCTCACATTTACAAAAGAGGTTAGTAAAACGGGCCAATTCCAAAATCCAAACCTCTTATGTAACAGTCTTGACTTATTAACATGTACAGCCCCAAAATTTACAAACAAAAACAGAGCAACAGCAACAAAAATGTCTGACTATGTGGATCAGTCTTCTGTTCCTGGCTGTGAAGGGGATGTCAGCACCTTTACCCTTTCCAAGGAACCTAACTGTCAACAGGCATGATTGATGTTCATCTTTAAACAAGACTAAATTTGTTTCCAATCTCCAGCTTCTTAATTCAATGTTCTGTTCCACCTTAAATGTTACAACATGTACAGATGTTAGAATGTAACTGCAGCACCACTTAAGGTGCAACAAAAACATTGCAAAACAAGCTGATGAATAGGAAACCAATTTCAGAGCCCGTATATTTAACAAGATCCTGGACACCTATAATTCACCTTTAAGTTGTTAGTTTGCTCTGCAGATTTCATTCTAGACAGTTTCTCAAATTTTGGACAATATGGAGCAGCTTTGCTCAGCATTTGACACGGAAGAGACTGACGAGAGGAGCAGCGCCACCTTTATTAGTATCACAACCCCAATAGCACCAGCCTGCATGTGGCTTGTGTGTGACCTTTGTGGTGTCTCACTGTAAACCAGCCAATTAGAGCAGAACTCAAAAAATGATTCACAAGCCCAACAAAAACAGGGAGCTCATTTAGTTCTAGCTAATTTTATTCTATTGCTAAGGCACATGGGTGTAAATGCGCGTGTAAAACCACATCTGGGCATTTTTCACACTGACCAATATCACACACCTTCTGTGTAGAGCATAAAGTAAAATACTGAATAAATTAATTCTATGGCACTTTTACACTCCGCTACATAACAGTGATGTCAAACATTACAACATCTGTCATGACAGTTAACTGTAATGGTAACACTCTTATATTACTGAGCAAAATCTGCTACATATGCTGACATATGCAAGTACATGTTTATGGCATAGTCAGGTCAAGGTCATGTAGCAGAGTTCAAGTGTTTCCAAGTCTGTTTGTGATTACTCATAGAGAAATGATGATGCACTTTGGATCCAGACAGTACCAGAAACCTGTTGTTGAAACATTACATGAAATGAGGTAAGCTTATGGATATCATTATCTGAATTATAATAAAGTATGATGAGTACAGTTTGGCAGTCGTCAAACATTAAACAGCGAATGCACTTTGTGTTCACATTCTTTCACAAATGTCTTTGCTATGTAAAAAATCTAGTATGATCTAGTATGTTGAGCGGGTTATGGGAATCTATGCGTCTCACCTGTAAAACTTGTTTTGAAAAAAGGAAAGGAAAGAAAGAAAAAGGAAAGAACTGGCTGTGTGACATTTTATGTAAATGATCAGCACTCTAAACTCCTCCCAACAGCTAGACTAGTTTTTGTATTAGGAGCAGCTGTGGAAGACAGAACTCTGTTCAAGCCTCTGTTTAACAGCACCTGAACTACAGAGAAAACACAGAATGACCGAAACAAGCTCCTCACCAACCGACGGCTGTCTGGACAGATTCACCTATTTTAAGAAAGAAGAGTTTGATGTAGACTGGGACAAAGTATCTGACTGTAAGTTTGGCCAAGTCTACAAAGTGAAGCTCAAGCTATGGAGGGAGAAGTGTGCCATCAAGACTTTCACTAGCTCCAGGGATTACAGGTATGCCTATCTATGCACGTGTGAAGCTCCGGTGACTGTAGTTGGTGATTACTACATACTGGTGATAATTTAAAACGACAGTACTGTAGGATTTTAAAGTTTCGGGACAACTCATGCTATTGGTATGTACATTAAAAGTATGTCATGTTTTTCCCTTTCCAGTAACATGGTTCAGGTCTCCAAAATGGGGAAGACCAAATTCAAATACTTGATTTCCAGTTACGGGCTTTGTAAAGATCCACTTGCTGTAGTAATGGAATATATGAACAAAGGGTCCCTGGACAATCTTCTCACAACTCATACTCTGATGTGGCCAAAGAAGTTCCTGATAATCCATGAGGTGACCATGGGCATGAACTTTCTTCACAGCATGAAACCCCCTCTCCTTCATCTGAACTTGAAGCTGGCCAACATCCTGCTTGATGATCATCTTCATGTTAAGGTGTCACTTGTTTTATGTTAAAATGGACCTTGAAGTCTTTTTGAGATTGTTTAACAGTTTCGCACAGAGGCATGCATGTAATGATTTAGGTGTGCAATTTGCATGATTTGCAAAGTGGTGGTTATTAGGTTTCAGGAAAGAAACTTACTGAACATGTCTTTGTTGACCAACTACATTAGAAGGAAGAGGAAAATCTGGGTGAACCATACTTTTAAGTTTGTGCAATTTTTGTTGTTTGTTTCTGTGTCTATTTTATTAAGTATTTTATCGAGTTATTTAAGTCAGTTAAACCCAATTCTGACCCGACCAAACTATAACAGAACAACATTTCTGGCAACTTTCTTATAACATTTTTCTTTTACTTTCATAAGATTTCCGATTTTGGTCTAATTAAATGGGAAGAATCTTCCAGCAAGTTCATTGAACATTTGGCAGCTCGGGGAAACATCAGTTACATTCCCCCAGAAACCTTTTCCCAAAATCCTGAGCCTCCTACAACCAAGTATGACGTTTACAGGTGAGTTGGTCAAAACATAGTGATGTATACACCAACTGTCTGCGGAATCCTGCATAATCCTTTAGTTGCAGATGTTAAGTTGATTGTATGTCTGCTGCGCCTCATTATGCCTCATTATCTGTTTTCTCTGTAACAGCTTCTCTATCGTGATGTGGGAGATTTTAACTCAGAAGCGTCCGTACTCAGGTACATCTGCATCCTAATTGCACTCTGTTAGCATAGAGGTTTGCTGATAAAAGGTCTTAGGCCAAAGGCATGCAGACACCCTTCCTAATTATTGAGTTCAGGTATTACAACCACACCCATTTGGTGACAGGTGTATACTATTAAGGACATAGCCATGCAATCTCCATATACAAGTAATGGCAGTAGAATGGTCTTACTGAGAAGGTCAGTAACTTTAAACACATTGTTAATGAATACCACAAGTCATTTCTAAAAACTTCTGCCCTGGTTGATCTGCCCCGGCCAACTCCAAGCGCTATTATTGTGAACAGAAGCTTCTAAGAACAAAAACATCTCAGCCACCAAGTGCTAAAAATCTCCTATCCCCTGTTGCATCATTAACTACAGAGTTTCACAATGACTCTGGAATCAACATCAGTACATGAGCTGTGTGTGAAGGAATGTCATGAAATGGGTATTCATGGATGAGCAAATGCACACAAGCCTTAAATCACTAGGTGCAGTGCCAAGCGTTGGCTGCAGTGGTGTAAAGCACAGTAGCATTGGACTTTGTACCTGTGGAAACTGGCATTCTCTGGAGTGATGAATGATGATCAGGCAGTCTGATCTGACCTAAACCTGGAACCTTCTCAGAACAGTGGAGGCTGTTATAGCTGCAAAGAAGGGCAACTCCATATTAACGCCCATGGTTTTGGAATGAGCTGATACAAATGTGATGACCATGTCTCCATATACTTTTGGCCATATAGTGTACTGTATAAGCTCATTCCCACCAGGTAGAGCAGGTTTTTTGTTCCTTTGTTTCTGGCAGCAGTACGTCAAGAGTATAGTATCTTGCAATAATGATTACTTTTCTTAAAATTTTGAATTGAATAAGAATCTCAAAATAATGACTTATTTTCCCAAAACGTTTACATAGTGTCTCTAAATGTTCTTAGAATATTGACTTACTATGTCAATAATGAGTCATTATTTTGACATACTAAGTTGACAATGCAAGAAAATAAGTCATTATTTTGAGAAGGAAAAAGTCAGTATTTTGACATACTCAATATTTTGATAAAATAAATCTTTATTTTGTGACACTGATTCAAAATATTTACTACTTCCTGAAACAGGGGATGATTAAAACGTGTATAGCTGTAGAAACTTTTTTAATTGAATTTAATATCTAAGCATTATAGACCCTCTATTTTCTGTTCTTTTTTTTCATCTTAGGGATGAATGTGACTGAAATATTGATCAGGGTGTCATCTGGCAAAAGGCCCAGCCTGGAGAAGATACCTGATGACAAACCTGAGGAATGTGAGGACATGATTGACTTAATTCAGCGATGCTGGCACCAAAACTGCAGCCAAAGACCTGTCTTCTCTGGTAATAACATTTACTAAAAGCACATGGCTTTGTGACTACTAAGGATTAAAGAGTAACTTTACTCATTAATGAATATGTTTATGGAATCTTTGAGATTTATATTCATTCAGAATGGTTTGATGTGAAATAATGCACTGTAAAGAAACTTGCTTAGTGTTTACAGTTGTAGTGATATGAAACAGGGGTCATAATGCTTACTACACATATGATGTATAAACATTAGATGTTTTGATCATAGCCATTTTATTAGATATCAAACATGACATGACCAGACATGCCTACATGTGAACATCTATACCTAAGGAAGCTTCTTTCTTTGGGGACTATTTTTCCCCCATCACTGTAAAAAGGTACCCCTCTTGTTAAGGGCTGGCAGTATCTTTATTTAGGGAACATAATTGTATCATATTCCCCTGTGTTATGAAAGGTACTAATCTGTACCTTTACCCTGGGAGAGACTTATTTAAGGCACCGAGTTGGACCTAAAAATCATTGTTGTACCTGTAAGAGTGGTTTAGCTTTTTTGTGCTTTGATGAACAAAGACTGTGCCTAACTTTTTCCTGACAGTGTTGGACGGACCACTGTAAATGACTTTGTTTACATCTTTACGATTTCATTATGCACAAATTCAGTGGAATTCCCCTTTAAGCAGTCTTTGGTTCTGTGTCTTCTTGACATTCATTTGCCTTTTTGACAAAGCTGTATTACAGATTCCTTTTATCATCATTCTGTCTTGTTCATATCCTGAGCAGGGCACCTTTAGTAAAGTATCTAATTACATTTTAGTAAGAGATCTCATTAAAATTATTTGGTTTAGCAGCTGTGTCAATGAATACCAATCATCAAATTTGCATACATGCATTAAAATAGTTCAGCAATGTGATTAAACTGAAGCACCAGATTACCAAAAAAAGGAACTGTGATTAGCATGGTTGTCTTCAGCACTAGTCTTTAATCCCCCCATATTATGCACCATTTGATTAAGACACTCGAGGCTACAAGTCATTTGTTGGGCAGCTGCATATTTTGTGTGTTGTAATGAATGTGGGTTGAGAGACAAACTGAATGACCGAATGTGCATACGCAGTAAAATCAGCAGTGCAGAAGAGTTAAACTGAGGGGAATTACCCTTTGTCAGAGTAAATTGAACTCTGAAGGAGTTTACTCCTCCTGAAGTTATTTCACTTCGCCAGTTTGCACCGCAGCATGATCTCTTCTCCTTCTCTGCAGAAACGGTGTGGATGACTGAAGCTCTAAGTGATGTCCTGAAAATCCCAGACATGATTCCGGGCAAAGAAATAAATAAGATGCCGTTAAAACTCAGATCATCCCTGGCCGTCTGGCACAGGACAGTAAGTGAGGTTTGGTCATGTAGCACACTGTCAGCAGTTGTGGGTGTTAGAGAAGTCAAAGCTCAACTGCAATATTTGAAATCCAGCCTAGCATACTATGTGTCCCCTTTTGCCTTTTTACTGTTCTGAAAGTTCACTCTGTATCTTTGCTTCTTCAGGACTCAAATGATGCACCGGACGGACGTTCAGGTTGGTTTTTTCAAGTGTAATACATACTATCGATGCAACCTCTACTAATGTCCCAATGATCTTAAACACAGGTTTTCTGTCTTTTGTTGTCCTGTCTTGGTTAACAGACAGTTCAGTCCAAAGCATTCAGACTTACCTGGAACAGAAGGATTTTGAGTCCTTCAAGAAGGTCTTACGCAAGGAACACATCTCTATGCTCTTCAGGGACAACAATTCTCTCCTTCACCATGCCGCTGCCAGTGGTGATGTTGAGAGTGTTCGGATGGTGTTGAATATGGGGGCTTCGGTGAACTGCCAAAGTGCTAAGGGCTACACTCCCCTCATTGTCGCATTGATCCGGAAGTTCTACAATATTTGTACCCTGCTCATTGACTTTGGGGCCAACGTCAACCTTGGCGACCAAGACCTGTGGACCCCGCTTCATTTTGCGGTGCAGGGTGGTGATGACCGCGCTGTCCGTCTGCTACTGGACAATAAGGCTACAGCGGATGTCAAGGACAAGGACGGCTGGATGCCTCTACACTTAGCTGCACAGAATGGTCATGAGAGCGTTGTACGCCTTTTGCTGCCACGTTTGACCAGTGTGGACGAACATGAGCACCTGTCTGGAAGGACCGCGTTGCATACAGCTTGCATGTATGGTTACCTGAACATAGCCAAACTCCTGCTGGCGAAAGGAGCTGACCCAAATAGGACAGACACCGAGCAGTCGACTGCTTTGCATCTGGCCGCAGAAGAGGGTCACTTCAGGGTGGCTCGACTGCTGGTGGCAAATAATGTGAATGTGAATAGTGTCAATGTGCGTAAATACAGCGCCTTGCATTTTGCTGCTCTTAGAGGATGCACTGGCATTTGCAGGCTCTTGTTAAATCATGGGGCAGACCCTGATGTTAGAACCCATCAGAAGTGGACACCCATGCACCTGGCTGCACTGAAGGGCCATCCAGAGACAGTGCTGGTGCTTGAGGAACACAAAGGCTCATTGGACGCCCAGGGCAAAGGCGGTTGGACAGCTTTGCACCTGGCTTGCCATCACATGCAAGAAGAGGTGGTGGCTGTGCTGCTGACCGCTGGTGCCAACCCCAACCTGAGTGAGGAAAGCAACTGGATGCCCCTCCACCTTGCCTGCAACAAAGGTATCTTTCCCAGCGTGCTGCAACTCATCGCCAAGCAGGCCAATGTCAACGCCCAGAACAGCTGCCAGGATACTCCACTGCACTTGGCCGTGCAGGCTGGCAGTGTGCCAATTGTGAAAGCCCTGCTGATGAATAATGCACATAAACACATAGTAAACTCTAGAGGGTACACAGCCTTAGCCTTGGCTCAGCAGCACCACAATGAAGAAATTGTGCAGTTACTAAACAGCTAGAAGACTAGGTGAGACATTTAAAACAAGCCACACATAATGACAGATAACAACATTAGGATGGAGGGGGAGGAGTGCATTGATTTTTCGTATTGATTCCACCCTTCCACATCCTCCTCTTTCCACCTCTATTGTGATTTATTTTTCTCATGCTGTTAATATATTTCTATTGATTTTGCACAGGGACATTTTCATAATGTGATGGTCTCATGGAATGAAGCAAAAAGTCAACTTCAGACACAGGTTGCCTGTCGGGATTTCAGTCCTACACACTGAATGAATGGCACTTCCACTGTACTCAGCCTGCAGGCAGATGAATACATGTTTAGCTTACTTTTGTAGCCTCATAATTGTGTAAGCTATCACTGACAGGAAGAAACGTGTCTTAAAACATGTAGAGAGATAATCTCATTGTGAAGGAATGAAATGGATTCATGCCATTCCAATCCCTTAAACCACTTCCACAGCAGAGAGCTCAGAACTGGTGTGACCACATTCTTCCAGCTGCTCGGCAGCGCTCTACTGCTGATTGACTCCTTGGCTTTGTATCTAAAGCCCATAAGCAGGACAAAAACCATGTACAAGGACTTGATATTACCTGGTGTAAGTAATTTAATCATTCAAACAACAGATATAAATGTACACAGTCACTTCGTATTAGAAAGGCCTTGTAGTTCCACCTTGCTGGTTAGAGATTGTAGCCCTGTTGTTATGTACACATGTGTCTTCATTGTGCTCCAGCACTTCGTTATCTGAGCACAGTATATGTTTGGATGGGAAGTCATTCTCAACACAGCAGCGACACTGACATGGTTGGGGCATGGTAGTGTGTGGTGGTGGTACAGTGGCTAACTGAGGAATGATCGACCACCTACATACCTGGTTAACAGTGGTCCTGTGGCCTAGAAACTCACCAATAGTAAGGATAACTGACAAACTGTGCTGTAACACACAGGCTACAGTCTGACATTGTGCATGTATTTACTGTGCAAAAGTCAAGCCAGCCATTATGTACAAGTTGTTCATAAAGAAGGGAAAAGCCAAAGTAAAAAAAAAAACTGAACTGGAGTTTAGAAAACTGTTAAAACACTTAAGAAGAAATGGGTTTCCTACCCAGACCCGGTAGACCACCAAAACTGTCACCATCTGATAAATAGTACTTTCATCTTTCAGAAAGAGGAGAACATCAAGCTCTGCTCTTGCATCAGATCTGAAAAAAAAAAAACCACAAGTGTTTCTGTTCATTCTACCACTGTGAAAAGACAGCCCAACACTGAAAGGATGTGTATCTGTCAAGAAGAGCTTACTGAGAAAAAGAAATATACACAAAAGAAGAACATTTGCAACTCAAACAAGAAGCTGCTGAAGTTCTCACAATGGAACAATGGACTGACCACCCCAGGTCCAGACCTCAGCATCACTGAATGTGTTTGGGATTATGTGGACTGTGAAAAGCAATGCTTGGAGTGGACACACTACATACTAAATATATATATGTGTATAGTTGTTGAAGCTTCTATGTAATTTTTAAACAAGCATTTTGACTAGAAATTGAATAAATAATGAGTGTTTCTGACTTTTGCGCTGAAATTAGGCAGTGTATGATGACGAGGAGATATCAACGTGAATTCAGTCAGTCATTCAAGTAAGCCAATTATTCAATGAATTGTCTTATTGGACTGATTCATTCAGTGTACTTTAATGTTTGTGTGAATGCCCAAGTTAGATACGTAAAGAAGTGAAGTTGTAAAAAATTCCCACAAATCTTAAAATAAAAAAAAAGTAAAAATCAAATTACTCTGTGTCTGTCCTGCATGAGAAAATCTTCTAATCCATTTGTATAGGATTTGCTCCTTGCAGCCTGTAAGTAAAGCTTTCGTGAGCAGCAGCAATCAATACAGTACTGAATTCCATGTTCATTAATGGAAGATCAGGCATGCACCATGCATGAAATAGAGCCTGCTGTTACTGCGGTGCAGAGAGAAGGGGTCAGTGGTGCGAGGAGGAAAGCTGCAGTACAGGAACGTTGTTTAATGCAATCTTCCATAATGCTGCTGATAATGAAGACCTTCACAAATGGAATGCTGAAGCATACAAGTAAGGTTGAGCACATGTGAACAGTGTTGTATTTGAGAGAGAAGAAAGCAGTAGGGCTGTTAATTAGTTAAATATTGAAATGCAAGTTTGTATTCAAGGTTTTTGGGAAAAAATAAACTGGTTCTTTCTTCCCCTTAAGCTGGACCCGCATTGAATCTGTAATACACTTGCAGAATTTATCATAAAATTATGTTTTGTTTTGCTAGGTCTGAAGGCCATTATTGCATGCTGGTTCAGAAGTGTTACATCACAGCTAGGTGTTTTTTGAAACACCTTAACCCTCACTTTACTTCTTAGGAGCCAGCGGGTTGTTAATAAAACATTAATTCTTCATTTGCAGCTGCACTGATGGGCTTAAAGGAGAAATTTGAACATAAAGGTATCCCATATATCCATGTCTTTTTCAAACTACAGCTGATTAAGTGCACTGAACATTTTAACAAACTTGAAGGGGTCTGATTAGCTATGCACCCCTGGTCTGTCAGATGGTATTTGGCTCAGAGAGGAGAAGACTACAGAGTTTTGCTATATGTTCCATGGAGCTTCAGACCTGGTCTGAATATGCTGGATGAGAGACATATGGCAGTTCAGTAGGGAGTGGGTGGTGAGGTCACTGTGTGAAAGGTGAAATAAGGCAATGCGACATATGAGGTCATGCATTACAAGTTATTTTACAATGATTAAGTGGTGCTGTTGGACACCATGGAATGGAAACGTGAGGTCCGGGTCAAAGTCAGACTCATGCAGGTGAGGCTTACCAGGTTTATTACTGAAAGAACATTTAAAAACGTAGTCAAAGACAGGCAAAAGGTCAATAGCAGGATGAACATAACCATGAAGACAGATCCAGAGACAAGGTCAAAAAGGGGTAAGCAAAAAGTAAAAAAACAGAGAAGCAAAACAGAGACATCGGGCACAAGTCAAAGGATCAGAAAGAACAGCAAATAACACTTCTCTACCCAACAAACAGATCAATCAGTTTATATAGCAAAGATAACAGGTGGCAACAATCAGTAATCAGGTGAGGCAGATCTGGGATAGGCTGTTGGCTGGAGGTCACATGATCGCTCGAGGTGTCCTGGGAGTTTCCAAGGGCTAGACTCTGCACTGAGCCAACAGGAAAATGGAATAGATGAAAAAGTACAGCATGATAAACTACACAAATTGTCACTGTTATGCAAAAACCTTCTACCTACATTCACATTGTTTTCCTTTTTACAATAGATGAAGATACAGGGATTTGTTTTAGACAGCAACAAAATGTTAATTTAATAATTTCAATTATTATACCAAACTGCAATAAACAAAGTAGTTCATTAGCAGCATGCTGTGCTTGCCAAACAACATAATGATCAAAGATTTTTCCATAAACAGCACAACGGATTTTAATAATGCTTATACAGCTTTGAACATTTGCTTGCGCTTTTTCACCAGCTCTTATAGCTGTTATTATGTAATAGTTGCTCAGAAATTCAGAAAAAAATGAGCTGAATTATATAAATACATAAAGGCAGATCTATCTACTGTCATTAAGAGCTGACAAATGATCTAAAGTTTCTCTGACGCAGCATAGAATTAAGTATTGGTTATGCTGTTCTGAAGTGCACAGTCAGAGTCGCACTGAAATCTTTTATAATACGATTTCCCAAAGTGCTCTCTGGAGTCCGCCAGCAATGACCCACAAAAGCGCACCATGATTATTGATTGTCTTCATTTCTGCTGGGAACACAAATCGTGCCTAGACTGTGGCTTTAGAGAGATACACTGTTAGATTACTTTTGTCAAATGCTATCTGGATGCCCTTTAAGTCACACCGTTCTCTGCAAATCCATGCCTGTTCACTGTGTTATGATACACAATTTGGAATAAGCCAAAACTCTTAAAAAAAGTTTTTGGACACTTTAACTGTTGTTAAACCGCAGGGAGGTTCTTTGGGTTACCTCATGAATGTGTGACAAAATGATGGTTTGACCACATCAAACTGATGGTAGCCTCTTTGTGTGAAGAAAGCCTGGAAAAGAATTCCAGCCAGACAGCACTAAATCCGCTTTTCCACCACATGGTATTGATGATGACTCAATTTGCGTTTTTCAGTTTTCTATTAGCCAAACCTGGTTCTGGATACTACCGGATACTGTAGTATATGTGGTATCACCTCCATAGAAGTTCCAAGCAAGCTGAGACAATAGCAAAAGGTCATGTCATATTGCTTCAGACTACCAATTGATCTGAGAGAATCGTCACCCTAAACGCATATAGCTAGATACCAGGTTAGCGTTTCCTCTTGCATTGCTTTTGATCAACCAGAATTGTCTCACAAAATTGGTCTTGCCCATTGGAAATCAAAAAATGATTGGTCCTCTACTCTGTATTGCTTTACTGTATTACTCTGCTTTACTTTATTACACTGACGGTTAATATGATCCCTTAGGACTCATCTTTAGTTATAACCAATACGAGAGCTCTCTTAGCTATACACAAAATACAAGCATGACCCTATTGAATTAAAATGAATTAGAAATAACAGACATGTATTTTTAAGGTTCCAAAAATCACAAGCCTTGTCTGATGGTGTAGAAGTTCCCTGAGGTTTTCTGCTCAGAAGCATACAGAAGCATTCTGGTTGTAAACCTGCAGAAGTCTGCAAAGAAACTGCTCAAACGATAATGATGTGAAACCCATCAGCTGTCTTTTAAAAGAATTTGCCCAGAAGAAAATGGCAGTCTTGGAGTGATCTGTTTAAATAAAGGCTACTTTCCTAAATCAATGAACACAGTTAATTTTTAAGTACACATGGGTCTGAATACTTTTTGGGGACATTGTTTGCCAACAGAAAATACATGCAAACACCTTGGAGAGATTTACCTACATTTTACCCCTACCTCTATTAGTGCCTGAGCATAAACAATGAAAACACCACTGGTACTTTGTCCTCACATCTCGTCATATGTGTTGTTATAAACCTTCTTGACATTCCTGCGCTAGAAAAAATGTTTAGGATGGAAAAAGCATATGGATAATGGTTGACAGTTTAGGTGGAGAATGATTGCACTCAACCTGTACCAGCATTTTAAATTGAATCCTTGCTGCATGGGATAGTTAGAGCTTATTTCAGTCAAATGGTTGACTTTTCAGTCTGAATTATTTAATACCCCCTTTCTATGGTTTGCAATTGGGTATTGTATTTTAAATGGGATTTCAAGGGCATTACAGCAAGATTTATGATACGTTATAAAATATGGCGAAGCCTCGCTTACGTGTGGACCATCTTGTCAAATACAGTACAGAGCTTACACCGTCGGGGAGCTTTTTGGGAGATGGTAGAATAGCTTTAAAAAGAGAATAACTTCGCTCTGTCCTCGTTGATCTGCTGCAAGGAGATATTACCTTCACAAATCAGATAGTAGCCAGATTTGTGTTTTACAGTAAAGGGGAATTTATTTATAAACAAATGATTGGTTGTTAGAATCCATTCTGGAATATGGAAGAAGGTCAGAGAAACAGACAGAGGTGTCAGTTCAGAAGCCATGTGTAATCAATTACATACACTACTGTTCAAAAGTCAGAGATTGCACATATTTTAATTAGATTTCCAATCATAGCGGCCATTAAGTACAAGTTTTTATTTTTTTCGGGGGATTTTTATGTGGAGATAAAATAAATTCCTGTGGTTATAAAATAAATCATTTGACAAGGGAAGGGGAACGTGATAGAATTTTGGAACTGTGCAAGATCTGGTAGATCACCAAAACTATTGGGATCAGATAACCAGTGCTTAAAGCTTATATCTTTGGGAAAAGATCAAGCTCCACTCTTGCATCAGATCTGAATTTTTCTCTTTAAAAAAGTCCCTTTATGAATAGACCTAATTCATTTGCTCGTAACAAATTTGAGTAATTCTTTTAGGTTGGACTAACGGACCAACACTGGGCCTTTGACAGTGCAGACTTCAGACTTTAAGATCACTGCATGGGTTTGGAGTAATTTGAATTATGAGATGCAACAAAATGCAACAAAATACTAAGACTGAACTTTGGAGGTAAGGAAAAACATCCCTGCAGATTTCTTTAAAGAGCTGGAAAAAGCATGAAAAGAATAGAAATTGTGTAAGTGAAGGGTGACTTTTGCATAGTAAATGACAATGGAATGAATTATGTATTCATTGCATTTAAATTATTTTGTAATATAATTTGAAAGTGCAGCAAAGGTACTGTCCTCAAGATGAAAGTCCTACTTAAAATGGTCTTTTTCCCCAGCGACAAAAACACACCCTGCCAATCGATGAATATTCTGTCATAACAGGCGGGTGAGATAGGAATGCTATGAATCAATGCTATTTCCTCAAATGATTGTCCAACAGGCCAGACAAATTGCCTCTATTTGTAATTCGGTGGCAGTGCAAAAGTGCTAAATGAATAAGCGCTGCACAGTTTGTCTCGGGTGGAGTGCGGGGCATGGTCCGCTGGGCGTCAGGAGTAGTCTTATTAACACATTAGAAAAACAAACACAGCACCTGCCGGAGGCTCAGCTGGCCCAGCCTAATTGTCTATACAGTTGGCCTCCGAGGGGATGAGTCTCACCAAGCATGTGATTACAGCCAGCACACCGTGGGAGCTCTCGCAGCTTCCTCTCTCCTGGCTCTCCCACACTCTTCCTGCCTCCACAGGCAACTTCAAGCTGTGGTCCGCCTCAGGAGCACCATCCTCTAATGTTACACCATGCTAACTGATCCTGTTCACCGAGGGGAACTATCACTTCGAAATGGCCCATGCACCTGCCCAATAGAAGCTCAAATTGGTTCTGCATGGGTGCGGTTGGGCAGGGGGAGTTTATGGGCATAGAACATAAATTAATGCTTGTGGGATAAAACAACTCATTTAGGTTGTATTTTTTCTTGGCCACACATGAAAACATCAGCAGTAATATCACCTGAGCAATAGATTTTGTTCCTTTTCATGCCATGCTCTATTACTTGTTGTAGCTCCGCCTGGATTACTGCAATTTTCTGCTTGACTGACTTCTTTCAGGTTCTTTTAAATAGGAAATTCTAGAGCTTTTGAAAGCTGTTTTGACAAATAGTGAAATCTGTCTCTACATCCAGTCCTTCAGTTGGCATTCCACATTAAAGAGGGCTGCAATTCAGTCAGCAATTTTCAAGACACCAGTTTATCAGTCAGGTCTTGTGCGCCTGTGTCTCCGGTAGCAGCTTTTTAGCCTCACTGCCATCTTCACTAAATCATTTGGCTAGACCTTGTGGTGGATAATTTCCAGGTGAAGCAGGCCCTCATGTTGTGATAGACCATCTGGCCCGCAAATGAAATAGTTTTGTTGTTCTCCTCAAGCATTGCTCACTGTTGAGCCTTGAATGGTGAAATTCTTACAAAAACTTTAACACTTAAGTTGTACTCCAACAGGCGTTCTGCCAACTTTGCTAGCAATGGTTGCTTGCCAAAGATTTCAGGCATTGTTGTGTTACTCTTGTTTTCATTGACTACCTGTCTTTGAATGATCTAACCAGGAAGACAACCTTCGACGTGATTGACAAGAGGTTAGAATATGCCATCAGGGCAGTGCTACTTGTTCATCCTCTTATGCTGAACTGAACTGGCTCAGTGCTTCAGTGACTCACTATTGCCTCTTGAGGTACAAAGTGGTACCACAAGTCAGGACAGTCTGGGGTTAGTTGATTACCATGATTTAGTAACTTCAGTAAAATATCTTGATGCATAGGTGTCTTTAAACACACTTGGAAAACAGTCATTTCTTCACAGTCTGTTGATAATTTGAACTTATTTTGCAATGGTTGAAAATCTTTAAAATGGCCTTTCTATGCACGAATTCTTATAATTGGTCAAATATTATATCTCTTATATCTCTTTCATTATGTGATCTAGGCTGCCAAACACATGTCCAGTTACATTTCCATTACATATGTTTATATTTAGATACCTAGCTTGCAATAATAAATGGTGATGTTAGCACTATTAGTATTTGTGGCACGTCAACATACCACATCATTGTGGACATTTTCAGCAGTAAACACACAAATCATCAAATAAAGTGCACTATATATCCAAGATAATGCCAGGTGCAAAGAAAATTAGATGACAAAACACCACTTTTGTTACTGATTGTGCAGTTTCCTGACTGCTTTAATGTTTTAAACAGTTCTTAACACGGAGACTGTTCTTGGCAGGTTGCTGCAGCAGCACTGTGAATTTCTCTGTGTTAAATTGGCTGATGTTGTTCAGACATTTCACTCATCTGTACACTTTAGAACAAATGAATCAACGATACATAGTTTCCCTACAAAAATAAAAATTACTTGGGTTTTCTGATCAGGATCCATGCCTTCTTGACTTTAACTGCCAGAGCAGGGTTCCAGTGTGTCTTAGCTCATCTATTTGTTCAGTCTCAGGGATAAGTAATGATGTTTTCAGGGTAAACTAACATAGCATTTTTACATGTGGCCCCTAATTATGGCAGCCTACATCATCTGAAGTTTCTTCTCATAACTGTAGTGGATGGAAACACAACTCTTTGTATATGTGCATAACATTTGTTAAATGTTTGAATGGAAACCCGGCTATTGGCATAATGCTGATTTATTAATGGGTATAGTTAAGCTCACTTTGCTTAAAGGCCACAGAACATGCTTATCTTTGTTTAACCAGCCTGACCTGGGAAGCTAAGTCATATTATCAGCATTATGTCACTGTGACACACTGAGCTACTGTCATTTCACCCCAGAAAACGTCATGACATAATGCAATGTGAAAATCAGTGCCACCTTAGATGTCGACTTGACATCAAAACTGACAGTCCATATGAATGATGCTTGTTGGAATAAGTGTTTAGAAATGATTATGTAGGGCTACATCAGTTGTCATGAATGGCTGCCTTATGTGGCTTCATGAACACTGCTCTACAGGAAAGTATTACCACTTTTGTTCAAAATCCCATTCAGCCAGCAGGACAACCACAATCAGGTACGTCAGCTTTCCCACACTCTCCCAAGCTGTCTGTACTCCTCTACACTGTAGTTTGGAGTAGTGATAAATCAAGTTGTTTGAACAGTTTCTTTTGTTTATTTGGCTTCAAACAAGACTGTGTTTTGGATCAAAAGCCAGACAGGTCTTATCCTGCTCAGGAAAAAGTTCTCCTTGATCCTTTCTGTGGTACATGCACAAAGTCCTACCTGTCCAATCCTTCTGACAAGAGCCTACGCTTGAACAAAAAACATGGGGAACATAATACGACTGCAATTTCCCTTTCATTTCTCAAGTAGTCTACTGTTATTGCTCTGATTGTATTGGCAGCAACTCAAGGCCTCAGAAATGAATAGAGGGACGCTATGGAGTTGTAGTGTGGGGAACATATCAATATATACTTTTCGTTTTCCTTCTGTGTCAGCAAGGAGAGCACATCCATTGTTTACAGTAAAGCTGGTCAACCATATTCCTTCATGCAGTGAAGCAGTATGTTGGTGTTTGGTACGGCTTTACAAGCGGGGCACAGTGCCTTGAGTCCCTAGCAGTCTCTCTCCACGGATGGTTGCCATGAGGCTAATAACATTGTGCTGTCCAGAGTGCACACATGCAAATCAAGCTGCTTCTTGCCACATTAGTTAGAGACAGCCCTCAGGCTCTGAGAAATCCGCCTCCGAAGCCTCCCTCATTCTCTGTGTGCCTTTTTCATCAAAGCAGAAACCTGCATGGCTGGCTTAGCATGATTTCATCTCATCACTCAACCAAATGAACATCTGAATGGGTTCCTCTTTCACCATATATATTTTTTTATTCCATGATTTACATTTAATTATTTTATCAGCTTCGGTCATAGTGCAACATACAGCTCATGAGGACATAACATGCGCTACGTTGTCACAGCAGGCTTATCACATTCAACAGATGTCATGAAAAAGCACAAACATCTCATGATATATAAGTATTGGATTATAACCTCACAGTTATTTTTGCGTGAACTGGGTTGATAGGCTTCACATCCATTCTCTTGGACACTTCTGTTGCACTGGAGTTTGACTTTCCAGTGTATGATCAGGACTTCCAATCATTAATTTTGTTTTTCTTCCTCAAGGAACCAATTAACATGTCAGCATAGTGAAGTTGAGATGAACTGACCAGCACTACCACATCTGTGATGAACAGCAGTTTGCTTCATTATTTTTGCTTTTAGATGCACTTTGTTCTTGTGCATATTGCTTTTGAATAATGACTTAATTTACCTCTGTGTAAAGGTTCATGTATAATACGCCCATAGTTAGTGGTTGGTGGAGCATAATCATTAACACTGAACCAAACAGTGACATAAATGATAATCTGCCATTTCAAAATTAAGTACATATGCTTACCTGAAAACATTTATTCTTTGTGTGGATGTAATTTTTTCCACTGTTGCTGTATGTTACACTGCTGCGTGTTACCACCACTATGAAAATTGCTATATTATTATCTAAATTTTGTTTTTTTTGTCTGATTGCTTAGTTAAAAAAACAAACAAACAATAATACTGTTAAGCTTACCAATCATCCAGTAGTTTACCATTGTACAAACCTCCATTCCAAATAACCTGGGACAGTATGTGAAATGCAAATACAAACAGAAAACAATGATTTCCATTGCAATTAAATGAAAACAGTAGAAAGACTTGTTCAAAATTTCATGCTTGCAACATGTTCAAAAAACATTTGACTAGGAACGTTGTGAAAAGTTCAAAGGTTATCTGTGATCATGCTAAATTAAAAAATGGAGCAACTAGAAAAGGCTATGGATGGGTCGAACCTCGCCAAAAAATGTCATTGAATAATCCAAACAGTTTTAGAGCAATCATTTGAAGTATTTTACCTTCTCAGTTGCATAATAACTTCAAAACATTCAAGTAGTCCAGAGAAGTTTCTGTGCGTAAAGGACATGACCAAAAACCTTGACCTTTAATCTCGCAGTTGGCACTGCATTAAAAACCAGCATGTTTTTGTGATGGCTATCATTACATGAGCTCAAGAATGCTTTGATAAACTGCTGTCAATAAACACCACTCATGGCAGCATATATCAATACAAGTTAAGACTATGCACAGACAAAGCCATATGTCAACATCCAGAAAAGCTGCTAACTTCTCTGGTCTTCTGGGCTCTAGATCATCTGAAATAGATTGATGCACAGGGAAATGTGTATTGTGATCTGATCCATCCTTCAGTCTCTTTATGAAAATAATGGACATCATGCTCTTCAGGCTTAGAGATAAAAGGACCATCCAGATTGTTACCAGAATAAAGTTCAAAATTCAGGCTCTATCATTATATGGGAGGGTATTATTGATAACTATTATTGATAAGTGCTGCTTTTAACATTGGATCAACTGATGTTTTCAATCCCAAAGGACTGGTAAGTGCTGTTAAAAGGAAAGCTGATATAATACAGTAGTACACATGCTCCTGTCCCATGTTTTTTCGAACATGTATCAGACTTGGAAATTTGGACATGAGCATATAACAATATGCTCAACACAATGAACAATAACATTGTGTTTTTTGTACTGTTTTAATTTAATACGTCATATTACACTGAATAATCACTGCATTTTTTGTTCATTAGCATTTCACATACTGTCTCAACTTGAGACAATTGAAGCTTGTAGATACTGTGTAAAAAAATGAAATATGCCACAGATTCATTATTCTGCTGTGTCTCATTTGTTGCGAGATATGACTCTGAAAAAAATGGCTTAATTGAATAATACATACATCGCTTTATGTACATTCGTCGCATCATTCTCCTTCTCCTTCAAATGTACCAGAGTTTTAGGGCCACTGTTTTTACACAGAGTCTTCATGTAAGAAGCTTTTTCCAGGGGCTTTGTAGATAAGTCCACTCTCAGCAATGCAGGATCTTAATAAAAGCCTTGCGGAACTCGATGTTGAAGGTGGTGTATATGATGGGATTCACAGCGCTGTTGACGTAACCCAGCCAGGTGAAAGCTGTGTAGAGTTCTGCTGGGACGTGGCAGTAAGTATTCACTATGTGAGTGATGAAGAACGGTAGCCAGCATATGATGAAAACACCTTAAACAAAGAGAAGGGAGTAAGAGAAAGCATAGACAAGAACACCTGTCTAGTCATACTGAACAGTATAGTGTGATCTCTAATAAACTGTCATCAGTTTGTCCGTTTTTGAATACTATGAACTAAAAAGGTTATTGCAGTTTCATCTGCAGGTTTTTATTAGAGATATTGTGTGTGATTGTGGAAAAGAAGAATTAAATGTACTGAGGTTTAAGGTGCAAATAGAGCCCATTCAACTTGAACAAACAAAAACAGGCAAACATGAGCCTAAATATACACTTCACATTTAATGTATATGAAAAACTACAACTGTACATTTCTCTCCTTCATACAAAAGAATCTGAGAGAAGACTGCATAAAAATGGTTTACCATTCAGAGGTTGGTTTCCCAAAAGCATATTAGCACATAGATTGCTGTTCTACCAGTTGTGATGATTAATACTGCAAACTGTTGGGAAACAAGGACCTGTTCAATTTGCCGGCCAGTTTTGGATGACTTCTCTCTGCCTTTGGTAGTATATTCAAAGGCTTGTTGTTGATTAATTTCCTTTAACAATGGCAGCGGATGTGGTGACTAGATAAAGGCACTCATGCTGAAATAATATTTGATGATAAGGTAACGCTCCTTTGGACTTGGCTGAGTTTCTGCTTTGCCTTTGACTTTCTGCGTAATTGTTTGTCGAATTGTATTTTTTTTGTCCCAGAGTACAACTATAACCTTTTAGGGTTTGAACTTCATTCAAAAACACTATCTCTAAGGTACTGAACTTTCATTTCTCCTTTGTTTTTTGTCCCAAGTTTGTTGTTGCTGCTACTGTTTCACGGTGCCTTTTAAACCCTGTGCCTCACAAGCACAGCACAGTACAGTTAGTAAGACTCTGGAACTGTAGTTTGTGTGAGAAGCTGAGAAGCTGAGTTGGGTATCTTTTAAGAGATGATATTTGATTACTCTCCTCTGACATACAGCTGAATGTGATGAGCTGGGACTAGAAGAGGGAGAGAGAGCAGGACAGCAGCGATATGCGGTTTGCTACACAGTGTCCTATGATTTTAAATTATCTAATACTGTAGTGTGTGTACTACTTCTTGTGAAGACTGTATGCTTTTAGAGGGTCTGAAAGTTTTCTCCAAATCATTTTTCGTAACTTTAATGAACTGTAATGCAAAATGTAAAAATAAATGTATTCTGAATATTGTCAGTTAATAAATACTACCACTAATTCCAAAATATTTGTTTTACTTGTAACCCTGTTAGCTATAGACTGAACATTCACACAGTTGCATTGAGGCACGTTTGTACTATAATTTCTCTTTTAAATACATTTGGCCTAAAGTCTGCTTACCAAGCACAATAGCCAACATCTGAGTAGCTTTCTTCTCTTTCTGCTGAGAGATTTTGCGCTTGTTGAAGGACTTAACAGATGTCTGCATTTTGCCACTGGGGGAGACCTGTGTCTCGAACGCCTTTGTCGCTTTGGGGGCCTCGTTGGTGTTTCCATTCCTGGTGGGTTTGAGTGAGGCCTCAGGAACCGCAGGCAAAACCTCCGTCTCACTGTGGTTGGAACCCAGCAGCAGGCCATGCTGGCTGGCACCAGTCTGCTCAATCGTCCTCTGGTTTGGAGGCTCTGGGTTTGTGACAACATCCATTTGGACGTCTTCTCCATTATTGACCACCTCCTTAATGAAAATCTGCAATGAGAAAAGACATTTAGATTTGGGCATTGAAAGGCTGTTATGATGTATTGAAGGACTCATGATTACCATACTACATCAAACTGTGTTTTTTAGTAATTCAGGGAATAAATTGAAATGGTACATAATTTTATTGAGACATATATGATAAAATCTGTTGCTTTGCATACATTTCTCAATTGTTAATCAAGTTCTGTGATTTTAATTTTTTTATTTTACAACTGAGTAGAAGCTATTTTGGTACAAACTAGTGTGACTCTATTTTTTTTTTTAATCAGATCAGAATATTGCTGTTACAAACTATCCTCATGAAAAAGTTTAGTTTGGTACACCAACTACCTTTCTAAGTAATGTTGGATCTGTACTCCAGCACATCTAAAATAAAACAATGATTGTGAGGACATTTAAGGACATTCACATATGTGTTGAGTGAACCATACAGAAATCACAGCTCTTTTTTACACACAGTCCCCATATTTCAGTTGACCATAAGTAATCTGACAAATTAGCTGCTCAGTTGTTTCCTTCCCAGCTGTGCTGTTGCATTGTTTCATGCACAACAGAGCTAACAAAAAAAGTCTAAAAAATGCACAGTATAGTTTAGGCATAGTAGACAACACAGCAGTCTATGGAGGAACACAGTAGTAGATAACACTATCAAAAACACTGCATAACACTGTCAAAAACTGCCAAACGTCATAAGTACTACTTCAGCAGGTATAGACATACAGAAAGGCTCGATTACAGTTTACTAAAAGGGTTCATAAAAAGCCTGACAGCCTTCTGGGATGAGGTTTTATGAACAGATGGGATAAACAGCAGACCACCTCATCTATGAAACAGAGTAGTCTGGAAAAGTACAGCTGCCAGAGGAGATGGCTCACTCATCTTTAGAGGTGTTGTGACTACTGGCAGCAGCTGCAGGATGAATTCTGAAGTATAAGAAGCATCCTAAGGGATAAGATCCAACCACTTGCCACAAAACAATGAAGCTTCACGTTGCAGCAGACAAATAAGAAAAAAAACATGCTACTAAAGCAGCCATGGACTTTTCAGGGCCAGAAAGCACAGTAATCTTGGTTGTTCAATTAGTCACAACCAATTCCCCACCAAATATGCAATTTACTTATTGATGATAAGACTGAAGACATAAAAAAACCCAGAACAAGCAGACAATGACTAGCAGGCTTGGCAGAGCATCACTAGTGAAGGTAATGTTGGTTTTCATTTTCTTTGCCTATAAGTGCTTTAAAGCAATTATTGGGCCTCAAAATCTACTAGGCTTAAAATGTATTTTTCCTGTTTTTTCTCTTTCATTTGGTGTGTTATGGAGCTTTTTGTGCATGTTAATGGTCTGCAAAGTTCTAAAGCCCAGTATACACACCAGTGGACGCAAAGAATTCTCTCCTAGAGAAACCACTTTTCTCAGCTTCCTGAAACACCTCAGTGGAATTCCAGCCTTTTTTTCTGTTGCAACGTGATGTTATCTTGTAACACAATTCTTATTGCCCGCTTACCAGCGAGCTTGGCATGCTCTACACACATCACTACCACTCTGGGAGTTGACCAATCAGAACAGACTGATTGAGCTGACTATTCACACACTGGGTTCACTGGGAGAGAGGCTTAACGACACAGGACATCTGACAGAGCATTTTAAACAAAAGATAAATGCAGGTGTACAGTATTGGGAAAAATTAAAACATATAAATCTATTTAGTAGACCCCCAAAATAAAATTATGAATATTAAAAATTAGCATAATATATCAACTTTTGGGTGTATTCATACCCATATTAGATTGATGGTTAGTTTCATAATGGAACCAAAATGATACTATGTACTAAAGCTATTGTAAAATTTTGAAATATACCTCTAAATAATACACTAACATTGATGGAAATTAATAAGAAGAAACATTGAGATAATAAAGTATAATTCCTTTTATATTTTATATGTATATTTCCTACAATATAAAATGAGTTATTTCTAAAAAAAATACAGGAAAGTCTGTTTTAGGTGTATTTAAAAAAAAACAGTTGTAATTAAAAAATATACTTTTAGTGTCTTCTATATTCTTCAAATGTACACTTATTTTCTCTAAGGGGATAGTTCCAGTCTGGACTGCCAGTCAGAACAGAGCCCATTTATATATACAACCCCAATTCCAAAAGTTGAGACGCTGTGTAAAATGTTAGCATTTCATGAAAATAATTAACTCATTTAGAACCTGATAGCAGCAACACATCTCAGGTAAGGACAGGGCAATGTCCACCATTGTGTAGCATCCCCTCTTCTTTTAACAACAGTCTGTAAACGTCTGGGAGGTGAGGAGACTCATTGCCGGAGTTCCTGAGCACATGCAGTGATTTGCAGTACAGAATCATGCCTGTTTTTAAGGCAGTGCCCCCTGAGGGCCCAAAGATCACAAGCGTCAGATATTGACCGTCAGCCTTGTGCACAGGGATTTCTCCAGAGTCTCTGAATCTTTTGATTATATTATGTACTGTAGATGATGGGATATCCAAAGACTTCACTAGTTTACGTTGAAGAACATTTTTGTAGCACAATTTTTAGATGCAGTTTTTCAAAGATTGGTGAACATCTGCCCCTCTTTGATCCTGAGAGACTCTGCCTCTATAAAACATTTTTTATACCAGGTCATGTGACTTAATTGAAAAACGCTCCTCCAGCTGTTTTTTATTAGGACCACTTACTTTTCCAGCCTTTTGTGTCCTCTGTCCCAACTTTTTTGAGATGCGTTGCTGAACTTTTAAATGAGTTAATCATTTTCATGAAAAGGTAAAATGTCTCACTTTCAGCATCTGATATCCGTTCTGTGTTCTATTGTGAATAAAATATGGGTCTAGGAGATTTGCAAATCATTGCATTCTGTTTTTATTTACACTGCTGTTCCTCTGTCAAATACAAACCCGGCATTTGTAAAAGAGGGTAGTGAAATGAGCCATTCCCAAAATGCTAGACTGCTCTGTAACAGTCCTGACTCTATTCAAAAAGACACCCCAAGATTTACACATACTAGCCCAGCAAAAACAACTATAATGAGCAAAAGCAATGAGTGGAATATACATACAGAACTCTGGCTTTCCAGGCTGTGAAAATGATGTCAACACTTTTCATACCCTTTCCAAAGAACAGTCAGCAAGCATACATGATGTTCATCCTCAAATGAGGTTGAAATTGGCTTCCTATTTACCAACTTCTTAACTTCCGTTCCATCTTAAATGCTACAGCTTGTTCAGTCAACTGAATGTAGCTGCACCACCATTTAAGGTGGAAGGGAAAATTGCCGAAACAAGCTGACGAATAGGAAGCCAACTACAGCTTCCACATCTTTAAGATCCCAGACAACTTCCGAAATTTAGTGTCCTCTGCATATTTCACATATTTCACAGGGAAGAGATCTGCAATTCCACCTAAACTAAACTAGCATCACAGCCCCAACAACAACCTGCAAGTAGCAGCTGTTTCTGATCATCTTACATGGAAAGTTTCATAGTGAGTAACAACTTTAATTTACTTTGTGTTACTTTGTGATGTTATTTTCCTGTCTGAGTCTATTTCAATATATTGCTTCTGTATGATCATTGCAATGCCTGACTATAAGCAAATGGGAGCAGAGTTTATCAAATTATTCATAAGCTCACCAACAAAGGCAAAACAGCTTGTTGCTATATTGTTGTATTCTACACCCAATATAAAAGTAATTCCAAAACAGATGCAAATCGAATCACGGCCGACATTCTGCACCTATAAGAATTATTGCTTTGTTTCAGTGTAGTGGAGTACAGCAAAACAACAACAAATGGTTTACAGACGGCACTGTACCTCCAGCAGAGAATAGCTTCCCCCACACTGACTTTTTAAACAACACTTTTAAATGAATGTCAGGCTTAGCAAAAAGGGGAAAAACACTGCTGTTTCTAAATTACCTGACGTTGTAAATAACATGCCTCAAAGTTAAAGTCACAGCTAAACCAACTAGATGAGATGGGCTGACAGCTTCCTGTCAAAAAAAATGTCCCCTGGGGAGAGTTATTTTTTGAAAGAGAGAAAAAACTGACACACCACATTTTTGTTATTAACAGGGAAATTCCCATTGGACTTGACGATGACAGTGCACAGCTTCACATCATCAGGGTGAGTGCATTTCTGAAACAGAAGAGAGGAGCATACGGTCACTAGTCTGACTGACGTGTTCAAAGGAGAGGGCAAACGCCTGACATTTCCTTTTACAGCTGCCTTTCTACTGAAGGCCTACAGCATCTTATTTTGCAGACCCTTTATTTTTATCTAAAACCACGCTGCCGTTATGCAGAAAATCAGTTATGGAGCCTTTTTGCCTTTTGCCTTTATTTTAAGGAATATTTAATCTAATACAGCTCAATACAAAATGCACAGATCATTATCCAATGTCAAATAATTACTGTGCAGGTCTATTTTTGTTCATTAAGGCACAAGCAAATGTACCCTAATACTTATAATAGTGGTCTTAAGATCTACATACCAAATTCTATGTACCAAATCTACATACACTACATTCACTTTCCCAGAGGAAAACAGCAAATGCCTGGAGCCAAGATAGGCTGTATGGACACAATGCAACAATGCAGCTGTAATTGTACTGGAATATGGTACAATTATGTTCACTAATTAAAGGTGCTAAAGTATACCGTTGAGGGTGCCACCCCGTTGACAAGACGGGTGCCGCCCCAGTGACATTTAAGTACTTAAGTGTACATTAAGTATTTAAGTGTCAAGATAAATGACCCTAAACATTTCCTTGATCATCCAGATATCATATTAGGATCAATTACTGCATAGCCATTCAAGGAATGTTGATTAGATTTGGACCTTACATTTGATTAGAGAGGGACTTACCCAGGGGGGTTCTTCCCTCAAGTTTTCCTAATGTAGCAAGGCCTGATTTTCGAAAGGTTTTAGAATGCCTCTAGCTCTTAGTTTGAGCAAAACCAATTGAGGTTACTTGGCCTTAAAGCAGTTCAACAAAAAATAAAATGCACACAATTATCCTCTCCCCTCAAATGTACTCCATCAGCCAAAACACATCTAGTGTCCTAAGTTTTCTTCTTTAGTTTTGCACTGTAGCCACAAGGATAGCATCACAGAAGCTTAGTGCTACTGTTAGGATTATCTCAAATTGGCAATTTGTTACTGTGTTTCCCCAGCAGAACAACACTAGAGTTGACTTCTCTCTACTCAGGACTTATCCAGCAAGCCAATGGCCTCTTGTTTTCCAATGGTGGGACTGTCTCCATAAACGGACAGCATGTTGAGCGTTACAAGCTTTCTACTTTATATTTCCACCCATGACTGCTTTCCCCACTTATAAAGTCTCTATGTAGGTGTAGCGCAATACTAAGCAAAGCATGTCCTGACTAATCAACTACATTAAAGTAAGAGCAGAAATAATATTTCACTTTTGGCTGAATCGTTGCTTTCATTTCTATGACTGAGATGCAACACAACATGCAATGGGAACATGCACTTTCTCCACACAAATCAAGTTAGAGCATGATGTTGAATTAAGATGTCTGGAGGAAGCAAGGAATGGTCAGAAATGGCTGATAACAGAAATTAATTAAGTGTACTTATACTGAAAAGTAAAGTAGAAACTTTGTCGCTGGCCCCTTCATACAGAGTTGATGGTGTAATTGAGACTTAAGGTGGATAAACAAGATATTCATTCTTTGTAAAATAGTAATGAGATATTTTATGCAGGACCACATATGTTGCCTAGAAGCATGTTTCGTATCTGTTCTGTTTAGACTGAAATGCAGATTAAACATGAGAGAGGATAATAGAGAAAACTATATAGGTCAGATTTAATTCCCTGTGGGACACATATTGATGCCCCTAGGATCAATAAAAGAAACAGTCATTTTAGACATGCTACAGTCATAGGTCATGTATCGACCCCACTAAGCTCCTATTATTGCTCCGAACGTTACACACAGCAAACATGTTGTATTAAAAGGTCCATATGATATTTTCTCCTCACTTTTTGTATAGTTTGATGTAGTATAGGAATGAAATGAAAGTGTAAACATTATTTCAGTGTGTTGGAGTATGTAAAGTAGTAACTGACATTAAATGTTAATTTCAAATGGAACATTTAAATTTTCTAAAGGGTCTATATAGTCCATATTTAGAAAACGCAGGGGCAAAAACAGTCAGTTACTTTTCAGGGCTTTAACCCTGCCCATTCACTCTGAATGTTTCAGCCCATGCTACTTTTTAAATGCAGCACAATACAAGATCAAGAACACAATACAAGATACAAGAACACAGCTCATTTAATTATACCAGTCTTAAAGGCACATTAAGGCTGGTTTTCACACTAGAGCTTTTTTTCCAGACCCGCAACCACCTATTTTGCTAGTTTGGTATGTTTGGTCAAGTGTGAAAGTTGTTTTCAAGCCTGGGAAGACTCCAGAGAACTGATTTCTGGTCTAGAGGTCTGCATTTCTGCGTGTCTCACAGGAGCGGGACCAACCAATGGAGTGAGTCCAGTGAGCGGGACAACATATACATTCATCATCAAAAAATAGTTGCACAAATAGTTGCACCCAGAAGGAATCAACCTACAGGAATGAAACTTTGTGGGTAGGTTTGACATTGTGAGACATGCGAATGATTCAAGTTTCACGTGCATGACGACCCTTATCACTCTACCAGCCACGATTGCAGTCATTCAGCGAGCAGTGCTGCCCTCCATGAGTCATCCTGTTAGTGCCAGCACCATTAGTAGACGGGTGCCTGATGCAGGACTACATGCACGCAGACTGTTACGATGACTGTCCTTAACACCATGTCAACATCGCCATAAACTGTAGTGGTGTCATGCCAGACTGTCATGGAGTGACATGAATGGCAGCAGGTCAGCTTTAGTGACAAGTCCCACTTTTATCTTGGTGGGGATACCCAACCACTTTGTGTGTGGAGGCACTGCAGACAACACCAAAATGAGTGGTTTGTTGTCATGCATCCAGAGAGCCTGGTGTGACTCCACCTCCACTCGCAACATCTGCAAAAACTATGTGATAATATTTAAGCTGCATGGGATGGATTATCACAGGACAGCATTAGGAACGTCTACAGCTCCATGCCGAGAGGTCTGGCATGTTGCATTAGCAAACATGGGGGCCCGACACCATACTGAGAAACACTACTTCTGTATGTGTAGCTCAATAAATCTTTCCCATATCAGCCTAAATTTATCATCATTTATTGTTCCTGGTTACCTTTATCTTCCTTCCAGATAGCATTTCAATCCAACACTTCCAATTCCACACTGCACATTCTTTTTGATGATGAGTGTATGTAAAAAATCCCGCAAATGAATAAATACTAATAAAAACTTAACTATGCATTTAAAGGGACAGTACCTTTAAAGTTGAGCCCGTGTCCACATTGGTGCTTGGATATGTGCGTTTTGTGCTAACGCGTTTCCGGCGTTTGCGCAGCACTACATAGATCTGCACGTACACAAGCAGCGTGATGATGAAGGGCACGTAGAAGGACACGATAGAGGAGTACACTACAAAAGCAGGGTTCGCAATTACACACAGGGCATCATCACGGCTCTCTGTAAGTTCAAGACAGAATGGAGAATCATCAGAACTGTTATTACTACTACTGCATGTCCTCAGCATTCTCTGAAACTCAATGTAAAAAGTCAAACTAATGCAAATTCACCCTCAGGCTCTTGTGGCATTAGATACCTGTGTTGTTAAGTCCAAACAGCAGGGGGCATGATATGGCAAAGGACAGAATCCACACCACCGAGATCATGACCGTGACTCTCCTCTTGGAGCTGTAGCGTGTATTATACAGCATTGGCATAGCAACTGCTGTGTACCTGGAGGGAGATGGAGTTGACTGTATCAGGAGAGGAGGGTAAAGGCCAAAATGCTCACTACCACTGCATCAACAGAACCTTCTAGACCTTCACCACTATGCACCACCCTAAAACTATAAACTAGACAGTGACAGATGTCCTCCTATTCATGCTCCACCCACAACTGTGTTCTTTCATAGCTACTGTTGTGAGGTTAACAGCAAGTTACAGAGCTAGCTTGCAGAACATTTAGAAATATTCTGTTCAACCTGGTGAGTGATTGAGGCATAAGCACAGACACTGTGCTTATAACCAAATTTAGAAAGAATTTTTGAATTATGCTGGTGAATAAAGTTTTATTTTCTGCAACTTAGTAGCATGCATTCCTGCAAAATAAAGAATAAAGTAAAGTAAAGAAGCCCCAAACAATGCACCAAATATGGTTTTAGCAGAATCCTTTTTGGATAGGGCCACAAAACTTTCAGAACATCAGGTTCAGCTCAGATTTCAGGCAGCCTGTCAAACATTTTAGCCCATCTTGTTTACAGTTTTTCTGGCTAATTCCAGTTTTTTTGGATTAGTTGAAAAAGCTGCTAACCCAAAAACTGACTTAAAAGAGGCCACAGGTTTGAATTTGATGTAGTCCAGCTGTCCCATTCTTCTTTATTATCTGACTAAATAAGCTGCGGGTCAAATACTATCTTATAGAAGTTATTTAGGGTATAATTTTCATGTTTTTCTACATGTTAAAGTAGAAACTTTACACAGTTCACATCTAACAGACTGAATATGCTCAGCAGAATGGTACAGATTCACACTGACAGTGTATACTGTGGTAGACGGGCCTTGGCTAAATCTGTGTATTTAAATTAATGAGAAGAGATATTCATGCAGATTAAAATTCATTGCTAAAACAAGGACTAAACGCTAGGTTATGCAAATGCCGATTAATTTGTGCTAAATTATATACAGCATATTGAATTCATCAGTGTTTATGAGGATGCTGTTTGAAAGCATAAGAAGATTTAGTCCCATGGTGGAGGGTAGAAGCTTTTAGCCCTGCTGAGCTTTAAACTGTTCTGCTGCATGGAGCGTATATTTAAATATTCATATTTGTCTAGGCAGCCTGGACAAGTTTAGTTTATGCAGACTGCAAAAATGGCCGGATGAAACTCAACGTGTTTTCACACATTTCAGTATGCTCTGAGTGGCGTTATATCTGGTTCGTTCAACCAAAATCATTTGCTGTATTCCCAATACACCAAAGTCATAAATTAATTCAAGCGCTTGGCCTCCTAAAATTGCTCTCTGCCTCTGTATCTATCAATTTATTTTCATTGATCATTATGATTGTATTACCTTTGTTATTATGTTTTTATTATGTCCTTTGATCATCCTTAGTATGGTCTATATATGGTCACTCCATATGCTCTGTTTTATAGGTTTTTGTATTTTCACATAATAAGCACTTTGATTGGAACAATAAATTTAAATTTGAAAGGTATTATATAGAATTTTTATTATCACCCTTAACATTAGGCCCCAACGCCAAAGGTCCTCCTGCAACTTTATGAGGCTATTTGGCTTAGCCAATTGAGCACAGTTATGAAGTAGCTATACACTAAATTTGATCTGCTAAGCTGTTTACCTCGATAAGCATTTACATTGTTTATTGTAAAGTCAGCACAGAACCCTAATGTACTCCAGCAAGAAGTCCAAGCAAAAGGCACATTTCTTTTAAGGCTTATTTATGAAGCTCTCTCCAAATGACTAGGACCTACTGCTTGTTACTCTGCTTTAATGCTGAGCCTCTAATGATAATGAGGGTGATTATCACAGAGATACTTACCTATCAATACTAATGGCACAAAGATTAAGGATGCTCGCTGTGCACATCATCACATCAAGGGTGACAAAGATGTCACAGTGGATTGTGCTAAATCTCCATTCTCCCACCACCTGTGGAGAAACACAATGACCCATATAAGCCCTTTCAACACCAAAAGTATAGGCACAAAAATAACATCCAGGGACATAGTTTACCTAGAAAATGCTGTGAGCTTCTTTTTTTATTTGTTGTTGGTTATAGTTTGTCTGAGCATTAATAATGTTGCTTTGATTTTGTGGTCTACAACTGAAAGCTATCCTGTATGCTAACTCTGGCACACTTATACTGATAAATTTTACAGATTTGTAAACATGCTTACTTGCATCCTACACCAGTCTTAAAGTGAGATTTTTCCAGTTTAAAGAAAGGGAAATCCTCCTTGCTATTACGTATCTTCAAGGCATTACAAGTTTTACAGAACCACATCTGAGGTGTATTTTTAGGGAACAGCTGTACCATTGTGCAAAAAACTCCTGTTATTTGGGGGTCCAATGCAACTGCAGGACCACCCTGAGGCAGACCAACTTACAAACTCACTAGCATCTCTAGTTAGTTAAAAGTACCAAAGACATTAGCACATTGATGGTGGGGGAAGCAGTTACACATTGGCCTTTCCCTAAATTTGTATTTTAGGGTCTGTTGTTCCTTAATGGACCGCATAATGTCATAGGTGTATTCGTTTCAGGGACCCCTCCAGAATGCTGGATAACTATGGTAACATTCTTCGGATTAGATTACTGAAAAGACACAATTGGCTCGTCCAATGAGGAGGACAAGTTCAAGCTAAAGTTAGCAAGGCAAGCAGGATGACTGCATACTGGCTACTTGTTTCTAGCTGAACGAATAAAAAATTCTTTCTATTGTCCATTTTGTGCTGAATATTGAATCACTGCTGAATTACGGATCAGTGCTAACTGAGGTTTTACAGTTTAGTTTCATTATGCTGCTAAAAACACTAGCATAGACCAGCATAGTAGATCACCAGTTAAAGCAGCATATATTTTTTGAGGCTGGATGGCTGGTCAACCAGCATGACCACAATGGTTGACCTGCTGAACCAGAACCAGAGCTACCCTAGACCAGTATAATAGAATGTTGGTCTAAGCTGGGTTTTCATGCTAATGCTTGGTTGTACTTACAGGCTATAACCCATTAAATAGGCTAGCAGTCCATACCAAAGAGATACCAAAGAGGTTCCCAACAGTTGTGTGATATATTTGTGTACTGCTCTCTGGATATTGTAGTGAGTGATAAATTAAAACATCAAAATGACATAATATTGTGAGTTCTGTTAAACTGATGAAGCTGAGAGACAATGCTGAGCTATAGATTACTAAACGTAGAATCACAACATTAATCTCCAGTCGTAGGCTGAATTACCCATTTGTTTGCATTACTCCAGATACATGTGTACTAAAATGCACAGTGCACACTTAATATATTGTGAGAATTGGACTCTCATTACCATATGAATGTAAAAAGGCAGGTTATGTTCTTTTTCCCTACTGAAACTGCTGAATCGAACGCCAGAAATTTATGTTGAGGCACCAAATGCAGCAGACTCAGTGAATTTGCACCCAATAAGTCTGGGAGTGTTTGGCTTTGCCGCTGTTATGTGCCATAAACTTGGCAGAGAACTAATCTAGCTCAGGTCAATCTCATCCGCGCTTCCTGTCTCCTGAGCAGCCTGACAGTGCTCTCCACGGCAGCTTCTGATTAATGTGTGTCCTCAGGCAGGCTGAGGGGCTCAGATCCCTGCTTGATGGGGCTGCATTCCAGCCTCTGGAGTTTGCATCTCTACCATTGATTAAAGAGTTATCTGACACCTCTAATGAAAGGCGGCTGCGGGTTGTCGGGACCAGTTCATCAACAGGTTTTTAACTCTGCTGTAATGAGGCCCACTACTAGCGTACCATTCTTAGATGTTGCTTCTGATTTAAAAAAAAGATTTTTTGGCTATAAATGAGAAGATCTGAAGATCATATCTAATGACTGAGGTAGGTCAGGAGACTTAATGATTGTGAATAGCAATTCTCCCTAGTTCCTTAGGAGAAATTAGCATTACACAAAATAAAGACATGACATGCATTAGAGATGAAGGAGAGATGGGAGTTTTGTTCCAGATGAAGATGAGGGTCATCATATTGGCTCTTATTCATCAAAGTTACATACAAACTACTCCACGCTTGATTCAGGAATCTGTCGAGCGACAACAATTTACCACAGACAGCCAAATTACCCTAACATACTGTACATATGATTTAGTTCAACCACCTCCTGATTCATTCAGATGTTTTGGTTGTGAGCCAACAAAACCAAAGGTATTCAGCAGCTCATAAGTCACTGGTAGTTCTCATAGGCGAAGCCTGGGATTGAGCAGGACATGCACTACCCCCTGTACCTCCAGATTAAATAGTTTTACAGTGTTAAAATGGTAGAGTGATTGTGATTGTACAGTGTGATTATGATTCTTTTTATAAAACTGTCTGCTTGAGCAGTATAAAATCACTCCACGAGCATGAATAACAACTGTGATCCGATTTGGCATGGACTGGACAAGTTTCTGGATATAGGCCATATCAATGTCCAGCCACCCTTGCATCAAAGAATTGCGCAATTGGGCCAGATTGGTGGATGCCTTCCCTGACGCAATTCTAAGGAGAATTCCCTGTAGACTGGGATTTTTGCCACTGCTGGCTGTACGCTTCCATACACCCGCAAACTTCCTCCACACTATGGCCTTTGGCACGCCCAAATGCAATCACTCTTTTTTGCCATCTTCATGCAAAATGCCATCTGCAGGAGCCTGAAGTTAATACCACCTTAAACACGCAAGATGACTAATTTTTTGTCCGATAAGCTAATCATTGCAGAACTTTGTGTTTTCAAAATGCTAACTGTACAGGTAAGGAAACAATAAACTTTGCTTTAGCTGAACTTTACTATTCCAAATCATTTTGGGCCATCACAAGGGTATTGACACCAGCTATATGCATTTCTACAAGCTGCATATTGTATTTTAGGCAGAGAGTAATGTACGATAAGAGAAATATAAAACAAGTAATATAATACATGTAATGTAATATAAAGCAAACAAATTTTTAAATGGTACAGTTAGTTGCAGGATTTGTTGATACCACTGTGCATGTGAAGAAGAAGTATATCTAGTATATGCAGGACAAACATTGCTGTATGCATAGAATTAGTAGTATTGTTGTTATTTTCTATTTGCTGGTATTGCTGATGTTATTGATGTCAATGAAAATAAATTTGATTAGTAAACAGCAAATCAGGCTTTTTTTAGGCTGTTAAAATAGTATGGTCCAATATACACACACTCCGACAAGACGTGATTTTGATCATACAGATATGCCAAGGGTGAAACTGAAATATGACTGTATGCAGCGTTGATGAATAAGGGCCAAAGTGTGATGTTAACAGGCTAACAATTGTAGATCACCTCAAATAACTGCAGTGATAATTGTGACAGATCTACATGTGGCACAATTGAAAAGGTCTGGAGAGGCACTCTCCGAAAAATATGGTGACCAATTTATCCAATTTCAATAATCATCCACAGTCTAGCGTAATTCAGTTATTTTCAGGACCCTTTTTGCATAAAATTAGATTAAAAAGTCATGCGCTGAGAGAACATGTCCATATCAATCTTGGAAAGCATTTAAAATCATTTCATTGAGCATAAAGTGCTCAGTAGCTTAGTGCTGCTTTTCTGCTGCTCTTTTCATAGCTAGCTGCTGCTTTGAGCTTCACAATGAACTAATATCACTTTTGTCACCTTTGCACTGCCAGATAAGCAAGCAAAATTAAAACACATACATTGTAAAGGAAGGCCTTTTCTGAACTGCATGCTGAGATAAAGGTAAAGTTAGCACAGGTCACTTGCGGGTTAGCATGCCATTGTGACTAAAGGAAGCCATTTCTTCTTGATGCACTAATAAACGTGGCAGGGCACAATCTAATTCAAGTCGTTTTTCAGCTTTTCCCTGTGACGCCTCTTTTGTGGCTCTGGAGACCAAAGCGTAGCATAAAATCTAATTTCTATTATGACTTGAACTATTTGCTGAAAATAAAATCATTCAGTCTGTACCTTAAAACAGTTTACAGCAGCTACTGCAGAGCTCAATATGGAAACAGTATAAGTTAAGTAGTTATATAATGCAGCATATCATTATCATCTAAAGCATTCTCTACAGCGTCGTTTGATTTGCACGCTCAGTCTAGGGATTTTAGTCACAGCAGCATTTGGACAAGGGCCCTAATGTAAAGGTACCTAGCTTATGGATTTGGTGGGTAATTTGATCACAAATCAGAATGGCTCAGTGACATACACAAGGGAAGCTTCCCTTCTGCAGCTCATGGTCCAAAATAAACAACGCAAACCGAAGAATGGCTAAAAATGGATATCTCACAGAAGCTCTGTCAGCCACAAATAGCCATTCTACTGGCCTACTGCTCACTGAAAGCTGATCAAGTTTAGTGTACAATAAGTACAGATAAAATGTTGCTGAAAATCAGTATAGGATATGGTACAGCGACTTCAGGCATATTGGGAAAAATAAAATAATGCATATAAAATGTGCCTCAGTGTTTGCAGCTCCACATACCATGTAGATGCATATTGCAGTTCTACAATAACAGACTGTAGACTTTCTGTTTCTCTGCATAATGTGTTATCCCCCTTTCACCCTGTTGTTTAACAGCACTGCTGTGTCTGATTCACTTGTAGCAGTGTAAAACACACTAACACACCACCACCATCACTTGAGTGTCACTGCAGTGCTGAGAATGATCCACCACCCAAATAATATCTGCTCCATGGGGGGTCTGTGGGCATCCTGACCATTAACAGAGTATGCAGATGGACTACAATCTGTAAGTGTAGAACTACAAAGTGCTTCTATATGGTAAGTGGGGCTGATAAAATGAACAATGAGTGTAGATACAAAGAGGTGCCCCTAATGAACTGGCCGGTGAGTGTAGATAATAAAAACAATACAATACAATAACATAACAGTGTATGCCTTAGTAAACATTTATATACTGTAGTTATTTTACATCCAAATGATGCGTTTTTTAAAAAACCATACCTCAAGATATACCACCCATGGCATGACCAGCGTGGCCACCAGCAGGTCAGCCACGGCCAAGCTGACGATCAAGTAGTTGGTGGTGGTCTGTAGGGCCTTCTCTCTGGATACAGCCATGCACACGAGTACATTGCCGAAGACGATGACGAAGATGAGCAGGGTGAGGAGCATGGCGTAGTAATTGTACTGGTGCCTCCTGCCATCGTCTGTAGCGTTGAAACTGTGGAAGCCATTTTCAAGGAAGCTCACATTGTAGGCATACTCTCCGAAGGCTTCCATCAGCTGAGAGGAACCGAGGCCCAGAAGAAGCCCTAAAAGCACAGACAGAAGAACCTTTTCATATCAGTGCATAAGCCCTATGTTCTGTAAGCAGTACCTAAAATCTAGAAAAGATTTTAGGTACGGGCCTAAATAAATAAATAAATAAATAAATAAATAAAAGAGAAGTGGATACATATATCTGTAGATATGAGATCTGTGGATGTCTGAGCAGAGATATTTATAAAACGTTTACATTTAACATGTAAATAAGCATTATGTTACAGAGGATTTACTGTAGTACACTAAGGTGTCCATTGTGGTTAATAAGCGCTACAACTCTGGGGAAAAATGTCTGGCTGTACTTGATTTGATGGCCCTGAATCTTCTACTAGAGGGAAGTGGCTGGGAGAGGTGATGTCCAGGGTTACAGAGGTCAGCTGTAATTTTGCCAGTGTGCTTCATCACCCTGCTGTCGAAGATGTCCTGAAGTGTTGGCAGTTTACATCCAATGATCCACTCCGCTGTCCTGATTATGTGCTGGAGGTGGAGGAACCAAACCAGATGGCTATGAATGATGTGAGAATGGACTTGACGATCACTGAGTGGAACTTGATTATATGTACATATGGTTGTATGAGAAACCTTTAATGGGTATAGATTATGTGGAGGCTGATGGAACAACAGGGGGCAACAAATCACCAGAAAATGCACAGTCGCTTCTTTGCAATTCTTATCAGAAGAAATGTTGCAAAAAAAAGTTCAGCATCAGACTTCATTCCTTTATCCAGAGGTGAAAAGCAATGACAGTGTAAACGTAAACAATGTTATTGTTAATGTTAGTAATGTTTTGCTTCTATTTATATCAATTCTTTTTTGTTTGATGCCAAATGAGCATCCTTTGCCAGAGCAGGTAGCAGTCATTATAATGGTTGCATGCCAGGAATTTCAGCCATCATCGCATTTACGTTTCCTTTCATTGCCTACCTGTACCCTAAATGATCTAACCAGGAACAGGACCTTCAACATGATTGACAAGTGATTACAAAATGCCGTTGCGGCAGCAGCGCTACTACTTCATCCTCTCATGTTGGACTGATTTGACTCGACACTTCAGTGACTCACTGTCACCTTTTGAGGTACAAAGTGGCATTACTAGACAGTAGATATCTCTGCAACATGATCCAGAGGCGTCTTTGACATAAAGTAAACATGGTTATTTCTTCACATTCTGTTAATAATTATAAAAATAAATACATTTTGGAATTTTTAAAACTAAAAATCTTATAACTAGGCCTAAATTCAATCATCTTTTGAATTCATTGTTTTTGTGAAATCATGAAAATGAACACATTTGCATATATCCACCTACCAATCAGAGCATCTTATTTACATATTTGAATCTTAAAGGCACAGTAACAAAAACAATCTGTTTAATCTGAGGGTTAAAGAGAGATTGGAAAACAAGTAGAAATTAATTACAAATGTTTTTGGAACAAAAACCTACACACTAGACGTGGACCACAGGAAGAAGAATAAAATCCAAAAATAATGTGAAGATACAAATCCATCAATAAGGCCCTGTGCACTCACACATCTCTCCAAGAAAAAAATGCTTCTTTCAAGAAGGATCCTTTGAGAGGTTCTTCAGGAAACCAAAAGTGGTTCTTCTATGGCATTCCAAACTTTTTTAGTACCTTTATATTTTACGGTGTACGATTTGGTTCTTTTAATCTAGACATTCAATCTCCATTTGGCTTAAGAATCTACCATCTTTGCTCCGGGGCACAGATCCATTCCTTTGGGTACCCTGTTGTGTCTCGGTTCATTTCTCCGTTTATGGAAGACTGGCTTTCACATGTTCTTTGTATTGTTCCTTGAAAGCTTGTTTGAGCTGTGCTTGTATCTGGACTAACTGGGCCAGGAGTCTTCTCCCCGCCTACTGCACTCCCTGTACCATGTCCAAGAAACACAGGCAAAAACAAGGCTCCCCCTTACGCGCCATATGCTAAATAATAGGACAGTGCAATAAAGAGAGCCTGGCTGCTTCATAAACATCTCAACAAAGCACACTTGCACACTGTGGCTGAACATGTTTTTTCTAAATAGCAGGGTTCAATTGATATTCCGTACACCATTCTGGATACTGTGCAGTCAAGCAAAACTGCAATATTTGCGAGCTCAGCTAGTATTATCTTCATAATTAAGAAGTGTAAAAGGAAAAAACTGCATGAGAATAGAAAATGGTGAGTGGCCCACAATGCTCACCACCACATCATCTTAATGCACGGTTAAAATGGCACAAAGGAAATAGCAGTGATCACTTCATTTGACCATCTTCAGCTGAGAACACTAACGCTGCACAAGCTTTTTGCTGAAGTTACGCCAAAAAAAATCTTCAGATTATCCCTTTTTGTGTTTTAGGTTGCAACCTTATCTTAGGCTTTTAAACAAAACAAAACTCCAACAGTGATCTCTCACTCTCAACAATTCACTCTCGACATTTAGCCAAAGGTAAGAAATGCAACCCCACATTAGAGTCAAATCCCTTCAACCAGACTGAATAGATCCAAAGGCTCTGCCTGCAGGCAAAAGCATTGAACTCATCTTCACTCTCTGTCTTGCATGAAAGACATGCTTTACGGTCTGTAGACACAATTATATGAATGAGCTGCGTGCGTCCGTTCACGCAATAAATCGATGCGTCAATTTATGAACGCATTTCACCCATACATAACCCCGGGCAATAAATGAACCACAATGATTTCCACAAAGATGCAAATGGAAGACTGTGCTCTTGGTGAGTTGATCTTTTCATGCTAATGTGATAACTTTGGTCTCTAGGCAATGCAATCTATACATCTTGAATGCATTTAAACCTCCAGATAACGATCTTGGACACTTCGTTGTTCTCTCATTCCTCTTCCTGGGTTTAGCCTGCTGACAGCTTCTCACTTGCAATCTTGATGGGCCTCTTGAGCAATTCATGAAGAGGCAACTTCCTGTTTTTACCACTTTCAGTACTTCTGGGCCATCTTTGAAAAGAAAATCATTATTAAAGAAAAGTTCAGCAGGCAGCAAACCTGATCCAGGATTAGGTTTTGAGATGTGTTTTGCAGGCCATAGAAAGGCACCGATATAGGAAATCTCATATTGTCATATGTATATCTGCTAAAATAGATACATAACATTTGAAATGTTTCATTTCAAAATCCTATGCATGCATTTGTAGCAATTTTGGATATAATGTTTTTTGAGTAACAGCTGACATATAATGGAAAGGATAGTTGAAAGGCTTTATTTATAAAATGTAGAAATCAAGACAAAAACCTAGATTAGCATTGCAGAGAAATATATTCATTCACTTATTCATCTTCTAAGCCGCTTATCCTCCTTGGTCGTAGGGTGTGCTGGAGCTTATCCCAGTGCTCATTGGGTGCAAGGCACAAAACACCCTGGACAGGTTGCCAGTCCATTGCAGGGCAGACACGCAGACATACACATTCACACCTCGGAGCAATTTAGCATCTCCAGTTCACCTGACTGCATGTCTTTGGGCTGTGGGAAGAAACCCACAGGGGCATGGGGAGAACACGCAAACTACAAGTAACATAACTTACTAGAGCTGTTATAGATCATCACTGTAAAAAAGTCTCCATTTTTTGTGTTTTTTAGTTTTCCAAGTTGAGCTCAGCAGCAGTCAAAAAATACTTGAAGTTTGGAACAATAAAAATCCTTAAAAATGGCTTTAAATAAAATGTCTTTACATTCACTTTCATTTAAAGTAGAACATCCCCCCCCTGTAAAATTACAATTGCAGTAAAATAAATAAAGTGAAAATATTCCTATGCATTAGCTCAGGGTCATCTGAATATTCTGGTCTTCTGGTAAACCAGAATGGCTTGAAATATTGTTCAAATGTAAATGTAAAAAAATGATTATTTTAACCAATTACAATGCAGATAATACTGTACATCTCCATTGTACATTCATCAAAGTTGCACATACATTTCTGACAGTTTTATTATTCATCAGATTGCCATATACATAGCTGTATAGATGTCTGGTAAAAATTCGTGAAGGGGATAACAGCTTGATTTGCAGTACATAAACAAAATCATTGTTAACAGCAATAACAGAAACTAACAACGTTAATACAATTTACTGCCCCCACGGCAATCCTTGTAGTTAAGTGGATGCACTTATTGCACACTGATATAAACAAATCCTGCAACTTTTGATTTATATCTAATAAATAACTACCTCCCTAAAATACAAAACACAGCTCACCTAGTGCTATAGAAACAACCACATACTCCGCAGTTTTAGTGCTTAGGCAGACAGGGCTTTATGAAAATGATCACACTGCACAATCACATCCCTCCACATGAAATCACTTCAATCGCTTATTAGCGCTAATTTTAACCCCATAAACATATTCAAGCTCTGGCGACTAGAGAGGTAGTGCATGCTTTGTTCGACCTCAAACTCTGCCTATACGGACAACCACCTCATTTGGCTCATTTGGCCTGGTGAATGCTATTATTTTATTGGCCCCTGTGAAACCTTAGGCATGAATTAGATGCTTTATGTAGGTTGAATATACACACAGGGCAAATTGAGGCGTGTCTGCTGCAAATTATATGTAAATGCGCTCAAATAACCGCCTGTCTCCTCGTCACACAACTTTCCTCAATCAGACACCGAGTAGTTTGTAGGTCATCCGATCTGCATGCATTTCTACGCAACTTTGCTGAATATGGGCCATTGTGACTACGGCTCTCAATCATAGCCAGACCGTACTCTGTGGCAGGAAGGTACCCACACATGTCTGAACTGAATGTGTGTATAAAATGGCCTCTGTTTGGCCATTTACATTTTAACTTACCTTTTAACCTTGTCTTTTTTTTTTTTGCTTGTTGCCTTTAAAGCACATCTCAAACACAGTTTGGTTGCAGATACCATCATCAGAACCCTGGCTTCTAAGGTACTGCTAGCTACTCATAGTCCTTATAGGAAAACTTATATTTTAACCTAAACTGAACCTCACAAACCTCCCTTACTGTACTCATCTGTAGCATAAAGCCTGTTTACACAGCTGTACAGGTGTTAAATATTTACAATTTTATTTACAATTTTATTCTGCAACATCATGTATATAATAGGTTTTATAATAGGTCTACTCATTACATTACATATAGTTATTCATATATGCATAAGTACAGATACTCGCATCTGTTTAGCTCCTTTCCCTCTAGTTCCCTCTTATTCTTTATTCTATTTATTGTATTTTTCTCTTAGTTACATACTACATAGTTATCAGACATGAATGACATGTCACATACTAAACAACCCAGACAAGCACACAGACATGTCTGCTCTTACCAAGACAAATTCCTTGTATGTGTAATATACCTGGTGAAATAAAGTGATTCTGATACTGAAAGTCTGTCAACTGGGCAGCAGTCTTGCAAACATGGCTAGGAGGTTATTTCCAGTCATACCAGACCAGACACCAGTTTCCTCATGTTTTCTTTCAGGGGAGGTTGTTCTCCACTTGTGGTGTAACCAGCAAGCCAACTGGCTTGTTTTATTTGAAGGTGGGAGTTACTCCATAAACAGATGACATGTTGAGTGTTACAGGCTGTCTCATTCATAAATGTTGGGCTAAAAAAGAAATTGCACTCATAGCATTTTGCAGCCTTCTGAAAAATAAGGCTCTATTAATCCTACATAACAACTACTAAAACTAAATAAAGTGACATTTAAATACATAGCTATCATGCCCATGGGTTAAAGTATCGTGAGTATGCATCTTTGTTGGGCAAATTGCTCACCCTTAGCATACAGATTAGAGTTGTTGCACAAAACGCCAGCCTTAAAGGGAGCTGCATCAGTAGATGCTCCTTCCTGTTAACCAAACATAAATGTAGATTCTCTTGGCTGAAACAGAGAGGGGGATGGCAGTGATAAAACAGGTCAGCGTCATTTAATGTTATGTTCCTCTGTGCAGCAGGTGACCTTGACACCGTGCTACGCAGACTAGTGGGTAATGTGTACTTGCAGAAGCTTCTTATTGTGACAGAGGAAGCAAAACGAGATGGCTGGGATGAGATACAAGCCTCATGTGTTAGCTGAACATCAGCAGAGGTTGTTCAGGGAAGCATTCATTGACCAAACAAGCTTGTCACTCAGTTGATTTAGGGTTAAAGACTGAAGGTTGCAGTGTTGCTTAAATGATGTAAACTCTTATGAATTAATTATGGGAACCGACTCCAATGAAACCCATGATAACAGCAAGGGTGAACACTGTGTCTAGCCTATTCTACATTATTCATTGGTGCAATTACTCCCATGTTCATTTTAAATTGATAAACAATATATATTTGTGAGCAATGTATGTTTTTAGCAGCGCTGATTATCGTTTTATGTCAATCTCAACATACTGAAAAGGAAATCCATGGAAGAGTATATTATAAGCCACTAATTAACTGAGCATTAGTGACTGTCTCATAATACATACTCTGATGCAGATACTTAATGTGAATTCCAGGAGCTGTGACCTGTGACCAAACTGTGACCAAACTGTGACCAAACTGTGCTGTTATAATATTTTGTATTTATGGCCTTCACTGAATTACATAACTAACATACAGATGTAGATATATGTTGACACTGAATCATACTACAAAGCACTTTTTATCAAAATATAGCTTTATGATACTTATATTTAATAATCGTATGTAATTGTTTGAGCCCCAATGCAAACCCCACCTGCCCTCCATATAAAAAAAACACTTTTAATTAATAAAAATGACTATTAATTTTGTTTGTATAGTTGCTACTGCCATTGTCTGAAACATGCTGATGCTCTCCAAGGATGCCACCCCACCCAACAGCAACTGACGTTCACCTAAATGTT